>CM059475.1:8005791-8202585 GCA_030408155.1 Lophura swinhoii
CCAAATTGATCACATCTTCTCCAAGAAATACCAGCTTTCCCCTGGAAATAGGACGTTTTCACCACAAATACCTGTTTTATCCCCAAAATAGGACAGATTCTTCCAGAAATGCACATTTCTCCCAAATAGATCACATCTTCTCCAAGAAATACCAGGGTTCCCTCTTGAAATAGGATCTTTTCACCACAAATACCTGTTTTATCCCCAAAATAGGACAGTTTCTCTCCAGACATGCCAGATTTCTCCAAATATATCACATCTTCTCCAGAAATACCAGCTTTCCCCTTCAATAGGACCTTTCACCCACAAATACCTCTTTTATCCCCAAATTGGACATTTTCTTCCAGAAATGCCTCATTTCTCCCAAATATATCACATCTTCTCAAGAAATACCAGGGGTTACCCCTGGACACATAGGACCTTTTCACCCACAAATACCTCTTTTAATCCCCAAAAACAGGACAGTTTCTTCCAGACATGCCACATTACTCCCAAGTATACCACAACATCTCCAAGAAATACCAGGTTCCCCTGGAAATAGGAACTTTTCACCCACAAATACCTGTTTTTTCCCCAAAATAGGTCAGTTTCTTCCAGAAATGCCACATTTCTCCCAATAGATCACATCTTCTCCAAGAAATACCAGGTTTCCCCCTTCAAATAGGACCTTTTCACCCACAAATACCTGTTTTTATCCCCAAAAGAGGACAGTTTCTTCCAGACATGCCACATTTCTCCCAAATATATCACATCTTCTCCGAGAAATACCAGGTTTCCCCCTTCAAATAGGAACTTTTCACCCACTAATACTCTTTTATCCCCAAAAAGAGGACATTTTCTTCCAGAAATGCCACATTTCTGCCAAATATATCACATCTTCTCCAGAAATACCAGCTTTCCTCCTGGAAATAGGACCTTTTCACCCTTTGTTACCTGTTTGATCCCCCAAATAGGACAGTTTCTTCCAGAAATGCCACATTTCTCCCAAATATATCACATCTTCTCCATGAATACCAGGTTTCCCCACTCAAATAGGACCTTTTCACCACAATTACCAGCCTTCTCCCCCCAAATTGGACATTTTCTTCCAGAAATGCCTCATTTCTCACAAATATATCACATCTTCTCCAAGAAATACCAGGTTTCCCCCTTCAAATAGGACCTTTTCACCCACAAATACCTCTTTTTTCCCCGAAATAGAACAGTTTCTGCCAGAAATGCCACATTTCTCCAAAATATATCACATCTTCTCCAAGAAATACCAGCTTTCCCCTTCAAATAGAACTTTTCACCCACAAATACCTGTTTTATCCCCAAATAGGACAGTTTCTTCAGAATGAAGGATTTCCTCCCAAATATATCACATCTTCTCCAAGAAATACCAGCTTTCCCCCTTCAAATAGGACCTTTTCACCCACAAATACCTGTTTTATCCCAAAATAGGACATTTTCTTCCAGACATGCCACCATTTCTCCCAAATAGATCACTCTTCTCCAAGAAATACCACGTTTCCCCTTCAAATAGGACCTTTTCACCCACAAATACCTCTTTTATCCCTAAAAGAGGACATTTTCTTCCAGAAATGCCTCATTTCTCCCAAATAGATCACATCTTCTCCAAGAAATACCAGGGTTACCCCTGGAAATAGGACCTTTTCACCCACAAATACCTCTTTTATCCCCAAAATACGACAGTTTCTGCCAGAAATGCCACATTTCTCCCAAATAGATCACATCTTCTCCAAGAAATACCAGGGTTCCCCCTTCAAATAGGCCCTTTTCACCCACAAATACCTCTTTTATCCCCAAAATACGACATTTTCTTCCAGAAATGCCACATTTCTCCCAAATATAGCACATCTTCTCCAAGAAATACCAGCTTTCCCCTTCAAATAGGACCTTTTCACCCACAAATACCTCTTTTATCCCCAAAATAGGACAGTTTCTTCCAGAAAGGCCAGATTTCTCCCAAATAGATCACATCTTCTCCAAGAAATACCGGATTTCCCCCTTCAAATAGGACCTTTTCACCCACTAATACCTCTTTTATCCCCAAAAGAGGACAGTTTTCTTCCCACAAATGCCACATTTCTGCCAAATAGATCACATCTTCTCCAAGAAATACCAGCTTTCCTCCTGAAATAGGACCTTTTCACCCTTTGTTACCGGTTTGATCCCCAAATAGGACAGTTTCTTCCAGACATCCCACATTTCTCCCAAATATATCCATCTTCTCCAGAAATACCAGGTTTCCCCCTTCAAATAGGACCTTTTCACCAAAAACACCAGCCTTCTCCCCACAAATTGGACAATTTCTTCAGAAATGCCAGATTTCTCCCAAATATATCACATCTTCTCCAAGAAATACCAGCTTTCTTCCTTGAAATAGGACCTTTTCACCCACAAATACCTCTTTTATCCCCAAAATTGGACAGTTTCTGCCAGAAATGCCACATTTCTCCCAAATATATCACTTCTTCTCCAAGAAATACCAGCTTCCCCCTTCATATAGGACCTTTTCACCACAAATACCTCTTTTATCCCAAAAATAGGACAGTTTCTTCCAGAAATGCCACATTTCTCCCAATTATATCACATCTTCTCCAAGAAATAACAGCTTTCCCCTTCAAATAGGACCTTTTCACCCACAAATACCTGTTTTATCCCCAAAATAGGACATTTCCTTCCAGAAAAGCCAGATTTCTCCCAAATCTATCACATCTTCTCCCAGAAATACCACGTTTCCCCCTTCAAATAGGACCTTTTCATCCACAAATACCTCTTTCATCCCCAAAATAGGACAGTTTCTTCCTGACATGACACATTTCTCCAAATACATCACATCTTCTCAAGAAATACAGATTTCCCCCTGGAAATAGAACCTTTTCACTCACAAATACCTATTTTATCCCCAAAATAGGACATTTTCTTCCAGACATGCCAGATTTCTCCAAATATATCACATCTTCTCCAAGAAATACCAGCTTTCCCCCTTCAAATAGGACCTTTTCACCCACAAATACCTCTTTTTATCCCCAAAATAGGACAGATTCTTCCAGACATGCCACATTTCTCCAAAATATATCACATCTTCACCAAGAAATACCAGGTTTCCCCCTCGAAATAGGACCTTTTCAACCACAAATACCTGTTCTATCCCCAAAATAGGACAGTTTATTCCAGAAATGCCAGATTTCTCCCAAATATATCACATCTTCTCCAAGAAATACCAGGTTTCCCCCTTCAAATAGGACCTTTTCACCCACAAATACCTCTTTCATCCCAAAAGAGGACAGTTCCTTCCTGACATGCCACATTTCTCCCAAATAGATCACATCTTCTCCGAGAAATACCAGAATTCCCCTTCAAATAGGACCTTTTCACCACAAATACCTCTTTTATCCCCAAATAGAGGACAGTTTCTGCCAGAAATGCCTCATTTCTCCCTAATGTATCACATCTTCTCCAAGAAATACCAGGTTTCCCCCTTCAAATAGGAACTTTTCACCCACAAATACCTCTTTTATCCCCAAATAGGACAGTTTCTTCCAGACATGCCACATTTCTCCCCAAATAGATCACATCTTCTCCAAGAAATACCAGGTTTCCCCCTTCAAATACGACCTTTTCACCCACAAATACCTCTTTTATCTCCAAAAGCGGACAGTTTCTTCCAGACATGCCACATTTCTCCCAAATAGATCACATCTTCTCCAAGAAATACCAGGTTTCCCCCTTCAAATAGGACCTTTTCACCCACAATTACCAGCCATCTCCCCCAAATTGGACATTTTCTTCCAGAAGTGCCTCATTTCTCCCAAATATATCACATCTTCTCCAAGAAATACCAGGTTTCCCCTTCAAATATGACCTTTTCACCCACAAATACCTCTTTTTTCCCGAAATTGAACAGTTTCTTCGAGAAATGCCACATTTCTCCCAAATTGATCACATCTTCTCCAAGAAATACCAGCTTTCCCCTGGAAATAGGACGTTTTCACCCACAAATACCTGTTTTATCCCCAAAATAGGACAGATTCTTCCAGAAATGCCACATTTCTCCCAAATAGATCACATCTTCCTCCAAGAAATACCAGGGTTCCCTCTTGAAATAGGATCTTTTCACCACAAATACCTGTTTTATCCCCAAAATAGGACATTTTCTTCAGACATGCCAGATTTCTCCCAAATATATCACATCTTCTCCAAGAAATACCAGCTTTCCCCTTCAAATAGGACCTTTTCACCCACAAATACCTCTTTTATCCCAAATTGGACATTTTCTTCCAGAAATGCCTCATTTCTCCCAAATATATCACATCTTCTCCAAGAAATACCAGGGTTACCCCTGGAAATAGGACCTTTTCACCCACAAATACCTCTTTTATCCCCAAAACAGGACAGTTTCTTCCAGACATGCCACATTTCTCCCAAGTATACCACAACATCTCCAAGAAATACCAGGTTTCCCCCTGGAAATAGGAACTTTTCACCCACAAATACCTGTTTTTTCCCCAAAATAGGTCAGTTTTCTTCCAGAAATGCCACATTTCTCCCAAATAGATCACATCTTCTCCAAGAAATACCAGGTTTCCCCCTTCAAATAGGACCTTTTCACCACAAATACCTGTTTTATCCCCAAAAGAGGACAGTTTCTTCCAGACATGCCACATTTCTCCCAAATATATCACATCTCTCCGAGAAATACCAGGTTTCCCCCTTCAAATAGGAACTTTTCACCCACTAATACCTCTTTTATCCCCAAAAGAGGACATTTTCTTCAGAAATGCCACATTTCTGCCAAATATATCACATCTTCTCCAAGAAATACCAGCTTTCCCTCCTGGAAATAGACCTTTTCACCCTTTGTTACCTGTTTGATCCCCCAAATAGGACAGTTTCTTCCAGAAATGCACATTTCTCCCAAATATATCACATCTTCTCCAAGAAATACCAGGTTTCCCACTCAAATAGGACCTTTTCACCCACAATTACCAGCCTTCTCCCCCAAATTGGACATTTTCTTCCAGAAATGCCTCATTTCTCACAAATATATCACATCTTCCTCAAGAAATACCAGGTTTCCCCCTTCAAATAGGACCTTTTCACCCACAAATACCTCTTTTTTCCCCGAAATAGAACAGTTTCTGCCAGAAATGCCACATTTCTCCCAAATATATCACATCTTCTCCAAGAAATACCAGCTTTCCCCTTCAAATAGGAACTTTTCACCCACAAATACCTGTTTTATCCCCAAAATAGGACAGTTTCTTCCAGAAATGAAGGATTTCTCCAAATATATCACATCTTCTCCAAGAAATACCAGCTTTCCCCTTCAAATAGGACCTTTTCACCCACAAATACCTGTTTTATCCCCAAAATAGGACATTTTCTTCCAGACATGCCACATTTCTCCCAAATAGATCACATCTTCTCCAAGAAATACCACGTTTCCCCCTTCAAATAGGACCTTTTCACCCACAAATACCTCTTTTATCCCTAAAAGAGGACATTTTCTTCCAGAAATGCCTCATTTCTCCCAAATAGATCACATCTTCTCCAAGAAATACCAGGGTTAACCCCTGGAAATAGGACCTTTTCACCCACAAATACCTCTTTTATCCCCAAAACAGGACAGTTTCTGCCAGAAATGCCACATTTCTCCCAAATAGATCACATCTTCTCCAAGAAATACCAGGGTTCCCCCTTCAAATAGGCCTTTTCACCCACAAATACCTCTTTTATCCCCAAAATACGACATTTTCTTCCAGAAATGCCACATTTCTCCCAAATATAGCACATCTTCTCCAAGAAATACCAGCTTTCCCCTTCAAATAGGACCCTTTTCACCCACAAATACCTCTTTTATCCCCAAAATAGGACAGTTTCTTCCAGAAAGGCCAGATTTCTCCAAATAGATCACATCTTCTCAAGAAATACCGGATTTCCCCCTTCAAATAGGACCTTTTCACCCACAAATACCTCTTTTATCCCAAAAGAGGACAGTTTCTTCCAGAAATGCCACATTTCTGCCAAATAGATCACATCTTCTCCAAGAAATACCAGCTTTCCTCCTGGAAATAGGACCTTTTCACCCTTTGTTACCGGTTTGATCCCCCAAATAGGACAGTTTCTTCCAGACATCCCACATTTCTCCCAAATATATCACATCTTCTCCCAAGAAATACAAGGTTTCCCCCTTCAAATAGGACCTTTTCACCAAAAACACCAGCCTTCTCCCCACAATTGGACAATTTCTTCCAGAAATGCCAGATTTCTCCCAAATATATCACATCTTCTCCAAGAAATACCAGCTTTCTTCCTTGAAATAGGACCTTTTCACCCACAAATACCTCTTTTATCCCCAAAATTGGACAGTTTCTGCCAGAAATGCCACATTTCTCCCAAATATATCACTTCTTCTCCAAGAAATACCAGCTTTCCCCCTTCAAAATAGACCTTTTCACCCACAAATACCTCTTTTATCCAAAAATAGGACAGTTTCTTCCAGAAATGCCACATTTCTCCCAATTATATCACATCTTCTCCAAGAAATAACAGCTTTCCCCCTTCAAATAGGACCTTTTCACCCACAAATACCTCTTTTATCCCCAAAATAGGACATTTCCTTCAGAAAAGACAGATTTCTCCCAAATCTATCACATCTTCTCCCAGAAATACCACGTTTCCCCCTTCAAATAGGACCTTTTCATCCACAAATACCTCATTCATCCCCAAAATAGGACAGTTTCTTCCTGACATGCCACATTTCTCCCAAATATATCACATCTTCTCCAGAAATACCACGTTTCCCCCTGGAAATGAACCTTTTCACTCACAAATACCTATTTTATCCCCCAAAATAGGACATTTTCTTCCAGACATGCCAGATTTCTCCCAAATATATCACATCTTCTCCAAGAAATACCAGCTTTCCCCCTTCAAATAGGACCTTTTCACCCACAAATACCTCTTTTATCCCCAAAAGAGGACAGTTTCTTCCAGACATGCCACATTTCTCAAAATATATCACATCTTCACCAAGAAATACCAGTTTCCCCTCGAAATAGGACCTTTTCAACCACAAATACCTGTTCTATCCCCAAAATAGGACAGTTTATTCCAGAAATGCCAGATTTCTCCCAAATATATCACATCTTCTCCAAGAAATACCAGGTTTCCCCTTCAAATAGGACCTTTTCACCCACAAATACCTCTTTCATCCCAAAAGAGGACAGTTCCTTCCTGACATGCCACATTTCTCCCAAATATATCACATCTTCTCCGAGAAATACCAGATTTCCCCCTTCAAATAGGACCTTTTCACCCACAAATACCTCTTTTATCCCCAAAAGAGGACAGTTTCTGCCAGAAATGCCTCATTTCTCCCTAATGTATCACATCTTCTCCAAGAAATACCAGGTTTCCCCCTTCAAATAGGAACTTTTCACCCACAAATACCTCTTTTATCCCCAAAATAGGACAGTTTCTTCCAGACATGCCACATTTCTCCCAAATAGATCACATCTTCTCCAAGAAATACCAGGTTTCCCCCTTCAAATACGACCTTTTCACCCACAAATACCTCTTTTATCTCCAAAAGCGGACAGTTTCTTCCAGACATGCCACATTTCTCCCAAATAGATCACATCTTCTCCAAGAAATACCAGGTTTCCCCCTTCAAATAGGACCTTTTCACCCACAATTACCAGCCTTCTCCCCCCAAATTGGACATTTTCTTCCAGAAGTGCCTCATTTCTCCCAAATATATCACATCTTCTCCAAGAAATACCAGGTTTCCCCTTCAAATATGACCTTTTCACCCACAAATACCTCTTTTTTCCCCGAAATTGAACAGTTTCTTCGAGAAATGCCACATTTCTCCCAAATTGATCACATCTTCTCCAAGAAATACCAGCTTTCCCCCTGGAAATAGGACGTTTTCCCCACAAATACCTGTTTTAATCCCCAAAATAGGACAGATTCTTCCAGAAATGCCACATTTCTCCCAAATAGATCACATCTTCTCCAAGAAATACCAGGGTTCCCTCTGAAATAGATCTTTTCACCACAAATACCTGTTTTATCCCCAAAATAGGACATTTTCTTCCAGACATGCCAGATTTCTCCCAAATATATCACATCTTCTCCAAGAAATACCAGCTTTCCCCCTTCAATAGGACCTTTTCACCCACAAATACCTCTTTTATCCCCAAATTGGACATTTTCTTCCAGAAATGCCTCATTTCTCCCAAATATATCACATCTTCTCCAAGAAATACCAGGGTTACCCCTGGAAATAGGACCTTTTCACCCACAAATACCTCTTTTATCCCCAAAACAGGACAGTTTCTTCCGGACATGCCACATTTCTCCCAAGTATACCACAACATCTCCAAGAAATACCAGGTTTCCCCCTGGAAATAGGAACTTTTCACCCACAAATACCTGTTTTTTCCCCAAAATAGGTCAGTTTCTTCCAGAAATGCCACATTTCTCCCAAATAGATCACATCTTCTCCAAGAAATACCAGGTTTTCCCCCTTCAAATAGGACCTTTTCACCCACAAATACCTGTTTTATCCCAAAAGAGGACAGTTTCTTCCAGACATGCCACATTCTCCCAAATATATCACATCTTCTCCGAGAAATACCAGGTTTCCCCCTTCAAATAGGAACTTTTCCACCACTAATACCTCTTTTATCCCAAAAGAGGACATTTTCTTCCAGAAATGCCACATTTCTGCCAAATATATCACATCTTCTCCAAGAAATACCAGCTTTCCTCCTGGAAATAGGACCTTTTCACCCTTTGTTACCTGTTTGATCCCCCAAATAGGACAGTTTCTTCCAGAAATGCCACATTTCTCCCAAATATATCACATCTTCTCCATGAAATACCAGGTTTCCCACTCAAATAGGACCTTTTCACCCACAATTACCAGCCTTCTCCCCCCAAATTGGACATTTTCTTCCAGAAATGCCTCATTTCTCACAAATATATCACATCTTCTCCAAGAAATACCAGGTTTCCCCCTTCAAATAGGACCTTTTCACCCACAAATACCTCTTTTTTCCCCGAAATAGAACAGTTTCTGCCAGAAATGCCACATTTCTCCCAAATATATCACATCTTCTCCAAGAAATACCAGCTTTCCCCCTTCAAATAGGAACTTTTCACCCACAAATACCTGTTTTATCCCCAAAATAGGACAGTTTCTTCCAGAAATGAAGGATTTCTCCCAAATATATCACATCTTCTCCAAGAAATACCAGCTTTCCCCTTCAAATAGGACCTTTTCACCCACAAATACCTGTTTTATCCCCAAAATAGGACATTTTCTTCCAGACATGCCACATTTCTCCCAAATAGATCACATCTTCTCCAAGAAATACCACGTTTCCCCCTTCAAATAGGACCTTTTCACCCACAAATACTCTTTTATCCCTAAAAGAGGACATTTTCTTCCAGAAATGCCTCATTTCTCCCAAATAGATCACATCTTCTCCAAGAAATACCAGGGTTACCCCTGGAAATAGGACCTTTTCACCACAAATACCTCTTTTATCCCCAAAACAGGACAGTTTCTGCCAGAAATGCCACATTTCTCCCAAATAGATCACATCTTCTCCAAGAATACCAGGGTTCCCCCTTCAAATAGGCCCTTTTCACCCACAAATACCTCTTTTATCCCCAAAATACGACATTTTCTTCCAGAAATGCCACATTTCTCCCAAATATAGCACATCTTCTCCAAGAAATACCAGCTTTCCCCTTCAAATAGGACCTTTTCACCCACAAATACCTCTTTTATCCCCAAAATAGGACAGTTTCTTCCAGAAAGGCCAGATTTCTCCCAAATAGATCACATCTTCTCCAAGAAATACCGGATTTCCCCTTCAATAGGACCTTTTCACCCACAAATACCTCTTTTATCCCCAAAAGAGGACAGTTTCTTCCAGAAATGCCACATTTCTGCCAAATAGATCACATCTTCTCCAAGAAATACCAGCTTTCCTCCTGGAAATAGGACCTTTTCACCTTTGTTACCGGTTTGATCCCCCAAATAGGACAGTTTCTTCCAGACATCCCACATTTCTCCCAAATATATCACATCTTCTCCAAGAAATACCAGGTTTCCCCTTCAAATAGGACCTTTTCACCAAAAACACCAGCCTTCTCCCCACAAATTGGACAATTTCTTCCAGAAATGCCAGATTTCTCCCAAATATATCACATCTTCTCAAGAAATACCAGCTTTCTTCCTTGAAATAGGACCTTTTCACCCACAAATACCTCTTTTATCCCAAAATTGGACAGTTTCTGCCAGAAATGCCACATTTCTCCCAAATATATCACTTCTTCTCCAAGAAATACAGCTTTCCCCTTCAAATAGGACCTTTTCACCACAAATACCTCTTTTATCCCAAAAATAGGACAGTTTCTTCCAGAAATGCCACAATTCTCCCAATAATATCACATCTTCTCAAGAAATAACAGCTTTCCCCCTTCAAATAGGACCTTTTCACCCACAAAATTACCTCTTTTATCCCCAAAATAGGACATTTCTTCCAGAAAAGACAGATTTCTCCCAAATCTATCACATCTTCTCCCAGAAATACACGTTTCCCCTTCAAATAGGACCCTTTTCATCCACAAATACCTCATTCATCCCCAAAATAGGACAGTTTCTTCCTGACATGCCACATTTCTCCCAAATATATCACATCTTCTCAAGAAATACCACGTTTCCCCCTGGAAATAGAACCTTTTCACTCACAAATACCTATTTTATCCCCCAAAATAGGACATTTTCTCCAGACATGCCAGATTTCTCCCAAATATATCACATCTTCTCCAAGAAATACCAGCTTTCCCCCTTCAAATAGGACCTTTTCACCCACAAATACCTCTTTTATCCCCAAAAGAGGACAGTTTCTTCCAGACATGCCACATTTCTCCAAAATATATCACATCTTCACCAAGAAATACCAGGTTTCCCCCTCGAAATAGGACCTTTTCAACCACAAATACCTGTTCTATCCCCAAAATAGGACAGTTTATTCCAGAAATGCACATTTCTCCCAAATATATCACATCTTCTCCAAGAAATACCAGGTTTCCCCCTTCAAATAGGACCCTTTTCACCCACAAATACTCTTTTATCCCCAAAAGAGGACAGTTTCTGCCAGAAATGCCTCATTTCTCCCTAATGTATCACATCTTCTCCAAGAAATACAGGTTTCCCCCTTCAAATAGGAACTTTTCACCCACAAATACCTGTTTTATCCCCCAAAATAGGACAGTTTCTTCCAGACATGCCACATTTCTCCCAAATAGATCACATCTTCTCCAAGAAATACCAGGGCTCCCCCTTCATATAGGACCTTTTCACCCACAAATACCTCTCTTATCCCCAAAAGCGGACAGTTTCTCCAGACATGCCACATTTCTCCCAAATAGATCACATCTTCTCCAAGAAATACCAGGTTTCCAACTTCAAATAGGACCTTTTCACCCACAATTTACCAGCCATCTCCCCCCAAATTGGACATTTTCTTCCAGAAATGCCTCATTTCTCCAAAATATATCACATCTTCTCCAAGAAATACCAGGTTTCCCCATTCAAATATGACCTTTTCACCCACAAATACCTCTTTTTCCCCCGAAATAGAACAGTTTCTTCCAGAAATGCCACATTTCTCCAAATATATCACATCTTCTCCAAGAAATACCAGCTTTCCCCCTGGAAATAGGACGTTTTCACCCACAAATACCTGTTTTATCCCCAAAATAGGACAGATTCTTCCAGAAATGCAACATTTCTCCCAAATAGATCACATCTTCTCCAAGAAATACCAGGGTTCCCTCTTGAAATAGGATCTTTTCACCCACAAATACCTGTTTTATCCCCAAAATAGGACAGTTTCTTCCAGAAATGCCAGATTTCTCCCAAATATATCACATCTTCTCCAAGAAATACAGCTTTCCCCCTTCAAATAGGACCTTTTCACCCACAAATACCTCTTTTATCCCAAATTGGACATTTTCTTCCAGAAATGCCAGATTTCTCCCAAATATATCACATCTTCTCCAAGAAATACCAGGGTTACCCCTGGAAATAGGACCTTTTCACCCACAAATACCTCTTTTATCCCCAAAACAGGACAGTTTCTTCCGGACATGCCACATTTCTCCCAAGTATACCACATCATCTCCAAGAAATACCAGGTTTCCCCCCTGGAAATAGGAACTTTTCACCCACAAATACCTGTTTTTTCCCCAAAATAGGTCAGTTTCTTCCAGAAATGCCACATTTCTCCCAAATGTATCACATCTTCTCCAAGAAATACCAGGTTTCCCCTTCAAATAGGACCTTTTCACCCACAAATACCTGTTTTATCCCCAAAAGAGGACAGTTTCTTCCAGACATGCCACATTTCTCCCAAATATATCACATCTTCTCCAAGAAGTACCACGTTTCCCCTGGAAATAGAACCTTTTCACCCACTAATACCTCTTTTATCCCCAAAAGAGGACATTTCTTCCAGAAATGCCACATTTCTGCCAAATATATCACATCTTCTCCAAGAAATACCAGCTTTCCTCCTGGAAATAGGACCTTTTCACCCTTTGTTACCTGTTTGATCCCCCAAATAGGACAGTTTCTTCCAGACATGCCACATTTCTCCCAAATATATCACATCTTCTCCAAGAAATACCAGGTTTCCCCTTTCAAATAGGACCTTTTCACAAAAACACCAGCCTTCTCCCCACAAATTGGACAATTTCTTCCAGAAATGCCAGATTTCTCCCAAATATATCACATCTTCTCAAGAAATACCAGCTTTCTTCCTTGAAATAGGACCTTTTCACCCACAAATACCTCTTTTATCCCAAAACAGGACAGTTTCTTCCGGACATGCCAGATTTCTCCCAAGTATACCACATCATCTCCAAGAAATACCAGGTTTCCCCCTGGAAATAGGAACTTTTCACCCACAAATACCTGTTTTTTCCCCAAAATAGGTCAGTTCTTCCAGAAATGCCACATTTCTCCAAATGTATCACATCTTCTCCAAGAAATACAGGTTTCCCCCTTCAAATAGGACCTTTTCACCCACAATACCTGTTTTTATCCCCAAAAGAGGACAGTTTCTTCCAGACATGCCACATTTCTCCCAAATATATCACATCTTCTCCAAGAAGTACCACGTTTCCCCTGGAAATAGAACCTTTTCACCCACTAATACCTCTTTATCCCAAAAGAGGACATTTTCTTCCAGAAATGCCACATTTCTGCCAAATATATCACATCTTCTCCAAGAAATACCAGCTTTCCTCCTGGAAATAGGACCTTTTCACCCTTTGTTACCTGTTTGATCCCCCAAATAGGACAGTTTCTTCAGACATGCCACATTTCTCCCAAATATATCACATCTTCTCCAAGAAATACCAGGTTTCCCCTTTCAAATAGGACCTTTTCACCAAAAACACCAGCCTTCTCCCCACAAATTGGACAATTTCTTCCAGAAATGCCAGATTTCTCCCAAATATATCACATCTTCTCCAAGAAATACCAGCTTTCTTCCTTGAAATAGGACCTTTTCACCCACAAATACCTGTTTTATCCCCAAAATAGGACAGTTTCTTCCGGACATGCCACATTTCTCCCAAATATATCACATCTTCTCCAAGAAATACCACGTTTCCCCCTTCAAATAGGACCTTTTCACCCACAAATACCTCTTTTATCCCCAAAAGAGGACAGTTTCTTCCAGAAATGCCACATTTCTCCCAATTATATCACATCTTCTCCAAGAAATAACAACTTTCCCCCTTCAAATAGGACCTTTTCACCCACAAATACCTCTTTTATCCCCAAAATAGGACATTTCCTTCCAGAAAAGCCAGATTTCTCCCAAATCTATCACATCTTCTCCAAGAAATACCACGTTTCCCCCTTCAAATAGGACCTTTTCACCCACAAATACCTCTTTCATCCCCAAAATAGGACAGTTTCTTCCGGACATGCCACATTTCTCCCAAATATAACACATCTTCTCCAAGAAATACCACGTTTCCCCCTGGAAATAGAACCTTTTCACTCACAAATACCTATTTTATCCCCCAAAATAGGACATTTTCTTCCAGACATGCCAGATTTCTCCCAAATATATCACATCTTCTCCAAGAAATACCAGCTTTCCCCTTCAAATAGGACCTTTTCACCCACAAATACCTCTTTTATCCCCAAAATAGAACAGTTTCTTCCAGACATGCCACATTTCTCCAAAATATATCACATCTTCACAAGAAATACCAGGTTTCCCCCTCGAAATAGGACCTTTTCACCCACAAATACCTGTTCTATCCCCAAAATAGGACATTTTCTTCCAGAAATGCCAGATTTCTCCCAAAATATATCACATCTTCTCCAAGAAATACCAGCTTTCCCCCTTCAAATAGGACCTTTTCACCCACAAATACCTCTTTCATCCCCAAAAGAGGACAGTTCCTTCCTGACATGCCACATTTCTCCCAAATATATCACATCTTCTCCGAGAAATACCAGATTTCCCCCTTCAAATAGGACCTTTTCACCCACAAATACCTCTTTTATCCCTCAAATAGGACAATTTATTCCTGAAATGCCAGATTTCTCCCAAATATATCACATCTTCTCCAAGAAATACCAGGTTTCCCCCTTCAAATAGGAACTTTTCACCCACTAATACCTCTTTTATCTCCAAAAGAGGACAGTTTCTTCCAGAAATGCCACATTTCTGCCAAATATATCACATCTTCTCCAAGAAATACCAGCTTTCCTCCTGGAAATAGGACCTTTTCACCCTTTGTTACCGGTTTGATCCCCCAAATAGGACAGTTTCTTCCAGACATGCCACATTTCTCCCAAATATATCACATCTTCTCCAAGAAATACCAGGTTTCCCTTTCAAATAGGACCTTTTCACCAAAACACCAGCCTTCTCCCACAAATTGGACAATTTCTTCCAGAAATGCCAGATTTCTCCCAAATATATCACATCTTCTCCAAGAAATACCAGCTTTCTTCCTTGAAATAGGACCTTTTCACCCACAAATACCTCTTTTATCCCCAAAATAAGACAGTTTCTGCCAGAAATGCCACATTTCTCCCAAACATATCACTTCTTCTCCAAGAAATACCAGCTTTCCCCTTCAAATAGGACCTTTTCACCCACAAATACCTCTTTTATCCCAAAAGAGGACAGTTTCTTCCAGAAATGCCACATTTCTCCCAATTATATCACATCTTCTCCAAGAAATAACAACTTTCCCCCTTCAAATAGGACCTTTTCACCCACAAATACCTGTTTTATCCCCAAAATAGGACATTTCCTTCCAGAAAAGCCAGATTTCTCCCAAATCTATCACATCTTCTCCAAGAAATACCACGTTTCCCCCTTCAAATAGGACCTTTTCACCCACAAATACCTCTTCATCCCCAAAATAGGACAGTTTCTTCCGGACATGCCACATTTCTCCCAAAATATAACACATCTTCTCCAAGAAATACCACGTTTCCCCCTGGAAATAGAACCTTTTCACTCACAAATACCTATTTCATCCTCCAAAATAGGACATTTTCTTCCAGACATGCCAGATTTCTCCCAAATATATCACATCTTCTCCAAGAAATACCAGCTTTCCCCTTCAAATAGGACCTTTTCACCCACAAATACCTCTTTTATCCCCAAAATAGGACAGTTTCTTCCAGACATGCACATTTCTCCAAAATATATCACATCTTCTCAAGAAATACCATCTTTCCCCCTTTCCCCCTTCAAATAGGACCTTTTCACTAACAAATACCTGTTCTATCCCCAAAATAGGACATTTTCTTCCAGAAATGCCAGATTTCTCCCAAATATATCACATCTTCTCCAAGATATACCATTTTTCCCCCTTCAAATAGGACCTTTTCACGCACATATACCTCTTTCATCCCCAAAAGAGGACAGTTTCTTCCTGACATGCCACATTTCTCCCAAATATATCACATCTTCACCGAGAAATACCAGATTTCCCCCTTCAAATAGGACCTTTTCACCCACAAATACCTCTTTTATCCCCAAAAGAGGACAGTTTCTTCCAGACATGCCACATTTCTCCCAAATAGATCACATCTTCTCCAAGAAATACCATCTTTCCTTCTTCAAATAGGACCTTTTCACCCAGAAATACCAATTTTATCCCCAAATTGGACATTTTCTTCCAGACATGCCAGATTTCTCCTAAATATATCACATATTCTCCAAGAAATACCAGCTTTCCCCCTTCAAATAGGACCTTTTCACCCCCAAATACCTCTTTTATCCCCAAAATAGAACAGTTTCTTCCAGACATGCCACATTTCTCCAAAATATATCACATCTTCACCAAGAAATACCAGGTTTCCCCCTCGAAATAGGACCTTTTCACCCACAAATACCTGTTCTATCCCCAAAATAGGACATTTTCTTCCAGAAATGCCACATTTCTCCCAAATATATCACATCTTCTCCAAGAAATACCACGTTTCCCCCTTCAAATAGGACCTTTTCACCCACAAATACCTCTTTCATCCCAAAATAGGACAGTTCCTTCCTGACATGCCACATTTCTCCCAAATATATCACATCTTCTCCGAGAAATACCAGATTTCCCCCTTCAAATAGGACCTTTTCACCCACAAATACCTCTTTTATCCCTCAAATAGGACATTTTACTCCTGAAATGCCAGATTTCTCCCAAATATATCACATCTTCTCCAAGAAATACCAGGTTTCCCCCTTCAAATAGGACCTTTTCACGCACAAATACCTGTTTTATCCCCAAAATAGAACAGTTTCTTCCAGAAATGCCACATTTCTCCCAAATAGATCACATCTTCTCCAAGAAATACCACGTTTCCCCCTTCAAATACGACCTTTACACCCACAAATACCTCTTTTATCCCAAAAATAGGACAGTTTCTACCAGAAATGCCACATTTCTCCCTAATGTATCACATCTTCTCCTAGAAATACCAGGTTTCCCCCTTCAAATAGGACCTTTTCACTCACAAATACCTCTTTTATCCCTCAAATAGGACATTTTATTCCTGAAATGCCAGATTTCTCCCAAATATATCACATCTTCTCCAAGAAATACCAGGTTTCCCCCTTCAAATAGGACCTTTTCACCCACAAATACCTGTTTGATCCCCAAAATAGGACAGTTTCTGCCAGAAATGCCACATTTCTCCCTAATGTATCACATCTTCTCCTAGAAATACCAGGGTTACCCCTGGAAATAGGACCTTTTCACCCACAAATGCCTCTTTTATCCCCAAAAGAGGACAGTTTCTTCCAGAAATGCCACATTTCTGCCAAATATATCACATCTTCTCCAAGAAATACCAGCTTTCCTCCTGGAAATAGGACCTTTTCACCCTTTGTTACCGGTTTGATCCCCCAAATAGGACAGTTTCTTCCAGACATGCCACATTTCTCCCAAATATATCACATCTTCTCCAAGAAATACCAGGTTTCCCCTTTCAAATAGGACCTTTTCACCAAAAACACCAGCCTTCTCCCCACAAATTGGACAATTACTTCCAGAAATGCCAGATTTCTCCCAAATATATCACATCTTCTCCAAGAAATACCAGCTTTCTTCCTTGAAATAGGACCTTTTCACCCACAAATACCTCTTTTATCCCCAAAATTGGACAGTTTCTGCCAGAAATGCCACATTTCTCCCAAATATATCACTTCTTCTCCAAGAAATACCAGCTTTCCCCCTTCAAATAGGACCTTTTCTCCCACAAATACCTCTTTTATCCCCAAAAGAGGACAGTTTCTTCCAGAAATGCCACATTTCTCCCAATTATATCACATCTTCTCCAAGAAATAACAACTTTCCCCCTTCAAATAGGACCTTTTCACCCACAAATACCTGTTTTATCCCAAAATAGGACATTTCCTTCCAGAAAAGCCAGATTTCTCCCAAATCTATCACATCTTCTCCAAGAAATACCACGTTTCCCCCTTCAAATAGGACCTTTTCACCCACAAATACCTCTTTCATCCCCAAAATACGACAGTTTCTTCCGGACATGCCACATTTCTCCCAAATATATCACATCTTCTCCAAGAAATACCACGTTTCCCCCTGGAAATAGAACCTTTTCACTCACAAATACCTATTTTATCCCCCAAAATAGGACATTTTCTTCCAGACATGCCAGATTTCTCCCAAATATATCACATCTTCTCCAAGAAATACCAGCTTTCCCCCTTCAAATAGGAACTTTTCACCCACAAATACCTCTTTTATCCCCAAAATAGGACAGTTTCTTCCAGACATGCCACATTTCTCCAAAATATATCACATCTTCACCAAGAAATACCAGGTTTCCCCCTCGAAATAGGAACTTTTCACTAACAAATACCTGTTCTATCCCCAAAATAGGACATTTTCTTCCAGAAATGCCAGATTTCTCCCAAATATATCACATCTTCTCCAAGATATACCAGGTTTCCCCCTTCAAATAGGACCTTTTCACGCACAAATACCTCTTTCATCCCCAAAAGAGGACAGTTCCTTCCTGACATGCCACATTTCTCCCAAATATATCACATCTTCTCCGAGAAATACCAGATTTCCCCCTTCAAATAGGACCTTTTCACCCACAAATACCTCTTTTATCCCCAAAAGAGGACAGTTTCTCCCAGAAATGCCAGATTTCTCCCAAATATATCACATCTTCTACTAGAAATACCATCTTTCCTTCTTCAAATAGGACCTTTTCACCCAGAAATACCAATTTTATCCCCAAATTGGACATTTTCTTCCAGGAATGCCAGATTTCTCCCAAATATATCGCATCTTCTCCAAGAAATACCAGGTTTCCCCCTTCAAATAGGACCTTTTCACCCACAAATACCTCTTTCATCCCCAAAAGAGGACAGTTCCTTCCTGACATGCCACATTTCTCCCAAATATATCACATCTTCTCCGAGAAATTCCAGATTTCCCCCTTCAAATAGGACCTTTTCACCCACAAATACCTCTTTTATCCCTCAAATAGGACATTTAATTCCTGAAATGCCAGATTTCTCCCAAATATATCACATCTTCTCCAAGAAATATCAGGTTTCCCCCTTCAAATAGGACCTTTTCACCCACAAATACCTGTTTTATCCCCAAAATAGAACAGTTTCTTCCAGAAATGCCACATTTCTCCCAAATATATCACATCTTCTCCAAGAAATACCAGGTTTCCCCCTTCAAATAGGACCTTTTCACCCACAAATACCTCTTTTTTCCAAAAATAGGACAGTTTCTTCCAGAAATGCCACATTTCTCCCAAATATATCACATCTTCTACTAGAAATACCTGGGTTCCCTATTGAAATAGGACCTTTTCACACACAAATACCTCTTTTATCCCCAAAATAGGACAGTTTCTGCCAGAAATGCCACATTTCTCCCTAATGTATCACATCTTCTCCTAGAAATACCAGGTTTCCCCCTTCAAATAGGACCTTTTCACCCACAAATACCTCTTTTATCCCCAAAAGCGGACAGTTTCTTCCAGACATGCCACATTTCTCCCAAATAGATCACATCTTCTCCGAGAAATACCAGGTTTCCCCCTCGAAATAGGACCTTTTCAACCACAAATACCTGTTCTATCCCCAAAATAGGACAGTTTATTCCAGAAATGCCACATTTCTCCCAAATATATCACATCTTCTCCAAGAAATACCAGGTTTCCCCCTTCAAATAGGACCTTTTCACCCACAAATATCTCTTTCATCCCCAAAAGAGGACAGTTCCTTCCTGACATGCCACATTTCTCCCAAATAGATCACATCTTCTCCGAGAAATACCAGAATTCCCCCTTCAAATAGGACCTTTTCACCCACAAATACCTCTTTTATCCCCAAAAGAGGACAGTTTCTGCCAGAAATGCCTCATTTCTCCCTAATGTATCACATCTTCTGCAAGAAATACCAGGTTTCCCCCTTCAAATAGGAACTTTTCACCCACAAATACCTGTTTTATCCCCAAAAGAGGACAGTTTCTTCCAGAAAGGCCACATTTCTCCCAAATAGATCACATCTTCTCCAAGAAATACCAGGGTTCCCCCTTCATATAGGACCTTTTCACCCACAAATACCTCTTTTATCCCCAAAAGCGGACAGTTTCTTCCAGACATGCCACATTTCTCCCAAATAGATCACATCTTCTCAAAGAAATACCAGGTTTCCCCCTTCAAATAGGACCTTTTCACCCACAATTACCAGCCTTCTCCCCCCAAATTGGACATTTTCTTCCAGAAATGCCTCATTTCTCCCAAATATATCACATCTTCTCCAAGAAATACCAGGTTTCCCCCTTCAAATATGACCTTTTCACCCACAACTACCTCTTTTTTCCCCGAAATAGAACAGTTTCTTCCAGAAATGCCACATTTCTTCCAAATTGATCACATCTTCTCCAAGAAATACCAGCTTTCCCCCTGGAAATAGGACGTTTTCACCCACAAATACCTGTTTTATCCCCAAAAGCGGACAGTTTCTTCCAGACATGCCACATTTCTCCCAAATAGATCACATCTTCTCCAAGAAATACCAGGGTTCCCTCTTGAAATAGGATCTTTTCACCCACAAATACCTGTTTTATCCCCAAAATAGGACAGTTTCTTCCAGAAATGCCAGATTTCTCCCAAATATATCACATCTTCTCCAAGAAATACCAGCTTTCCCCCTTCAAATAGGACCTTTTCACCCACAAATACCTCTTTTATCCCCAAATTGGACATTTTCTTCCAGAAATGCCAGATTTCTCCCAAATATATCACATCTTCTCCAAGAAATACCAGGTTTCCCCCTGGAAATAGGACCTTTTCACCCACAAATACCTGTTTGATCCCCAAAACAGGACAGTTTCTTCCGGACATGCCACATTTCTCCCAAGTATACCACATCATCTCCAAGAAATACCAGGTTTCCCCCTGGAAATAGGAACTTTTCACCCACAAATACCTGTTTTTTCCCCAAAATAGGTCAGTTTCTTCCAGAAATACCACATTTCTCCCAAATGTATCACATCTTCTCCAAGAAATACCAGGTTTCCCCCTTCAAATAGGACCTTTTCACCCACAAATACCTGTTTTATCCCCAAAAGAGGACAGTTTCTTCCAGACATGCCACATTTCTCCCAAATATATCACATCTTCTCCAAGAAATACCAGGTTTCCCCCTTCAAATAGGAACTTTTCACCCACAAATACCTCTTTTATCCCCAAAAGAGGACAGTTTCTTCCAGAAATGCCACATTTCTGCCAAATATATCACATCTTCTCCAAGAAATTCCAGCTTTCCTCCTGGAAATAGGACCTTTTCACCCTTTGTTACCGGTTTGATCCCCCAGATAGGACAGTTTCTTCCAGACATGCCACATTTCTCCCAAATATATCACATCTTCTCCAAGAAATACCAGGTTTCCCCTTTCAAATAGGACCTTTTCACCAAAAACACCAGCCTTCTCCCCACAAATTGGACAATTTCTTCCAGAAATGCCACATTTCTCCCAAATATATCACATCTTCTCCAAGAAATACCAGCTTTCTTCCTTGAAATAGGACCTTTTCACCCCCAAATACCTCTTTTATCCCCAAAATAGGACAGTTTCATCCAGAAATGCCACATTTCTCCCAAATATATCATTTCTTCTCCAAGAAATACCAGCTTTCCCCCTTCAAATAGGACCTTTTCACCCACAAATACCTCCTTTATCCCAAAAATACGACAGTTTCTTCCAGAAATGCCACATTTCTCCCAATTATATCACATCTTCTCCAAGAAATAACAACTTTCCCCCTTCAAATAGGACCTTTTCACCCACAAATACCTGTTTTATCCCCAAAATAGGACATTTCCTTCCAGAAAAGCCATATTTCTCCCAAATCTATCACATCTTCTCCAAGAAATACCAGGTTTCCCCCTTCAAATAGGACCTTTTCACCCACAAATACCTCTTTCATCCCCAAAATACGACAGTTTCTTCCGGACATGCCACATTTCTCCCAAATATATCACATCTTCTCCAAGAAATACCACGTTTCCCCCTGGAAATAGAACCTTTTCACTCACAAATACCTATTTTATTCCCCAAAATAGGAGATTTTCTTCCAGACATGCCAGATTTCTCCCAAATATATCACATCTTCTCCAAGAAATACCAGCTTTCCCCCTTCAAATAGGACCTTTTCACCCACAAATACCTCTTTTATCCCCAAAAGAGGACAGTTTCTTCCAGACATGCCACATTTCTCCAAAATATATCACATCTTCACCAAGAAATACCAGGTTTCCCCCTCGAAATAGGACCTTTTCACTAACAAATACCTGTTCTATCCCCAAAATAGGACATTTTCTTCCAGAAATGCCATATTTCTCCCAAATATATCACATCTTCTCCAAGATATACCAGGTTTCCCCCTTCAAATAGGACCTTTTCACGCACAAATACCTGTTTTATCCCCAAAAGAGGACAGTTCCTTCCTGACATGCCACATTTCTCCCAAATATATCACATCTTCTCCGAGAAATACCAGATTTCCCCCTTCAAATAGGACCTTTTCACCCACAAATACCTCTTTTATCCCCAAAAGAGGACAGTTTCTTCCAGAAATGCCACATTTCTCCCAAATAGATCACATCTTCTCCAAGAAATACCATCTTTCCTTCTTCAAATAGGACCTTTTCACCCAGAAATACCAATTTTATCCCCAAATTGGACATTTTCTTCCAGACATGCCAGATTTCTCCCAAATATATCACATATTCTCCAAGAAATACCAGCTTTCCCCCTTCAAATAGGACCTTTTCACCCACAAATACCTCTTTTATCCCCAAAATAGAACAGTTTCTTCCAGACATGCCACATTTCTCCAAAATATATCACATCTTCACCAAGAAATACCAGGTTTCCCCCTTCAAATAGGACCTTTTCACCCACAAATACCTGTTCTATCCCCAAAATAGGACATTTTCTTCCAGAAATGCCAGATTTCTCCCAAATATATCACATCTTCTCCAAGAAATACCAGGTTTCCCCCTTCAAATAGGACCTTTTCACCCACAAATACCTCTTTCATCCCCAAAAGAGGACAGTTCCTTCCTGACATGCCACATTTCTCCCAAGTATATCACATCTTCTCCGAGAAATACCAGATTTCCCCCTTCAAATAGGACCTTTTCACCCACAAATACCTCTTTTATCCCTCAAATAGGACATTTTATTCCTGAAATGCCAGATTTCTCCCAAATATATCACATCTTCTCCAAGAAATACCAGGTTTCCCCCTTCAAATAGGTCCTTTTCACCCACAAATACCTGTTTTATCCCCAAAATAGAACAGTTTCTTCCAGAAATGCCACATTTCTCCCAAATATATCACATCTTCTCCAAGAAATACCAGCTTTCCCCCTTCAAATAGGACCTTTTCACCCACAAATACCTCTTTTATCCCAAAAATAGGACAGTTTCTTCCAGAAATGCCACATTTCTCCCAAATATATCACATCTTCTACTAGAAATACCTGGGTTCCCTCTTGAAATAGGACCTTTTCACACACAAATACCTCTTTTATCCCCAAAATAGGAGAGTTTCCTCCAGAAATGCCACATTTCTCCCTAATGTATCACATCTTCTCCTAGAAATACCAGGTTTCCCCCTTCAAATAGGACCTTTTCACCCACAAATACCTCTTTTATCCCCAAATTGGACATTTTCTTCCAGAAATGCCACATTTCACCCAAATATATCACATCTTCTCCAAGAAATACCAGGTTTCCTCCTGAAATTGGACCTTTTCAACCACAAATACCTGTTCTATCCCCAAAATAGGACAGTTTCTTCCGGAAATGCCAGATTTCTCCCAGATATATCACATCTTCTCCAAGAAATACCAGGGTTCCCCCTTCAAATAGGACCTTTTCACCCACAAATACCAGTTTGATCCCCAAAAGAGGACAGTTTCATCCAGAAATGCCACATTTCTCCCAAATAGATCACATCTTCTCCAAGAAATACCAGGTTTCCCCCTTCAAATACGACCTTTTCACCCACAAATACCTCTTTTATCCCTCAAATAGGACAGTTTCTTCCAGAAATGCCACATTTCTCCCAAATATATCACATCTTCTCCAAGAAATACCATGTTTCCCCCTTCAAATAGGACCTTTTCACCCAGAAATTCCTCTTTTATCCCCAAAAGTGGACAGTTTCTTCCAGAAATGCCACATTTCTCCCAAATATATCACACCTTCTCCAAGAAATACCAGCTTTCCCCCTTCAAATAGGACCTTTTCATCCACAAATACCTGTTTGACTCCCAAAATAGGACAGTTTCTTCCAGACATGCCACATTTCTCCCAAATATATCACATCTTCTCCAAGAAATACCAGGTTTCCTCCTGTAATAGGACCTTGTCACCCACAAATTCCTGTTTTATCCCTTTGTTCCGAGCGACTTTTCGTTTTGGAGTGTTTATCCGATGCTACACTTCAGCATTCTGTGACGAATAGAGTAGAAGATGAAACCCCCTCTAATAAGGCAGCTAGCAGTTCGAGGACCGACACACGTTGTGCTTTCAGGGAGGACGTTCCAGCAAGTCGAGAGTTGTGGCTTCTTTCCTGCGGAGAAAAAAGCCCCTGTTTTCAGGCAAAGTAGTAGTCTGCAGCTGCAGACTCTCCGGAACGGTTCAGCGCGAGTGCCGCTTTCGAGCCACGAGAGCGAAGGAGCGGCATTCCTATGCTGAGAACGAGCGAATTCAGCCTACTGCATTGCCTGAAAACAGGGGGTTTTTTCTCCGCAGGAAAGAAGCCACAACTCTCGACTTGCTGGAACGTCCTCCCTGAAAGCACAACGTGTGTCGGTCCTCGAACTGCTAGCTGCCTTATTAGTGGGGCTTTTCTCTTCTACTCTTTGTCACAGTATGCTGAAGTGTAGCATCGGATAAACACTCCAAAACGAAATGTCGCTCGGAAGAAAGGGATAAGAATGAGAGAGAAGCGTAGTGCATTCTGCATGGACAGAAGGAGAAGCCAGAAGCGCTCCATTGCGATGTGCGCAGAAGAAGCCGCTCACTCGTCGGAGAAAAGCATCCGGCTGAAGTCGCTCTTTCCCGGCATCCGAGAGAAACGAGACCGCTGCTGAAGGCTGAAAGCGGCATTCGGGGAGAAAGGCGTTGTACCGGCCAGCAACTGCGAACTCTTCGGAGCGGTTCAGCGTGAGTGCCGCTTTCCAGTGACGAGATCGTGAGAGGAGCGTCATTTTCGTCGCTTCCGAATTGTAGAAACGGAGAGGCACCCAGGAACCAGGACGTCTTTTTACGGAAACCTGTATTTCAAGTAGAAAATGTCATGGCTTTGGGAGAATCATGGTTTTTCATGAATAAATGAAATCTCCTTCTCAGGGGAGAAAATATTCCGTATTTGGGGGAAACGGGACACTTCTAGTGCAAAGTATCATCGATTTGGCGCCAGGCTGTATTTCCGGGGAATAATGCCATTTGTTTGGAGAAATGTGGTATTTCTGAGAGAAAATGTCCAGTTCTGGGGGATAAAACAGGTATTTGTGGAAGAAAATGTGCCATTTTGGGGATAAATCAGGTATTTCTGGGAGAAAATGTCGTATTTCAGGGGGGAAGCCTGGTATTTGTGAGAGAAGATGTGATATATTTGGGAGAAAACTGGCATTTCTGGAAGAACAAGTCCAATTTGGGGGGAGACAACTGGTATTTGTGGGAGAAAAGGTTTTATTTCTTGGGGGAATCCAGGTATGTGTGGAAGAAAATGTCCTATTTGGTGATAAAACAGGTATTTCTGAGAGAAAAGGTCCTATTTCATGGGGGAAACTTTGTATGTGTGGGAGAAAATGTCCATTTTGGGGATAAAACAAGTATTTGTTGGAGAAAATGTCGTATTTCAGGTGGGAAACCTGGTATTTCTTGGAGAAGATGTGATATACTTGGGAGAAAAGTGGCATTTCTGGAAGAACAAGTCCAATTTGGGGGGAGAAAGATGGAATTTGTGGGAGAAGAGGTTCTATTTCATGGGGGAAACCTGGTATGTGTGGGAGAAAATGTCCCATGTTTGAGTTGAAATCGGGTATTCCTTGAAGAGAATGACATATTTTTGTGGAGAAAAGTGGTATTTCTAGTAGAAAATGTCCTACGTTTGGGAAACAATCTAGCATTTCTGGGCGAAAATGTCCTGATATGGGGAGAAAACAGGTAGTTGTGGGAGAAAATGTCCTATTTTGGGGGATAAAACAGGTATTTGTGGGTGAATGGGTACTATTTCAGGGGAGAAAGCTGGTATTTGTGGGAGAACAGGTCCTATTTTGGGGGAGTAAGGTGGTATTTGTGGGAGAAGTTGTCCTATATTTTGGAGAAAACTGGCATTTCTGGAAGAAAAAGTCCAATTTGGGGGGAGAAAGCTAGTATTTGTGGGAGAAAAGGTCCAATTTCATGGGGGAAACCTGTTTTGTGTGGGAGAAAATATCCTATTTTGGGGATAAAACAGGTATTTGTGGGAGAAAAGGTCCTATTACAGGGGGGAAACCTGGTATGTGTTGGAGAAAGTGTTCTCTTTTTTGAGTTGAAATCGGGTGTTCCATGAAGAAAATGACATATTTTTTGGGCGAAAAGTGGTATTTGTGGTAGAAAATGTCCTACGTTTGGGAAACAATGTTGCATTTGTGGGAGAAAATGTCCTGATTTGGGGAGGAATCTGGTAGTTGTGGGAGAAAAAGAGGTATTTTGGGGGAGAAAGGTGGTATTTGTGGGAGAAAATGTCCTGTTTTTTGGGATAAAACAGGTATTTGTGGGAGAAAATATCCTATTTTGGGGATAAAACAGGCATTTCTGGGAGAAAATGTCGTATTTCAGGGGGGAAACCTAGTATTTCTGGGAGAAGACGTTATATACTTAGGAGAAAACTGGCATTTCTGGAAGAAAAAGTCCGATTTGGGGAAAGAAAGCTGGTATTTGTGGGAGAAAAGGACCAATTTCAGGGGGGAAACCTGGGATGTTTGGGAGAAAATGTCCTATTTTGGGGATCAAAAAAGTATTTGTGGGTGAAAAGGTCTAATTTCAGGGGGGAAACCTGGTATATGTGGGAGAAGATGCGCTATACTTGGGAGTAATCAGGCATTTCTGGAAGGAACTGTCCTATTTTGGGGATAAAAGAGGTATTTGTGGGTGAAAAGGTCCTATTTCAAGGGGGAAACCTGGTATTTCTTGGAGAAGATGTGATATATTTGGGAGAAATGTGGCATGTCTGGAAGAAACTGTCCTCTTTTGGGGATAAAAGAGGTATTTGTGGGTGAAAAGGTCCTATTTGAAGGGGGAACCCTGGTATTTCTTGGAGAAGATGTCATATATTTGGGAGAAATGTGGCATTTCTGGAAGAAACTGTCCTATTTTGGGGATCAAAGAGGTATTAGTGGGTGAAAAGTTCCTATTTCCAGGGGGAAACCTGGTATTTCTTGGAGAAGATGTGCTATATTCGGGAGAAATGTGGCATTCCTGGAAGAAACTGTAATATTTAAGGGATAAAAGAGGTATTTGAGGGTGAAAAGGTCCTATTTCGAGGGGTAAAAGAGATATTTCTTGGAGAAGATGTTACATATTTGGGAGAAATGTGGCATGTCTGAAAGAAACTGTCCTATTTTGGGGATAAAAGAGGTATTTGTGGGTGAAAAGGTCCTATTTGAAGGGGGAAAGCTGGTATTTCTTGGAGAAGATGTGATCAATTTGGGAGAAATCTGGCAAGTCTGGCAGAAACTGTCCTATTTTGGGGATAAAAGAGGTATTTGTGGGAGAAAAGTTTCTATTTCAAGGGGGAAACCTGGTATTTCTTTGAGAAGATGCTCTGTATTTGAAAGAAATGAGGCATCTCTGGAAGAAAATGTCGAATTTCGGGGGAGAAGGCTGGTATTTTTTGGTGAAAAGATCCTATTTGAAGGGGGAAGCCTGGTATTTCTTGGAGAAGATGTGATATATTTGGGGGAAATGTGGCATTTCTGGAAGAAACTGTCCTATTTTGGGGATCAAAGAGGTTTTAGTGGGTGAAAAGGTCCTATTTGAAGGGGGAAAGGTGGTATTTCTTGGAGAAGATGTGATCTATTTGGGAGAAATGTGGCATTTCTGGAAGAAACTGTCCTCTTTTGGGGATAAAAGTGGTATTTGAGGGTGAAAAGTTCCTATTTCGAGGGGGAAAAGAGATATTTCTTGGAGAAGATGTGATATATTTGGGAGAAATGTGGCATGTCTGGAAGAAACTGTCCTCTTTTGGGGATAAAACAGGTATTTGTGGGTGAAAAGGTCCTATTTGAAGGGGGACACGTGGTATTTCTTGGAGAAGATGTGATCTATTTGGGAGAAATGTGGCCTTTCTGGAAGAAACTGTCCTATTTTGGGGATCAAACAGGTATTAGTGGGTGAAAAGGTCCTATTAGAAGGGGGAACCCTGGTATTTCTTGGAGAAGATGTGATATATTTGGGTGAAATCTGGCATTTCTGGAAGGAAATGTCCTATCTGGCGGGAGAAGGCTGGTATTTCTGCGTGAAAAGGTCCTATTTGAAGGGGGAAACCTGGCATTTCTTGGAGAAGATGTTACATATTTGGGAGAAATCTGTCATGTCAGGAAGGAAATGTCCTCTTTTGGGGATAAAAGAGGTATTTGTGGGTGGAAGGGTCCTATTTCAAGGGGGAAGCGTGGTATTTATACTTGAAGATGTGGTATATTTGGGAGAAATGTGGCATTTCTTGAAGAGAATGTCCTATCTGGGGGAAGAAGGCTGGTATTTGTGGGTGAAAATGTCCTATTTCGAGTGGGAAACGTGGTATTTCTTGGAGAAGATGTGATATATTTGGGAGAAATGTGGCATTTCTGGAAGAAACTGTCCTCTTTTGGGGATAAAAGAGGTATTTCTGTGTGAAAAGGTCCTATTTGAAGGGGGAAAGCTGGTATTTCTTGGAGAAGATGTGATATATTTGGGAGAAATGTGGCCTTTCTGGAAGAAACTGTCCTCTTTTGGGGATCAAACAGGTATTGGTGGGTGAAAAGGTCCTATTTGAAGGGGGAAAGCTGGTATTTCTTGGAGAAGATGTGATACATTTGGGGAAATGTGGCATTTCTGGAAGAAACTGTCCTCTTTTGGGGATAAAAGAGGTATTTGTGGGTGAAAAGGTCCTATTTGAAGGGGCAAACCTGGTATTTCTTGGAGAAGATGTGATAAATTTGGGAGAAATGTGGCATTCCAGGAAGAAAAAGTCCAATTTGGGGGGAGAAGGCGGGCATTTGTGGGAGAAAAGGTCCTATTTGAAGGGGGAAACCTGGTATTTCTTGGAGAAGATGTGATATATTTGGGAGCAATGTGGCATTTCTGGAAGAAACTGTCCTCTTTTAGGGATAAAAGAGGTATTTGTGGGTGAAAAGGTCCTATTTGAAGGAGGAACCCTGGTATTTCTTGGAGAAGATGTGATATATTTGGGAGAAATCTGGCATTTCTGGACGAAACTGTCCTATTTGGGGGGAAAAGCCTGGTAGTAGTGGGAGAAAAGGTCGTATTTCAGGGGGAAAGCTGGTATTTCTTTGAGAAGATGTGATATATTTGGGAGCAATGTGGCATGTCTGGAAGAAACTGTCCTCTTTTGACGATAAAAGAGGTATTTGTGGGTGAAAAGGTCCTATTTGAAGGGGGAAACCTGGTATTTCCTGGAGAAGATGTTCTGTATTTGGGAGAAAAGAGGCATTTCTGGAAGAAAATGTCGAATTTGGGGGGAGAAGGCTGGTATTTGTGGGTGAAAAGGTCCTATTTCAGGAGGAATCGTGGCATTTCTTGGAGAAGATGTGATATATTTAGGAGAAATGTGGCATGTCAGGAAGAAACTGTCCACTTTTGGGGATGAAAGAGGTATTTGTGGGTGAAAAGGTCCAATTTGAAGGGGGAAAGGTGGTACTTCTTGGAGAAGATGAGATGTATTTGGGAGAAATGTGGCATTTCAGGAAGAAACTGTCCGATTTTGGGGATCAAAGAGGTATTTCTTTGTGAAAAGTTCCTATTTGAAGGGGGAAAGCTGGTATTTCTTGGAGAAGATGTGATATATTTGGGAGAAATGTGGCATACCTGGAAGAAACTGTCCTATTTTGGGGATAAAAGAGGTATTTGAGGGTGAAAAGGTCCTATTTCGAGGGGTAAAAGAAATATTTCTTGGAGAAGATGTTACATATTTGGGAGAAATATGGCATTTCTGGAAGAAACTTTCCTATTTTGGGGATAAAAGATTTATTTGTGGGTGAAAAGGTCCTATTTCCAGGGGGAAACCTGGTATTTCTTGGAGAAGATGTGATATATTTGGGAGAAATCTGGCAAGTCTGGCAGAAACTGTCCTCTTTTGGGGATAAAAGAGGTATTTGTGGGTGGAAAGTTCCTATTTCCAGGGGGAAACCTGGTATTTCTTGGAGAAGATGTGATATATTTGGGAGAAATGAGGCATTTCTGGAAGAAAATGTCGAATTTGGGGGGAGAAGGCGAGTATTTGTTGGTGAAAAGGTCCTATTTCAGGAGGAAGCCTGGTATTTCTTGGAGAAGATGTGATATATTTGGGGGAAATGTGGCATTTCTGGAAGAAACTGTCCTATTTTGGGGATCAAAGAGGTTTTAGTGGGTGAAAAGGTCCTATTTGAAGGGGGAAAGGTGGTATTTCTTGGAGAAGATGTGATCTATTTGGGAGAAATGTGGCATTTCTGGAAGAAACTGTCCTCTTTTGGGGATAAAAGTGGTATTTGAGGGTGAAAAGTTCCTATTTCGAGGGGGAAAAGAGATATTTCTTGGAGAAGATGTGATATATTTGGGAGAAATGTGGCATGTCTGGAAGAAACTGTCCTCTTTTGGGGATAAAACAGGTATTTGTGGGTGAAAAGGTCCTATTTGAAGGGGGACACGTGGTATTTCTTGGAGAAGATGTGATCTATTTGGGAGAAATGTGGCCTTTCTGGAAGAAACTGTCCTATTTTGGGGATCAAACAGGTATTAGTGGGTGAAAAGGTCCTATTAGAAGGGGGAACCCTGGTATTTCTTGGAGAAGATGTGATATATTTGGGTGAAATCTGGCATTTCTGGAAGGAAATGTCCTATCTGGCGGGAGAAGGCTGGTATTTCTGCGTGAAAAGGTCCTATTTGAAGGGGGAAACCTGGCATTTCTTGGAGAAGATGTTACATATTTGGGAGAAATCTGTCATGTCAGGAAGGAAATGTCCTCTTTTGGGGATAAAAGAGGTATTTGTGGGTGGAAGGGTCCTATTTCAAGGGGGAAGCGTGGTATTTATACTTGAAGATGTGGTATATTTGGGAGAAATGTGGCATTTCTTGAAGAGAATGTCCTATCTGGGGGAAGAAGGCTGGTATTTGTGGGTGAAAATGTCCTATTTCGAGTGGGAAACGTGGTATTTCTTGGAGAAGATGTGATATATTTGGGAGAAATGTGGCATTTCTGGAAGAAACTGTCCTCTTTTGGGGATAAAAGAGGTATTTCTGTGTGAAAAGGTCCTATTTGAAGGGGGAAAGCTGGTATTTCTTGGAGAAGATGTGATATATTTGGGAGAAATGTGGCCTTTCTGGAAGAAACTGTCCTCTTTTGGGGATCAAACAGGTATTGGTGGGTGAAAAGGTCCTATTTGAAGGGGGAAAGCTGGTATTTCTTGGAGAAGATGTGATACATTTGGGGAAATGTGGCATTTCTGGAAGGAACTGTCCTCTTTTGGGGATAAAAGAGGTATTTGTGGGTGAAAAGGTCCTATTTGAAGGGGCAAACCTGGTATTTCTTGGAGAAGATGTGATAAATTTGGGAGAAATGTGGCATTCCAGGAAGAAAAAGTCCAATTTGGGGGGAGAAGGCGGGCATTTGTGGGAGAAAAGGTCCTATTTGAAGGGGGAAACCTGGTATTTCTTGGAGAAGATGTGATATATTTGGGAGCAATGTGGCATTTCTGGAAGAAACTGTCCTCTTTTAGGGATAAAAGAGGTATTTGTGGGTGATAAGGTCCTATTTGAAGGAGGAACCCTGGTATTTCTTGGAGAAGATGTGATATATTTGGGAGAAATGTGGCATTTCTGGACGAAACTGTCCTATTTGGGGGGAAAAGCCTGGTAGTAGTGGGAGAAAAGGTCGTATTTCAGGGGGAAAGCTGGTATTTCTTTGAGAAGATGTGATATATTTGGGAGCAATGTGGCATGTCTGGAAGAAACTGTCCTCTTTTGACGATAAAAGAGGTATTTGTGGGTGAAAAGGTCCTATTTGAAGGGGGAAACCTGGTATTTCCTGGAGAAGATGTTCTGTATTTGGGAGAAAAGAGGCATTTCTGGAAGAAAATGTCGAATTTGGGGGGAGAAGGCTGGTATTTGTGGGTGAAAAGGTCCTATTTCAGGAGGAATCGTGGCATTTCTTGGAGAAGATGTGATATATTTAGGAGAAATGTGGCATGTCAGGAAGAAACTGTCCACTTTTGGGGATGAAAGAGGTATTTGTGGGTGAAAAGGTCCAATTTGAAGGGGGAAAGGTGGTACTTCTTGGAGAAGATGAGATGTATTTGGGAGAAATGTGGCATTTCAGGAAGAAACTGTCCGATTTTGGGGATCAAAGAGGTATTTCTTTGTGAAAAGTTCCTATTTGAAGGGGGAAAGCTGGTATTTCTTGGAGAAGATGTGATATATTTGGGAGAAATATGGCATTCCTGGAAGAAACTGTCCTATTTTGGGGATAAAAGAGGTATTTGAGGGTGAAAAGGTCCTATTTCGAGGGGTAAAAGAAATATTTCTTGGAGAAGATGTTACATATTTGGGAGAAATATGGCATTTCTGGAAGAAACTGTCCTATTTTGGGGATAAAAGATTTATTTGTGGGTGAAAAGGTCCTATTTCCAGGGGGAAACCTGGTATTTCTTGGAGAAGATGTGATATATTTGGGAGAAATCTGGCAAGTCTGGCAGAAACTGTCCTCTTTTGGGGATAAAAGAGGTATTTGTGGGTGAAAAGTTCCTATTTCCAGGGGGAAACCTGGTATTTCTTGGAGAAGATGTGATATATTTGGGAGAAATGAGGCATTTCTGGAAGAAAATGTCGAATTTGGGGGGAGAAGGCGAGTATTTGTTGGTGAAAAGGTCCTATTTCAGGAGGAATCGTGGTATTTCTTGGAGGAGATGTGATATATTTGGGAGAAATGTGGCATTTCTGGAAGAAACTGTCCTATTTTGGGGATGAAAGTGGTATTTGAGGGTGAAAAGGTTCTATTTCGAGGGGGAAAAGAGATATTTCTTGGAGAAGATGTGATATATTTGGGAGAAATGTGGCATGTCTGGAAGAAACTGTCCTCTTTTGGGGATAAAAGAGGTATTTGTGGGTGAAAAGGTCCTATTTGAAGGGGGAAAGCTGGTATTTCTTGGAGAAGATGTGATCTATTTGGGAGAAATCTGGCATGTCTGGCAGAAACTGTCCTATTTTGGGGATAAAACAGGTATTTGTGGGTGAAAAGGTCCTATTTCCAGGGGGAAACCTGGTACTCCTTGGAGAAGATCTGATATATTTGGTAGAAATGTGGCATTTCTGGAAGAAACTGTCCTCTTTTGGGGATAAAAGAGGTATTTGTGGGTGAAAAGGTCCTAATTGAAGGGGGAAACGTGGTATTTCTTGGAGAAGATGTGATCTATTTGGGAGAAATGTGGCATGTCTGGAAGAAACTGTCGTATTTTGGGGATAAAACAGGTATTAGTGGGTGAAAAGGTCCAATTTGAAGGGGGAAACCTGGTATTTCTTGGAGAAGATGTGATATATTTGGGTGAAATCTGGCATTTCTGGAAGGAAATGTCCTATCTGGCGGGAGAAGGCTGCTATTTCTGTGTGAAAAGGTCCTATTTGAAGGGCGAAACCTGGCATTTCTTGGAGAAGATGTTACATATTTGGAAGAAATCTGTCCTGTCAGGAAGGAAATGTCCTCTTTTGGGGATAAAAGAGGTATTTGTGGGTGGAAGGGTCCTATTTCAAGGGGGAAGCGTGGTATTTCTACATGAAGATGTGGTATATTTGGGAGAAATGTGGCATTTCTGGAAGAAAATGTCCTATCTGGGGGGAGAAGGCTGGTATTTGTGGGTGAAAATGTCCTATTTCGAGGGGGAAACGTGGTATTTCTTTGAGGAGATGTGATATATTTGGGAGAAATGTGGCATTTCTGGAAGAAACTGTTCTCTTTTGGGAATAAAAGAGGTATTTCTGTGTGAAAAGGTCCTATTTGAAGGGGGAAAGCTGGTATTTCTTGGAGAAGATGTGATACATTAGGGAGAAATGTGGTTTTTCTGGAAGAAACTGTCCTCTTTTGGGGATAAAAGAGGTATTTGTGGGTGAAAAGGTCCTCTTTGAAGGGGGAACCCTGGTATTTCTTGGAGAAGATGTGATACATTTGGGAGAAATGTGGCATTTCTGGAAGAAACTGTCGTATTTTGGGGTTAAAAGAGGTATTTGAGGGTGAAAAGGTCCTATTTGAAGGGGGAAACGTGGTATTTCTTGGAGAAGATGAGATAAATTTGGGAGAAATGTGGCATTCCAGGAAGAAAAAGTCCAATTTGGGGGAGAAGGCGGGCATTTTTGGGGAAAAGGTCCTATTTGAAGGGGGAAACCTGGTATTTCTTGTAGAAGATGTTACATATTTCGGAGAAATCTGTCATGTCAGGAAGGAAATGTCCTATTTTGGGGATAAAAGAGTTATTTGTGGGTGAAAAGTTCCTATTTCAAGGGGGAAACGTGGTATTTCTTGGAGAAGATGTGATATATTTGGGAGAAATCTGGCATGTCAGGAAGAAACTGTCCTATTTTGGGGATGAAAGAGGTATTTGTGGGTGAAAAGGTCCTATTTGAAGGGGGAAACGTGGTATTTCTTGGAGAAGATGTGATGTATTTGGGAGAAATGTGGGATTTCTGGAAGAAACTGTCCTACTTTGGGGATAAAAGAGGTATTTGTGGGTGAAAAGGTCGTATTTGAAGGGGGAAACCTGGTATTTCTTGGAGAAGATGTGATATATTTGGGAGAAATGTGGCCTTTCTGGACGAAACTGTACTATTTGGGGGGAATAGCCTGGTAGTAGTGGGAGAAAAGGTCGTATTTCAGGGGGAAAGCTGGTATTTCTTGGAGAAGATGTGATCTATTTGGGAGCAATGTGGCATTTCTGGAAGAAACTGTCCTATTATGGGGATAAAAGAGGTATTTGTGGGTGAAAAGGTCCTATTTGAAGGGGGAAAGCTGGTATTTCTTGGAGAAGATGTGATATATTTGGGTGAAATGTGGCATTTCTGGAAGGAAATATCCTATCTGGCGGGAGAAGGCTGGTATTTCTGCGTGAAAAGGTCCTATTTGAAGGGGGAAACCAGGCATTTCTTGGAGAAGATGTTACATATTTGGGAGAAATCTGTCATGTCAGGAAGGAGATGTCCTCTTTTGGGGATAAAAGAGGTATTTGTGGGTGGAAGGGTCCTATTTCAAGGGGGAAGCGTGGTATTTATACTTGAAGATGTGGTATATTTGGGAGAAATGTGGCATTTCTTGAAGAGAATGTCCTATCTGGGGGAAGAAGGCTGGTATTTGTGGGTGAAAATGTCCTATTTCGAGGGGGAAACGTCGTATTTCTTGGAGAAGATGTGATATATTTGGGAGAAATGTGGCATTTCTGGAAGAAACTGTCCTCTTTTGGGGATAAAAGAGGTATTTCTGTGTGAAAAGGTCCTATTTGAAGGGGGAAAGCTGGTATTTCTTGGAGAAGATGTGATATATTTATGAGAAATGTGGCCTTTGTGGAAGAAACTGTCGTATTTTGGGGATAAAAGAGGTATTTGTGGGTGAAAAGGTCCTATTTGAAGGGGGAAAGCTGGTATTTCTTGGAGGAGATGTGATATATTTGGGAGAAATGTGGCATTTCTGGATGAAACTGTCCTATTTTGGGGATCAAACAGGTATTTGTTTGTGAAAAGTTCTTATTTCAAGGGGGAAAGCTGGTATTTCTTGGAGAAGATGTGGTATATTTGGGAGAAATGTGGCATTTCTGGAAGAAACTGTCCTATTTTGGGGATGAAACAGGAATTTGTGGGTGAAAAGGTCCTATTTCAAGGGGGAACCCTGGTATTTCTTGGAGAAGATGTGATATATTTGGGAGAAATGTGGCATGTCTGGAAGAAACTGTCCTCTTTTGGGGATAAAAGAGGTATTTGTGGGTGAAAAGGTCCTATTTGAAGGGGGAAACCGGGTATTTCTTGGAGAAGATGTGATAGATTTGGGAGAAATCAGGCATGTCTGGAAGAAACTGTCCTATTTTGGGGATGAAACAGGTATTTGTGGGTGAAAAGGTCCTATTTGAAGGGGGAAAGCTGGTATTTCTTGGAGAAGATGCGATATATTTGGGAGAAATCTGGCATTTCTGGAAGAAACTGTCCTCTTTAGGGGATAAAAGAGGTATTTGTGGGTGAAAAGGTCCTATTTCCAGGGGGAAACGTGGTATTTCTTGGAGAAGATGTGATATATTTGGGAGAAATGTGACATTTCTGGAAGAAAATGTCCTATTTTGGGGGTAAAAGAGGTATTTCTGTGTGAAAAGGTCCTATTTGAAGGGGGAAACCTGGTATGTCTTGGAGAAGATGTGATATATTTGGGAGAAATGTGGCATTTTGGAAGAAACTGTCCAATTTGAGGGATCAAACAGGTATTTGTGGGTGAAAAGGTCCTATTTGAAGGGGGAAACGTGGTATTTCTTGGAGAAGATGTGATCTATTTGGGAGAAATGTGGCATGTCTGGAAGAAACTGTCCTCTTTTGGGGATAAAAGAGGTATTTGTGGGTGAAAAGGTCCTATTTGAAGGGGGAAACGTGGTATTTCTTGGAGATGATGTGAAATATTTGGGAGAAATGTGGCATGTCTGGAAGAAAATGTCCTATTTTGGGGATAAAAGAGGTATTTGTGGTTGAAAAGTTCCTATTTCAGGATTAATCAAGGAATTCCTTGAAGAAGGTGTGATATATTTGGGATATCTTCCAGAAATGCCACATTTCTACCAAATATATCACATCTTCTCCAAGAAATACCAGGTTTCCCCCTGCAAATAGGACCTTTTCACCCACAAATACCTCTTTTATCCCCAAAAGAGGTCAGTTTCTTCCAGAAAGGCCACATTTCTCCCAAATATATCACATCTTCTCCAAGAAATACCAGGTTTCCCCCTTCAAATAGGACCTTTTCACCCACAAATACCTGTTTTATCCCTCAAATTCGAAATTTTCTTCAAGAAATTCCAGATTTCTCCCAAATATATCACATCTTCTCCAAGAAATACCAGGTTTCTCACTTCAAATAGAACCTTTTCACTCACAAATACCTATTTTCTCCCCCAAAATAGGACATTTTCTTCCAGAAATGCCACATTTCTCCCAAATAGATCACATCTTCTCCAAGAAATACAAGGGTTCCCCCTTCAAATAGGACCTTTTCACCCACAAATACCTCTTTTATCCCCAAAAGAGGACAGTTTCTCCAGAAATGCCTGATTTCTCCCAAATATATCACATCTTCTCCAAGAAATACCAGCTTTCCCCCTTCAAATAGGACATTTTCACCCACAAATACCAGTTTTATCCCCAAAATAGGACAGTTTCTTCCAGACATGCCACATTTCTCCCAAATAGATCACATCTTCTCCAAGAAATACCAGGATTCCCCCTCGAAATAGGACCTTATCACCCACAAATACCTCTTTTATCCCCAAAATAGGACATTTCCTTCCGGAAATGCCAGATTTCTCCCAAATGTATCACATCTTCTCCAAGAAATACCAGGTTTCCCCCTTCAAATAGGACCTTTTCACCCACAAATACCTGTTTCATCCCCAAAATAGGACAGTTTCTTCCAGAAATGCCTCATTTCTCCCAAATATATCACATCTTCTCCAAGAAATACCAGCTTTCCCCCTTCAAATAGGACCTTTTCACCCACAAATACCTCTTTTATCCCCAAGATAGGACAGTTTATTCCAGACATGCCATATTTCTCCCAAATAGATCACATCTTCTCCAAGAAATACCAGGTTTCCCCCTTGAAATAAGTACTTTTCACCCACAAATACCTCTTTTATCCCCAAAAGAGGACAGTTTCTTCCAGACATGCCACATTTCTCCCTTATGTATCACATCTTCTCCAAGAAATACCAGGATTCCCCCTCGAAATAGGACCTTTTCACCCACAAATACCTGTTTTATCCCCAAAAGAGGACATTTTCTTCCAGAAATGCCACATTTCTACCAAATATGTAACATCTTCTCCAAGAAATACCAGCTTTCCCCCTTCAAATAGGACCTTTTCACCCACTAATACCTGTTTGATCCCTCAAATAGGACATTTTATTCCAGAAAGGCCAGATTTCTCCCAAATATATCACATCTTCTCCAAGAAATACCAGGTTTCCCCCTTCAAATAGGACACTTTCACCCACAAATACCTCTTTTATCCCCGAAATAGAACAGTTTCTTCCAGAAATGCCACATTTCTCCCAAATATACCACATCTTCTCCAAGAAATACCAGGATTCCCCCTCGAAATAGGAACTTTTCACCCACAAATACCTCTTTTATCCCCAAAATAGGACAGTTTCTTCCAGAAATGCCACATTTCTCCCAAATATATCACATCTTCTCCAAGAAATACCACGGTTCCCCCTTCAAATAGGACCCTCTCACCCACAAATACCCCTTTTATCCCCAAAATAGGACATTTTCTTCCAGAAATGCCACATTTCTCCCAAATATATCACATCTTCTCCAAGAAATACCAGGTTTCCCCCTTCAAATAGGACCTTTTCACCCACAAATACCTCTTTTATCCACAAAATTGGACATTTTATTCCTGAAATGGCAAATTTCTCCCTAATGAATCACATCAGCTCCAAGAAATACCAGGTTTCCCCTTCAAATAGGACCTTTTCACCCACAAATACCTCTTTTATCCCCTAAATAGGACAGTTTCTTCCAGAAAGGCCACATTTCTCCCAAATAGATCACATCTTCTCCAAGAAATACCAGGTTTCCCCCTTCAAATAGGACCCTCTCACCCACAAATACCCCTTTTATCCCCAAAATAGGACATTTTCTTCCAGAAATGCCACATTTCTCCCAAATAGATCACATCTTCTCCAAGAAATACCAGGTTTCCCCCTTCAAATAGGACCTTTTCCCCCACAAATACCTCTTTTATCCACAAAATTGGACATTTTATTCCTGAAATGGCATATTTCTCCCTAATGAATCACATCTTCTCCAAGAAATACCAGCTTTCCCCCTTCAAATAGGACCTTTTCACCCACAAATGCCAGCCTTCTCCCTCCAAATTGGACATTTTATTCCTGAAATGCCACATTTCTCCCAAATATATCACATCTCCTCCAAGAAATACCAGGTTTCCCCCTGGAAATAGGACCTTTTCACCCACAAATACGTCTTTTATCCCGAAAATAGAGCTGTTTCTTCCAGAAATGCCAGATTTCTCCCAAATATAGAACATCTTCTCCAAGAAATATCACGTTTCCCCCTTCAAATAGGACCTTTTCACCCACAAATACCTGTTTTATCCCCAAAATAGGACAGTTTCCTCCAGAAAGTCCAGATTTCTCCCAAATATATTACCTCCTCTCCAAGAAATACCAGGATTCCTCCTGTTATAGGACCTTTTCTCCCACTAATACCAGCCTTCACCCCACAGATAGGACATTTTCTTCCAGAAATTCCTGATTTCTCCCAAATATATCACATCTCCTCCAAGAAATACCAGGTTTCCCCCTGGAAATTGGACCTTTTCACACAGAAATTCCTGTTTTATCCCCAATATAGGACAGTTTCTTCCAGAAAGGCCTCATTTCTCCCAAATATATCACATCTTCTCCAAGAAATACCAGCTTTCCCCCTTCAAATAGGACCTTTTCACCCATAAATAACAGCCTTCTCCCCCCAAATTGGACATTTTCTTCCAGAAATGCCACATTTCTCCCAAATAGATCACATCTTCTCCAAGAAATACCAGCTTTCCCCCTTGAAACAGGACCTTTTCACCCACAAATACCTGTTTCATCCCAAAAATAGGGCCGTTTCTTCCAGAAATGCCACATTTCTCCCAAATATATCACATCTTCTCCAAGAAATACCACGTTTCCCCCCTCAAATAGGACCTTTTTACCCACAAATACCTATTTTGTCCCCAAAATAGGACAGATTCTTCCAGAAATGCCACATTTCTCCCAAATATATCACATCTCCTCCAAGAAATACCAGGTTTCCCTCTTCAAATAGGACCTTTTCACCCACAAATACCTCTTTTATCACCAAAATAGGACAGTTTCTTCCAGAAATGCCAGATTTCTCCCAAATATAGAACATCTTCTCCAAGAAATGCCACGTTTCCCCCTTCAAATAGGACCTTTTCACCCACAAATACCTCTTTTATCCCCAAGATAGGACAGTTTCTTCCAGAAATGCCACATTTCTCCCAAATACATCACATCTTCTCCAAGAAATACCAGGTTTCCCCCTGGAAATAGGACCTTTTCACCCACAAATACCTCTTTTATCCCCAAAATAGGACAGTTTCTTCCAGAAATGCCACATTTCTCCCAAATATATCACATCTTCTCCAAGAAATACAAGGATTCCTCCTGAAATAGGACCTTTTCACCCACAAATACCTCTTTTATCCCCAAAAGAGGACAGTTTCTTCCAGAAAGGCCACATTTCTCCCAAATATAACACATCTTCTCCAAGAAATACCAGCTTTCCCCCTTCAAATAGGACCTTTTCACCCACAAATACCTCTTTTATCACCAAAATAGGACAGTTTCTTCCAGAAATGCCACATTTCTCCCAAATATATCACATCTTCTCCAAGAAATACCACGTTTCCCCCTTCAAATAGGACCTTTTCACCCACAAATACCTGTTTGATCCCATAAATCGGACAGTTTCTTCCAGAAATGCCAGATTTCTCCCAAATATATCACATCTTCTCCAAGAAATACCACGTTTCCCCCTTCAAATAGGACCTTTTCACCCACCAATACCTGTTTGATCCCCAAAATAGGACAGTTTCTTACAGAAATGCCACATTTCTCCCAAATATATCACATCTTCTCCAAGAAATACCAGGTTTCCCCCTTCAAATAGGACCTTTTCACCCACAAATACCCCTTTTATCCCCAAAATAGGACATTTTCTTCCAGAAATGCCACATTTCTCCCAAATATATCACATCTTCTCCAAGAAATACCAGGTTTCCCCCTTCAAATAGGACCTTTTCACCCACAAATACCTCTTTTATCCACAAAATTGGACATTTTATTCCTGAAATGGCAAATTTCTCCCTAATGAATCACATCAGCTCCAAGAAATACCAGGTTTCCCCTTCAAATAGGACCTTTTCACCCACAAATACCTCTTTTATCCCCTAAATAGGACAGTTTCTTCCAGAAAGGCCACATTTCTCCCAAATAGATCACATCTTCTCCAAGAAATACCAGGTTTCCCCCTTCAAATAGGACCCTCTCACCCACAAATACCCCTTTTATCCCCAAAATAGGACATTTTCTTCCAGAAATGCCACATTTCTCCCAAATAGATCACATCTTCTCCAAGAAATACCAGGTTTCCCCCTTCAAATAGGACCTTTTCCCCCACAAATACCTCTTTTATCCACAAAATTGGACATTTTATTCCTGAAATGGCATATTTCTCCCTAATGAATCACATCTTCTCCAAGAAATACCAGCTTTCCCCCTTCAAATAGGACCTTTTCACCCACAAATGCCAGCCTTCTCCCTCCAAATTGGACATTTTATTCCTGAAATGCCACATTTCTCCCAAATATATCACATCTCCTCCAAGAAATACCAGGTTTCCCCCTGGAAATAGGACCTTTTCACCCACAAATACGTCTTTTATCCCGAAAATAGAGCTGTTTCTTCCAGAAATGCCAGATTTCTCCCAAATATAGAACATCTTCTCCAAGAAATATCACGTTTCCCCCTTCAAATAGGACCTTTTCACCCACAAATACCTGTTTTATCCCCAAAATAGGACAGTTTCCTCCAGAAAGTCCAGATTTCTCCCAAATATATTACCTCCTCTCCAAGAAATACCAGGATTCCTCCTGTTATAGGACCTTTTCTCCCACTAATACCAGCCTTCACCCCACAGATAGGACATTTTCTTCCAGAAATTCCTGATTTCTCCCAAATATATCACATCTCCTCCAAGAAATACCAGGTTTCCCCCTGGAAATTGGACCTTTTCACACAGAAATTCCTGTTTTATCCCCAATATAGGACAGTTTCTTCCAGAAAGGCCTCATTTCTCCCAAATATATCACATCTTCTCCAAGAAATACCACGTTTCCCCCTTCAAATAGGACCTTTTCACCCATAAATAACAGCCTTCTCCCCCCAAATTGGACATTTTCTTCCAGAAATGCCACATTTCTCCCAAATAGATCACATCTTCTCCAAGAAATACCAGCTTTCCCCCTTGAAACAGGACCTTTTCACCCACAAATACCTGTTTCATCCCAAAAATAGGGCCGTTTCTTCCAGAAATGCCACATTTCTCCCAAATATATCACATCTTCTCCAAGAAATACCACGTTTCCCCCCTCAAATAGGACCTTTTTACCCACAAATACCTATTTTGTCCCCAAAATAGGACAGATTCTTCCAGAAATGCCACATTTCTCCCAAATATATCACATCTCCTCCAAGAAATACCAGGTTTCCCTCTTCAAATAGGACCTTTTCACCCACAAATACCTCTTTTATCTCCAAAATAGGACAGTTCCTTCCTGACATGCCACATTTCTCCCAAATATATCACATCTCCTCCAAGAAATACCACGTTTCCCCCTTCAAATAGGACCTTTTCACCCACAAATACCTCTTTTATCCCCAAAAGAGGACAGTTTCTTCCAGAAATGCCACATTTCTCCCAAATATATCACATCTTCTCCAAGAAATACCAGCTTTCCCCCTTCAAATAGGACCTTTTCTCCCACAAATACCTCTTTTATCCCCAAAATAGGACAGTTTCTTCCAGAAATGCCACATTTCTCCCAAATATATCACATCTTCTCCAAGAAATACAAGGATTCCTCCTGAAATAGGACCTTTTCACCCACAAATACCTCTTTTATCCCCAAAAGAGGACAGTTTCTTCCAGAAAGGCCACATTTCTCCCAAATATAACACATCTTCTCCAAGAAATACCAGCTTTCCCCCTTCAAATAGGACCTTTTCACCCACTAATACCTCTTTTATCACCAAAATAGGACAGTTTCTTCCAGAAATGCCACATTTCTCCCAAATATATCACATCTTCTCCAAGAAATACCACGTTTCCCCCTTCAAATAGGACCTTTTCACCCACAAATACCTGTTTTATCCCATAAATCGGACAGTTTCTTCCAGAAATGCCAGATTTCTCCCAAATATATCACATCTTCTCCAAGAAATACCACGTTTCCCCCTTCAAATAGGACCTTTTCACCCACCAATACCTGTTTGATCCCCAAAATAGGACAGTTTCTTACAGAAATGCCACATTTCTCCCAAATATATCACATCTTCTCCAAGAAATACCAGGTTTCCCCCCTGTAATAGGACCTTTTCTCCCACAAATACCTCTTTTATCCCCAAAATAGGAAATTTTCTTCGAGAAATGCCAGATTTCTCCCAAATACATCACATCTTCTCCAAGAAATAACAGCTTTCCCCCTGCAAATAGGACCTTTTCTCCAAATGATACCAGCCTTCTCCCCCCAAATTGGACATTTTCTTCCAGAAATGACAGATTTCTCCCAAATATATCGCATCTTCTCCAAGAAATACCAGCTTTCCCCCTTGAAACAGGACCTTTTCACCCACAAATACCTGTTTTATCCCCAAAATAGTGCCGTTGCATCCAGAAATGCCACATTTCTCCCAAATATATCACATCTTCTCCAAGAAATACCAGGTTTCCCCCTCCAAATAGGACCTTTTCTCCCACAAATACCAGCCGTCCCCCCCAAATTGGACAGTTTCTTCCAGAAATGACGTATTTCTCCCAAATATATCACATCTTCTCCAAGAAAAACCATGTTTCCCCCTGCAAATAGTACCTTTTCACCCACAAATACCTGTTTGATCCCCAAAAGAGGACAGTTTCTTCCAGAAATGCCAGATTTCTCCCAAATATATCACATCTTCTCCAAGAAATACCACGTTTCCCCCTTCAAATAGCACCTTTTCACCCACAAATACCTGTTTTATCCCCAAAATAGGACAGTTTCTTCCAGACATGCCACATTTCTCCCAAATAGATCACATCTTCTCAGAGAAATACCACGTTTCCCCCTTCAAAAAGGACCTTTTCACCCAGAAATACCTGCATTTTCCCCTCAAATTGGACATTATCTTCCAGAAATGCCTCATTTCTCCCAAATGTATCACATCTTCTCCAAGAAATACTAGGTTTCTCCCATCAAATATTACCTTTTCACCCACAAATACCTGTTTTATACCCAAAATAGGACAGTTTCTTCCAGAAATGCCACATTTCTCCCAAATATATCACATCTCCTCCAAGAAATACCACGTTTTCCCCCTCAAATAGGACCGTTTCACCGAAAAATACCTCTTTTATCCCCAAAAGAGGACAGTTTCTTCCAGAAATGCCACATTTCTCCCAAATATATCACATCTTCTCCAAGAAATACCAGGTTTCCCCCTTCAAATAGGACCTTTTCACCCACAAATACCTGTTTTATCCCCAAAAGAGGAGAGTTTCTTCCAGAAATGCCACATTTCTCCCAAATATAGAACATCTTCTCCAAGAAATACCAGGATTCTTCCTTAAATAGGACCTTTTCACCCACAAATACCAGCCTTCTCCCCCCAAATTCGACATATTCTTCCAGAAATGCCTGATTTCTCCCAAATATATCACATCTTCTCCAAGAAATACCAGGTTTCCCCCTTCAAATAGGACCTTTTCACCCACAAATACCTGTTTTATCCCCAAAATTGGTCAGTTTCTTCCAGAAAGGCCAGATTACTACCAAATATATCACATCTTCTCGAAGAAATACCAGGATTCCCCCTTCAAATACGACCTTTTCTCCTACAACTACCAGCCTTCTCCCTCCAAATTGGACATTTTCTTCCAGAAATGTCACATTTCTCCCAAATAGATCACATCTTCTCCAAGAAATACCAGGTTTCCCCCTTCAAATAGTACCTTTTCACCCACAAATACCTCTTTTATCCCCAAAAGAGGACAGTTTCTTCCAGAAATGCCAGATTACTCCCAAATATAGCACATCTTCTCCCACATATACCAGATTTCCCCCCTGAAATTAGACCTTTTCACCCACAAATACCTGTTTGATCCCCAAAATAGGACATTTTCTCCCAAACATCCCAGCTTTCCTTCCTGAAATTTGTCCTTTTCTCCCACAAATACCAGCTTTCTTTCCCCAAATCGGACTTTTTCTTCCAGAAATGCCTGTTTTCTCCCAAATATATAACGTCTTCTCCAAGAAATACTAGGTTTCCCCCCTGTAATACGGCATTTTCTCCCAGAAATGCCTGTTTTATCCCCAAAATAGGATATTTTCTCCCACATATACCACCTTTCTCCCCTAAAATACCTCTTTTTCTCCCACAACTACCAGATTCCTCCCCAAATCAGGACATTTTCTCCCACAAATGCAACATTGTTTCCCAAACGTAGGACATTTTCTACAAGAAATACCACTTTTCGCCCAAAAAATATGTCATTTTCTTCATGGAACACCCGATTTCAACTCAAAAAGGAGAACACTTTCTCCAACACATACCAGGTTTCCCCCCTGTAATAGGACCTTTTCTCCCACAAATACCTCTTTTATCCCCAAAATAGGAAATTTTCTTCGAGAAATGCCAGATTTCTCCCAAATACATCACATCTTCTCCAAGAAATAACAGCTTTCCCCCTGCAAATAGGACCTTTTCTCCAAATGATACCAGCCTTCTCCCCCCAAATTGGACATTTTCTTCCAGAAATGACAGATTTCTCCCAAATATATCGCATCTTCTCCAAGAAATACCAGCTTTCCCCCTTGAAACAGGACCTTTTCACCCACAAATACCTGTTTTATCCCCAAAATAGTGCCGTTGCATCCAGAAATGCCACATTTCTCCCAAATATATCACATCTTCTCCAAGAAATACCAGGTTTCCCCCTCCAAATAGGACCTTTTCTCCCACAAATACCAGCCGTCCCCCCCAAATTGGACAGTTTCTTCCAGAAATGACGTATTTCTCCCAAATATATCACATCTTCTCCAAGAAAAACCATGTTTCCCCCTGCAAATAGTACCTTTTCACCCACAAATACCTGTTTGATCCCCAAAAGAGGACAGTTTCTTCCAGAAATGCCAGATTTCTCCCAAATATATCACATCTTCTCCAAGAAATACCAGGTTTCCCCCTTCAAATAGCACCTTTTCACCCACAAATACCTGTTTTATCCCCAAAATAGGACAGTTTCTTCCAGACATGCCACATTTCTCCCAAATAGATCACATCTTCTCAGAGAAATACCACGTTTCCCCCTTCAAAAAGGACCTTTTCACCCAGAAATACCTGCATTTTCCCCTCAAATTGGACATTATCTTCCAGAAATGCCTCATTTCTCCCAAATGTATCACATCTTCTCCAAGAAATACTAGGTTTCTCCCATCAAATATTACCTTTTCACCCACAAATACCTGTTTTATACCCAAAATAGGACAGTTTCTTCCAGAAATGCCACATTTCTCCCAAATATATCACATCTCCTCCAAGAAATACCACGTTTTCCCCTTCAAATAGGACCGTTTCACCGAAAAATACCTCTTTTATCCCCAAAAGAGGACAGTTTCTTCCAGAAATGCCACATTTCTCCCAAATATATCACATCTTCTCCAAGAAATACCAGGTTTCCCCCTTCAAATAGGACCTTTTCACCCACAAATACCTGTTTTATCCCCAAAAGAGGAGAGTTTCTTCCAGAAATGCCACATTTCTCCCAAATATAGAACATCTTCTCCAAGAAATACCAGGATTCTTCCTTAAATAGGACCTTTTCACCCACAAATACCAGCCTTCTCCCCCCAAATTCGACATATTCTTCCAGAAATGCCTGATTTCTCCCAAATATATCACATCTTCTCCAAGAAATACCAGGTTTCCCCCTTCAAATAGGACCTTTTCACCCACAAATACCTGTTTTATCCCCAAAATTGGTCAGTTTCTTCCAGAAAGGCCAGATTACTACCAAATATATCACATCTTCTCGAAGAAATACCAGGATTCCCCCTTCAAATACGACCTTTTCTCCTACAACTACCAGCCTTCTCCCTCCAAATTGGACATTTTCTTCCAGAAATGTCACATTTCTCCCAAATAGATCACATCTTCTCCAAGAAATACCAGGTTTCCCCCTTCAAATAGTACCTTTTCACCCACAAATACCTCTTTTATCCCCAAAAGAGGACAGTTTCTTCCAGAAATGCCAGATTACTCCCAAATATAGCACATCTTCTCCCACATATACCAGATTTCCCCCCTGAAATTAGACCTTTTCACCCACAAATACCTGTTTGATCCCCAAAATAGGACATTTTCTCCCAAACATCCCAGCTTTCCTTCCTGAAATTTGTCCTTTTCTCCCACAAATACCAGCTTTCTTTCCCCAAATCGGACTTTTTCTTCCAGAAATGCCTGTTTTCTCCCAAATATATAACGTCTTCTCCAAGAAATACTAGGTTTCCCCCCTGTAATACGGCATTTTCTCCCAGAAATGCCTGTTTTATCCCCAAAATAGGATATTTTCTCCCACATATACCACCTTTCTCCCCTAAAATACCTCTTTTTCTCCCACAACTACCAGATTCCTCCCCAAATCAGGACATTTTCTCCCACAAATGCAACATTGTTTCCCAAACGTAGGACATTTTCTACAAGAAATACCACTTTTCGCCCAAAAAATATGTCATTTTCTTCATGGAACACCCGATTTCAACTCAAAAAGGAGAACACTTTCTCCAACACATACCAGGTTTCCCCCCTGTAATAGGACCTTTTCTCCCACAAATACCTGTTTTATCCCCAAAATAGGATATTTTCTCCCACACAAAACAGGTTTCCCCAATGAAATTGGACCTTTTCTCCCACAAATACTAGCTTTCTCCCCCCAAATTGGACTTTTTCTTCCAGAAATGCCAGTTTTCTCCAAAATATAGGACAACTTCTCCCACAAATACCACCTTACTCCCCCAAAATAGGACCTGTTCTCCCACAAATACCAGCTTTCTCCCCTGAAATAGTACCCATTCACCCACAAATACCTGTTTTATCCCCCAAAATAGGACATTTTCTCCCACAACTACCTGTTTTCTCCCCATATCAGGACATTTTCGCCCAGAAATGCTAGATTGTTTCCCAAACGTAGGACATTTTCTACTAGAAATACCACTTTTCTCCACAAAAATATGTCATTCTCTTCAAGGAATACCCGATTTCAACTCAAACATGGGACATTTTCTCCCACACATACCAGGTTTCCCCCATGAAATAGAACCTCTTCTCCCACAAATTCCATCTTTCTCCCCCCAAATTGGACTTGTTCTTCCAGAAATGCCACTTTTCTCCCAAGTATATCACATCTTCTCCAAGAAATACCAGGTTTCCCACCTGAAATACGACATTTTCTCCAACAAATACTTGTTTTATCCCCAAAATGGACATTTTCTCCCACACATACAAAGTTTCCCCCATGAAATAGGACCTTTTCTCTCAGAAATACCTGTTTTATCACCAAATAGGACATTTTCTTCCACACATACCTGGATTCCCCCAAGAAATAAAACCTTTTCTCCCACAAATACCAGTTGTCTCCCCCCAAATTGGACTTGTTCTTCCAGAAATGCCAGTTTTCTCCCAAATATATCACATCTTCTCTCACAAATACCAGGCTTCCCCCCTGAAATACGACATTTTCTCCCAGAAATACCTGATTTATCCCCAAAATGGCACATTTTCTTCCACAAATACCTGTTTTATCCCCCAGAACTGGACATTTTCTCTCAGAAATACCACATTTCTCCAAACAAATGGCATTATTCCCCGGAAATACAGCCTGGCGCCAAATCGATGATACTTTGCACTAGAAGTGTCCCGTTTCCCCCAAATACGGAATATTTTCTCCCCTGAGAAGGAGATTTCATTTATTCATGAAAAACCATGATTCTCCCAAAGCCATGACATTTTCTACTTGAAATACAGGTTTCCGTAAAAAGACGTCCTGGTTCCTGGGTGCCTCTCCGTTTCTACAATTCGGAAGCGACGAAAATGACGCTCCTCTCACGATCTCGTCACTGGAAAGCGGCACTCGCGCTGAACCGCTCCGAAGAGTTCGCAGTTGCTGGCCGGTACAACGCCTTTCTCCCCGAATGCCGCTTTCAGCCTTCAGCAGCGGTCTCGTTTCTCTCGGATGCCGGGAAAGAGCGACTTCAGCCGGATGCTTTTCTCCGACGAGTGAGCGGCTTCTTCTGCGCACATCGCAATGGAGCGCTTCTCACTTCTCCTTCTGTCCATGCAGAATGCACTACGCTTCTCTCTCATTCTTATCCCTTTCTTCCGAGCGACATTTCGTTTTGGAGTGTTTATCCGATGCTACACTTCAGCATACTGTGACAAAGAGTAGAAGAGAAAAGCCTCAATAATAAGGCAGCTAGCAGTTCGAGGACCGTCACACGTTGTGCTTTCAGGGAGAACGTTCCAGCAAGTCGAGAGTTGTGGCTTCTTTCCTGCGGAGAAAAAACCCCCTGTTTTCAGGCAATGCAGTAGGCTGAATTCGCACGTCCTCGGCATAGGAATGCCGCTCCTTCGCTCTCGTGGCTCGAAAGCGGCACTCGTGCAGAACCGCTCCGGAGAGTCTGCAGTTGCTGGCCGGTCCATCGCGGTTCTGTCCGAGTGCCGCTTGCAGCCTTCAGCAGCGCTCTCGTTTCTCTCGGATGCCGGGAAAGAGCGACTTCAGCCGGATGCTTTTCTCCGACGAGTGAGCGGCTTCTTCTGCGCACATCGCAATGGAGCGCTTCTGACTTCTCCATGTGTCCATGCAGAATGCACTACCCTTCTCTCTCATTCTTATCCCTTTCTTCCGAGCGACATTTCGTTTTGGAGTGTTTATCCGATGCTACACTTCAGCATTCAGTGACGAATACAGTAGAAGAGAAAAGCCCCGCTAATAAGGTAGCTAGCAGTCCGAGGAGCGACACACGTTGTGCTTTCAGGGAGGACGTTACAGAAAAAATACCTCTTTTATCCCCAAAAGAGGACAGTTCCTTCCTGACATGCCACATTTCTCCCAAATATATCACATCTCCTCCAAGAAATACCACGTTTCCCCCTTCAAATAGGACCTTTTCACCCACAAATACCTCTTTTATCCCCAAAAGAGGACAGTTTCTTCCAGAAATGCCACATTTCTCCCAAATATATCACATCTTCTCCAAGAAATACCAGCTTTCCCCCTTCAAATAGGACCTTTTCTCCCACAAATACCTCTTTTATCCCCAAAATAGGACAGTTTCTTCCAGAAATGCCACATTTCTCCCAAATATATCACATCTTCTCCAAGAAATACAAGGATTCCTCCTGAAATAGGACCTTTTCACCCACAAATACCTCTTTTATCCCCAAAAGAGGACAGTTTCTTCCAGAAAGGCCACATTTCTCCCAAATATAACACATCTTCTCCAAGAAATACCAGCTTTCCCCCTTCAAATAGGACCTTTTCACCCACTAATACCTCTTTTATCACCAAAATAGGACAGTTTCTTCCAGAAATGCCACATTTCTCCCAAATATATCACATCTTCTCCAAGAAATACCACGTTTCCCCCTTCAAATAGGACCTTTTCACCCACAAATACCTGTTTTATCCCATAAATCGGACAGTTTCTTCCAGAAATGCCAGATTTCTCCCAAATATATCACATCTTCTCCAAGAAATACCACGTTTCCCCCTTCAAATAGTACCTTTTCACCCACCAATACCTGTTTGATCCCCAAAATAGGACAGTTTCTTACAGAAATGCCACATTTCTCCCAAATATATCACATCTTCTCCAAGAAATACCAGGTTTCCCCCTTCAAATAGGACCTTTTCACCCACAAATACCTCTTTTATCCCCAAAATAGGAAATTTTCTTCGAGAAATGCCAGATTTCTCCCAAATACATCACATCTTCTCCAAGAAATAACAGCTTTCCCCCTGCAAATAGGACCTTTTCTCCAAATGATACCAGCCTTCTCCCCCCAAATTGGACATTTTCTTCCAGAAATGACAGATTTCTCCCAAATATATCGCATCTTCTCCAAGAAATACCAGCTTTCCCCCTTGAAACAGGACCTTTTCACCCACAAATACCTGTTTTATCCCCAAAATAGTGCCGTTGCATCCAGAAATGCCACATTTCTCCCAAATATATCACATCTTCTCCAAGAAATACCAGGTTTCCCCCTCCAAATAGGACCTTTTCTCCCACAAATACCAGCCGTCCCCCCCAAATTGGACAGTTTCTTCCAGAAATGACGTATTTCTCCCAAATATATCACATCTTCTCCAAGAAAAACCATGTTTCCCCCTGCAAATAGTACCTTTTCACCCACAAATACCTGTTTTATCCCCAAAAGAGGACAGTTTCTTCCTGACATGCCAGATTTCTCCCAAATATATCACATCTTCTCCAAGAAATACCACGTTTCCCCCTTCAAATAGCACCTTTTCACCCACAAATACCTGTTTTATCCCCAAAATAGGACAGTTTCTTCCAGACATGCCACATTTCTCCCAAATAGATCACATCTTCTCAGAGAAATACCACGTTTCCCCCTTCAAAAAGGACCTTTTCACCCAGAAATACCTGCATTTTCCCCTCAAATTGGACATTATCTTCCAGAAATGCCTCATTTCTCCCAAATGTATCACATCTTCTCCAAGAAATACTAGGTTTCTCCCATCAAATATTACCTTTTCACCCACAAATACCTGTTTTATACCCAAAATAGGACAGTTTCTTCCAGAAATGCCACATTTCTCCCAAATATATCACATCTCCTCCAAGAAATACCACGTTTTCCCCTTCAAATAGGACCGTTTCACCGAAAAATACCTCTTTTATCCCCAAAAGAGGACAGTTTCTTCCAGAAATGCCACATTTCTCCCAAATATATCACATCTTCTCCAAGAAATACCAGGTTTCCCCCTTCAAATAGGACCTTTTCACCCACAAATACCTGTTTTATCCCCAAAAGAGGAGAGTTTCTTCCAGAAATGCCACATTTCTCCCAAATATAGAACATCTTCTCCAAGAAATACCAGGATTCTTCCTTAAATAGGACCTTTTCACCCACAAATACCAGCCTTCTCCCCCCAAATTCGACATATTCTTCCAGAAATGCCTGATTTCTCCCAAATATATCACATCTTCTCCAAGAAATACCAGGTTTCCCCCTTCAAATAGGACCTTTTCACCCACAAATACCTGTTTTATCCCCAAAATTGGTCAGTTTCTTCCAGAAAGGCCAGATTACTACCAAATATATCACATCTTCTCCAAGAAATACCAGGATTCCCCCTTCAAATACGACCTTTTCTCCTACAACTACCAGCCTTCTCCCTCCAAATTGGACATTTTCTTCCAGAAATGTCACATTTCTCCCAAATAGATCACATCTTCTCCAAGAAATACCAGGTTTCCCCCTTCAAATAGTACCTTTTCACCCACAAATACCTCTTTTATCCCCAAAAGAGGACAGTTTCTTCCAGAAATGCCAGATTACTCCCAAATATAGCACATCTTCTCCCACATATACCAGATTTCCCCCCTGAAATTAGACCTTTTCACCCACAAATACCTGTTTGATCCCCAAAATAGGACATTTTCTCCCAAACATCCCAGCTTTCCTTCCTGAAATTTGTCCTTTTCTCCCACAAATACCAGCTTTCTTTCCCCAAATCGGACTTTTTCTTCCAGAAATGCCTGTTTTCTCCCAAATATATAACGTCTTCTCCAAGAAATACTAGGTTTCCCCCCTGTAATACGGCATTTTCTCCCAGAAATGCCTGTTTTATCCCCAAAATAGGATATTTTCTCCCACATATACCACCTTTCTCCCCTAAAATACCTCTTTTTCTCCCACAACTACCAGATTCCTCCCCAAATCAGGACATTTTCTCCCACAAATGCAACATTGTTTCCCAAACGTAGGACATTTTCTACAAGAAATACCACTTTTCGCCCAAAAAATATGTCATTTTCTTCATGGAACACCCGATTTCAACTCAAAAAGGAGAACACTTTCTCCAACACATACCAGGTTTCCCCCCTGTAATAGGACCTTTTCTCCCACAAATACCTCTTTTATCCCCAAAATAGGATATTTTCTCCCACACAAAACAGGTTTCCCCAATGAAATTGGACCTTTTCTCCCACAAATACTAGCTTTCTCCCCCCAAATTGGACTTTTTCTTCCAGAAATGCCAGTTTTCTCCAAAATATAGGACAACTTCTCCCACAAATACCACCTTACTCCCCCAAAATAGGACCTGTTCTCCCACAAATACCAGCTTTCTCCCCTGAAATAGTACCCATTCACCCACAAATACCTGTTTTATCCCCCAAAATAGGACATTTTCTCCCACAACTACCTGTTTTCTCCCCATATCAGGACATTTTCGCCCAGAAATGCTAGATTGTTTCCCAAACGTAGGACATTTTCTACTAGAAATACCACTTTTCTCCACAAAAATATGTCATTCTCTTCAAGGAATACCCGATTTCAACTCAAACATGGGACATTTTCTCCCACACATACCAGGTTTCCCCCATGAAATAGAACCTCTTCTCCCACAAATTCCATCTTTCTCCCCCCAAATTGGACTTGTTCTTCCAGAAATGCCACTTTTCTCCCAAGTATATCACATCTTCTCCAAGAAATACCAGGTTTCCCACCTGAAATACGACATTTTCTCCAACAAATACTTGTTTTATCCCCAAAATGGACATTTTCTCCCACACATACAAAGTTTCCCCCATGAAATAGGACCTTTTCTCTCAGAAATACCTGTTTTATCACCAAATAGGACATTTTCTTCCACACATACCTGGATTCCCCCAAGAAATAAAACCTTTTCTCCCACAAATACCAGTTGTCTCCCCCCAAATTGGACTTGTTCTTCCAGAAATGCCAGTTTTCTCCCAAATATATCACATCTTCTCTCACAAATACCAGGCTTCCCCCCTGAAATATGACATTTTCTCCCAGAAATACCTGATTTATCCCCAAAATGGCACATTTTCTTCCACAAATACCTGTTTTATCCCCCAGAACTGGACATTTTCTCTCAGAAATACCACATTTCTCCAAACAAATGGCATTATTCCCCGGAAATACAGCCTGGCGCCAAATCGATGATACTTTGCACTAGAAGTGTCCCGTTTCCCCCAAATACGGAATATTTTCTCCCCTGAGAAGGAGATTTCATTTATTCATGAAAAACCATGATTCTCCCAAAGCCATGACATTTTCTACTTGAAATACAGGTTTCCGTAAAAAGACGTCCTGGTTCCTGGGTGCCTCTCCGTTTCTACAATTCGGAAGCGACGAAAATGACGCTCCTCTCACGATCTCGTCACTGGAAAGCGGCACTCGCGCTGAACCGCTCCGAAGAGTTCGCAGTTGCTGGCCGGTACAACGCCTTTCTCCCCGAATGCCGCTTTCAGCCTTCAGCAGCGGTCTCGTTTCTCTCGGATGCCGGGAAAGAGCGACTTCAGCCGGATGCTTTTCTCCGACGAGTGAGCGGCTTCTTCTGCGCACATCGCAATGGAGCGCTTCTCACTTCTCCTTCTGTCCATGCAGAATGCACTACGCTTCTCTCTCATTCTTATCCCTTTCTTCCGAGCGACATTTCGTTTTGGAGTGTTTATCCGATGCTACACTTCAGCATACTGTGACAAAGAGTAGAAGAGAAAAGCCTCAATAATAAGGCAGCTAGCAGTTCGAGGACCGTCACACGTTGTGCTTTCAGGGAGAACGTTCCAGCAAGTCGAGAGTTGTGGCTTCTTTCCTGCGGAGAAAAAACCCCCTGTTTTCAGGCAATGCAGTAGGCTGAATTCGCACGTCCTCGGCATAGGAATGCCGCTCCTTCGCTCTCGTGGCTCGAAAGCGGCACTCGTGCAGAACCGCTCCGGAGAGTCTGCAGTTGCTGGCCGGTCCATCGCGGTTCTGTCCGAGTGCCGCTTGCAGCCTTCAGCAGCGCTCTCGTTTCTCTCGGATGCCGGGAAAGAGCGACTTCAGCCGGATGCTTTTCTCCGACGAGTGAGCGGCTTCTTCTGCGCACATCGCAATGGAGCGCTTCTGACTTCTCCATGTGTCCATGCAGAATGCACTACCCTTCTCTCTCATTCTTATCCCTTTCTTCCGAGCGACATTTCGTTTTGGAGTGTTTATCCGATGCTACACTTCAGCATTCAGTGACGAATACAGTAGAAGAGAAAAGCCCCGCTAATAAGGTAGCTAGCAGTCCGAGGAGCGACACACGTTGTGCTTTCAGGGAGGACGTTACAGAAAAAATACCTCTTTTATCCCCAAAAGAGGACAGTTCCTTCCTGACATGCCACATTTCTCCCAAATATATCACATCTCCTCCAAGAAATACCACGTTTCCCCCTTCAAATAGGACCTTTTCACCCACAAATACCTCTTTTATCCCCAAAAGAGGACAGTTTCTTCCAGAAATGCCACATTTCTCCCAAATATATCACATCTTCTCCAAGAAATACCAGCTTTCCCCCTTCAAATAGGACCTTTTCTCCCACAAATACCTCTTTTATCCCCAAAAGAGGACAGTTTCTTCCAGAAATGCCACATTTCTCCCAAATATATCACATCTTCTCCAAGAAATACCAGGATTCCTCCTGAAATAGGACCTTTTCACCCACAAATACCAGCCTTCTCCCCCCAAATTCGACATATTCTTCCAGAAATGCCACATTTCTCCCAAATATATCACATCTTCTCCAAGTAATACCAGGTTTCCCCCTTCAAATAGGACCTTTTCACCAACAAATACCTGTTTTATCCCCAAATGAGGACAGTTTCTTCCAGAAAGTCCAGATTACTCCCAAATATATCACATCTTCTCCAAGAAATACCAGGATTCCCCCTGAAATACGACCTTTTCTCCTACAACTACCAGCCTTCTCCCTCCAAATTGGACATTTTCTTCCAGAAATGCCACATTTCTCCCAAATATAGCACATCTTCTCCAAGAAATACCAGGTTTACCCCTGGATAGGAAATTTTCACCCACAAATACCTCTTTTATCCCCAGAAGAGGACTATTTATTCCAGACATGCCACATTTCTCCCAAATATATCACATCTCCTCCAAGAAATAACAGGTTTCCCCCTTCAAATAGGACCTTTTCACACAGAAATTCCTGTTTTATCCCCAATATAGGACAGTTTCTTCCAGAAATGCCACATTTCTCCCAAATATATCACATCTTCTCCAAGAAATACCAGGTTTCCCCCTTCAAATAGGAACTTTTCACCCACAAATACCTCTTTTATCCCCAAAATAGCACAGTTTCTTCCAGAAAGGCCACATTTCTCCTAAATATATCACTTCTCCTCCAAGAAATACCAGGTTTCCCCCTTCAAATACGACCTTTTCACCCACAAATACCTGTTTAATCCCCAAAATAGGACAGTTTCTTCCAGAAATGCCAGATTTCTCCCAAATCTATCACATCTTCTCCAAGAAATACCACGTTTCCCCCTTCAAATAGGACCTTTTCACCCACAAATACCTGTTTGATCCCCTAAATAGGACAGTTTCTTCCAGAAATGCCACATTTCTCCCAAATATAGCACATCTTCTCCAAGAAATACAGGGATTCCTCCTGAAATAGGACCTTTTCACCCACAAATACCTCTTTTATCCCCAAAAGAGGACAGTTTCATCCAGACATGCCACATTTCTCCAAAATATATCACATCTTCTCCAAGAAATACCAGGTTTCCCCCTTCAAATAAGAACTTTTCACCCACAAATACCTCTTTTATCCCCAAAATAGGACAGTTTCTTCCAGAAACGCCACATTTCTCCCAAATATATCACATCACCTCCAAGAAATACCAGGTTTCCCCCTTCAAATAGGACCTTTTCACCCACAAATACCTGTTTTATCCCCAAAAGAGGACAGTTTCTTCCAGAAAGGCCACATTTCTCCCAAATATAGCACATCTTCTCCGAGAAATAACAGGATTCCTCCTGAAATAGGACCTTTTCACCCACAAATACCTCTTTTATCCCCAAAATAGGACAGTTTCTGCCAGAAATGCCACATTTCTCCCAAATAGATCACATCTTCTCCAAGAAATACCACGTTTCCCCCTTCAAATAGGACCTTTTCACCCACAAATACCTCTTTTATCCCCAAAATAGGACAGTTTCTGCCAGAAAGGCCACATTTCTCCCGAATATATCACATCTTCTCCAAGAAATACCAGCTTTCCCCCTTCAAATAGGACCTTTTCACCCACAAATACCTGTTTTAGACCCAAAATAGAACAGTTTCTTCCTGACATGCCAAATTTCTCCCAAATATATCACATCTTCTCCAAGAAATACCACGTTTCCCCTTCAAATAGGAACTTCTCACCCACAAATACCTCTTTTATCCCCAAAAGAGGACAGTTTCTTCCAGAAATGCCACATTTCTCCCAAATATAGCACATCTTCTCCCAGAAATACCGCGTTTCACCCTTGAAATAGGATCTTTTCACCCACAAATACCTCTTTTATCCCCAAAATAGGACAGTTTCTTCCAGACATGCCACTTTTCTCCCAAATATATCACATCTTCTCCAAGAAATACCAGGTTTCCCCCTTCAAATAGGACCTTTTCACCCACAAATACCTGTTAGATCCCCAAAATAGGACGTTTTCATGCAGAAATGCCACATTTCTCCCAAATATATCACATCTTCTCCAAGAAATACCAGTATTCCTCCTGAAATAGGACCTTTTCACCCACAAATACCAGCCTTCTCCCCCCAAATTTGACTTTTTCTTCCAGAAATGCCACATTTCTCACAATTATATCACATCTTCTCCAAGAAATAACAGGTTTCCCCCTTCAAATAGGACCTTTTCAAACACAAATACCTGTTTTATCCCTAAAATAGGACAGTTTCTTCCAGAAAGGCCACATTTCTCCCAAATATATCACATCTTCTCCACGAAATACCAGGTTTCCCCCTTCAAATAGGACCTTTTCACCCACAAATACCTGTTTGATACCAAAAATAGGACAGTTTCTTCCAGAAAGGCCAGATTTCTCCCAAATATATCACATCTTCTCCAAGAAATACCAGGATTACTCCTGAAATAGGACCTTTTCACCCACAAATACCTCTTTTATCCCCAAAAGAGGACAGTTTCTTCCAGAAAGGCCACATTTCTCCCAAATATATCACATCTTCTCCAAGAAATACCAGCTTTCCCCCTTCAAATAGGACCTTTTCACCCACAAATACCTCTTTTATCCCCAAAAGAGGACAGTTTCTTCCAGACATGCCACATTTCTCCCAAATAGATCACATCTTCTCCAAGAAATACCAGGTTTCCCCCTTCAAATAGGACCTTTTCTCCCACAAATACCTCTTTTATCCCCAAAATAGGACATTTTCTGCCAGAAAGGCCAGATTTCTCCCAAATAGATCACATCTTCTCCAAGAAATACCAGGTTTCCCCCTTCAAATAGGACCTTTTCACCCACAAATACCTGTTTTATCCCCAAAAGAGGACAGTTTCTTCCAGAAATGCCACATTTCTCCCAAATATATCACATCTTCTCCAAGAAATACCAGGATTCCCCCTTCAAATAGGACCTTTTCACCTACAAATACCTGTTTCATCCCCAAAAGAGGACAGTTTCTTCCAGAAAGGCCAGATTTCTCCCAAGTATATCACATCTTCTCCAAGAAATACCAGGATTCCTCCTGAAATAGGACCTTTTCACCCACAAATACCTCTTTTATCCCCAAAAGAGGACAGTTTCTTCCAGAAATGCCAGATTACTCCCAAATATAGCACATCTTCTCCCACATATACCAGATTTCCCCCCTGAAATTAGACCTTTTCACCCACAAATACCTGTTTGATCCCCAAAATAGGACATTTTCTCCCAAACATCCCAGCTTTCCTTCCTGAAATTTGTCCTTTTCTCCCACAAATACCAGCTTTCTTTCCCCAAATCGGACTTTTTCTTCCAGAAATGCCTGTTTTCTCCCAAATATATAACGTCTTCTCCAAGAAATACTAGGTTTCCCCCCTGTAATACGGCATTTTCTCCCAGAAATGCCTGTTTTATCCCCAAAATAGGATATTTTCTCCCACATATACCACCTTTCTCCCCTAAAATACCTCTTTTTCTCCCACAACTACCAGATTCCTCCCCAAATCAGGACATTTTCTCCCACAAATGCAACATTGTTTCCCAAACGTAGGACATTTTCTACAAGAAATACCACTTTTCGCCCAAAAAATATGTCATTTTCTTCATGGAACACCCGATTTCAACTCAAAAAGGAGAACACTTTCTCCAACACATACCAGGTTTCCCCCCTGTAATAGGACCTTTTCTCCCACAAATACCTGTTTTATCCCCAAAATAGGATATTTTCTCCCACACAAAACAGGTTTCCCCAATGAAATTGGACCTTTTCTCCCACAAATACTAGCTTTCTCCCCCCAAATTGGACTTTTTCTTCCAGAAATGCCAGTTTTCTCCAAAATATAGGACAACTTCTCCCACAAATACCACCTTACTCCCCCAAAATAGGACCTGTTCTCCCACAAATACCAGCTTTCTCCCCTGAAATAGTACCCATTCACCCACAAATACCTGTTTTATCCCCCAAAATAGGACATTTTCTCCCACAACTACCTGTTTTCTCCCCATATCAGGACATTTTCGCCCAGAAATGCTAGATTGTTTCCCAAACGTAGGACATTTTCTACTAGAAATACCACTTTTCTCCACAAAAATATGTCATTCTCTTCAAGGAATACCCGATTTCAACTCAAACATGGGACATTTTCTCCCACACATACCAGGTTTCCCCCATGAAATAGAACCTCTTCTCCCACAAATTCCATCTTTCTCCCCCCAAATTGGACTTGTTCTTCCAGAAATGCCACTTTTCTCCCAAGTATATCACATCTTCTCCAAGAAATACCAGGTTTCCCACCTGAAATACGACATTTTCTCCAACAAATACTTGTTTTATCCCCAAAATGGACATTTTCTCCCACACATACAAAGTTTCCCCCATGAAATAGGACCTTTTCTCTCAGAAATACCTGTTTTATCACCAAATAGGACATTTTCTTCCACACATACCTGGATTCCCCCAAGAAATAAAACCTTTTCTCCCACAAATACCAGTTGTCTCCCCCCAAATTGGACTTGTTCTTCCAGAAATGCCAGTTTTCTCCCAAATATATCACATCTTCTCTCACAAATACCAGGCTTCCCCCCTGAAATACGACATTTTCTCCCAGAAATACCTGATTTATCCCCAAAATGGCACATTTTCTTCCACAAATACCTGTTTTATCCCCCAGAACTGGACATTTTCTCTCAGAAATACCACATTTCTCCAAACAAATGGCATTATTCCCCGGAAATACAGCCTGGCGCCAAATCGATGATACTTTGCACTAGAAGTGTCCCGTTTCCCCCAAATACGGAATATTTTCTCCCCTGAGAAGGAGATTTCATTTATTCATGAAAAACCATGATTCTCCCAAAGCCATGACATTTTCTACTTGAAATACAGGTTTCCGTAAAAAGACGTCCTGGTTCCTGGGTGCCTCTCCGTTTCTACAATTCGGAAGCGACGAAAATGACGCTCCTCTCACGATCTCGTCACTGGAAAGCGGCACTCGCGCTGAACCGCTCCGAAGAGTTCGCAGTTGCTGGCCGGTACAACGCCTTTCTCCCCGAATGCCGCTTTCAGCCTTCAGCAGCGGTCTCGTTTCTCTCGGATGCCGGGAAAGAGCGACTTCAGCCGGATGCTTTTCTCCGACGAGTGAGCGGCTTCTTCTGCGCACATCGCAATGGAGCGCTTCTCACTTCTCCTTCTGTCCATGCAGAATGCACTACGCTTCTCTCTCATTCTTATCCCTTTCTTCCGAGCGACATTTCGTTTTGGAGTGTTTATCCGATGCTACACTTCAGCATACTGTGACAAAGAGTAGAAGAGAAAAGCCTCAATAATAAGGCAGCTAGCAGTTCGAGGACCGTCACACGTTGTGCTTTCAGGGAGAACGTTCCAGCAAGTCGAGAGTTGTGGCTTCTTTCCTGCGGAGAAAAAACCCCCTGTTTTCAGGCAATGCAGTAGGCTGAATTCGCACGTCCTCGGCATAGGAATGCCGCTCCTTCGCTCTCGTGGCTCGAAAGCGGCACTCGTGCAGAACCGCTCCGGAGAGTCTGCAGTTGCTGGCCGGTCCATCGCGGTTCTGTCCGAGTGCCGCTTGCAGCCTTCAGCAGCGCTCTCGTTTCTCTCGGATGCCGGGAAAGAGCGACTTCAGCCGGATGCTTTTCTCCGACGAGTGAGCGGCTTCTTCTGCGCACATCGCAATGGAGCGCTTCTGACTTCTCCATGTGTCCATGCAGAATGCACTACCCTTCTCTCTCATTCTTATCCCTTTCTTCCGAGCGACATTTCGTTTTGGAGTGTTTATCCGATGCTACACTTCAGCATTCAGTGACGAATACAGTAGAAGAGAAAAGCCCCGCTAATAAGGTAGCTAGCAGTCCGAGGAGCGACACACGTTGTGCTTTCAGGGAGGACGTTACAGAAAAAATACCTCTTTTATCCCCAAAAGAGGACAGTTCCTTCCTGACATGCCACATTTCTCCCAAATATATCACATCTCCTCCAAGAAATACCACGTTTCCCCCTTCAAATAGGACCTTTTCACCCACAAATACCTCTTTTATCCCCAAAAGAGGACAGTTTCTTCCAGAAATGCCACATTTCTCCCAAATATATCACATCTTCTCCAAGAAATACCAGCTTTCCCCCTTCAAATAGGACCTTTTCTCCCACAAATACCTCTTTTATCCCCAAAATAGGACAGTTTCTTCCAGAAATGCCACATTTCTCCCAAATATATCACATCTTCTCCAAGAAATACAAGGATTCCTCCTGAAATAGGACCTTTTCACCCACAAATACCTCTTTTATCCCCAAAAGAGGACAGTTTCTTCCAGAAAGGCCACATTTCTCCCAAATATAACACATCTTCTCCAAGAAATACCAGCTTTCCCCCTTCAAATAGGACCTTTTCACCCACTAATACCTCTTTTATCACCAAAATAGGACAGTTTCTTCCAGAAATGCCACATTTCTCCCAAATATATCACATCTTCTCCAAGAAATACCACGTTTCCCCCTTCAAATAGGACCTTTTCACCCACAAATACCTGTTTTATCCCATAAATCGGACAGTTTCTTCCAGAAATGCCAGATTTCTCCCAAATATATCACATCTTCTCCAAGAAATACCACGTTTCCCCCTTCAAATAGTACCTTTTCACCCACCAATACCTGTTTGATCCCCAAAATAGGACAGTTTCTTACAGAAATGCCACATTTCTCCCAAATATATCACATCTTCTCCAAGAAATACCAGGTTTCCCCCTTCAAATAGGACCTTTTCACCCACAAATACCTCTTTTATCCCCAAAATAGGAAATTTTCTTCGAGAAATGCCAGATTTCTCCCAAATACATCACATCTTCTCCAAGAAATAACAGCTTTCCCCCTGCAAATAGGACCTTTTCTCCAAATGATACCAGCCTTCTCCCCCCAAATTGGACATTTTCTTCCAGAAATGACAGATTTCTCCCAAATATATCGCATCTTCTCCAAGAAATACCAGCTTTCCCCCTTGAAACAGGACCTTTTCACCCACAAATACCTGTTTTATCCCCAAAATAGTGCCGTTGCATCCAGAAATGCCACATTTCTCCCAAATATATCACATCTTCTCCAAGAAATACCAGGTTTCCCCCTCCAAATAGGACCTTTTCTCCCACAAATACCAGCCGTCCCCCCCAAATTGGACAGTTTCTTCCAGAAATGACGTATTTCTCCCAAATATATCACATCTTCTCCAAGAAAAACCATGTTTCCCCCTGCAAATAGTACCTTTTCACCCACAAATACCTGTTTTATCCCCAAAAGAGGACAGTTTCTTCCTGACATGCCAGATTTCTCCCAAATATATCACATCTTCTCCAAGAAATACCACGTTTCCCCCTTCAAATAGCACCTTTTCACCCACAAATACCTGTTTTATCCCCAAAATAGGACAGTTTCTTCCAGACATGCCACATTTCTCCCAAATAGATCACATCTTCTCAGAGAAATACCACGTTTCCCCCTTCAAAAAGGACCTTTTCACCCAGAAATACCTGCATTTTCCCCTCAAATTGGACATTATCTTCCAGAAATGCCTCATTTCTCCCAAATGTATCACATCTTCTCCAAGAAATACTAGGTTTCTCCCATCAAATATTACCTTTTCACCCACAAATACCTGTTTTATACCCAAAATAGGACAGTTTCTTCCAGAAATGCCACATTTCTCCCAAATATATCACATCTCCTCCAAGAAATACCACGTTTTCCCCTTCAAATAGGACCGTTTCACCGAAAAATACCTCTTTTATCCCCAAAAGAGGACAGTTTCTTCCAGAAATGCCACATTTCTCCCAAATATATCACATCTTCTCCAAGAAATACCAGGTTTCCCCCTTCAAATAGGACCTTTTCACCCACAAATACCTGTTTTATCCCCAAAAGAGGAGAGTTTCTTCCAGAAATGCCACATTTCTCCCAAATATAGAACATCTTCTCCAAGAAATACCAGGATTCTTCCTTAAATAGGACCTTTTCACCCACAAATACCAGCCTTCTCCCCCCAAATTCGACATATTCTTCCAGAAATGCCTGATTTCTCCCAAATATATCACATCTTCTCCAAGAAATACCAGGTTTCCCCCTTCAAATAGGACCTTTTCACCCACAAATACCTGTTTTATCCCCAAAATTGGTCAGTTTCTTCCAGAAAGGCCAGATTACTACCAAATATATCACATCTTCTCCAAGAAATACCAGGATTCCCCCTTCAAATACGACCTTTTCTCCTACAACTACCAGCCTTCTCCCTCCAAATTGGACATTTTCTTCCAGAAATGTCACATTTCTCCCAAATAGATCACATCTTCTCCAAGAAATACCAGGTTTCCCCCTTCAAATAGTACCTTTTCACCCACAAATACCTCTTTTATCCCCAAAAGAGGACAGTTTCTTCCAGAAATGCCAGATTACTCCCAAATATAGCACATCTTCTCCCACATATACCAGATTTCCCCCCTGAAATTAGACCTTTTCACCCACAAATACCTGTTTGATCCCCAAAATAGGACATTTTCTCCCAAACATCCCAGCTTTCCTTCCTGAAATTTGTCCTTTTCTCCCACAAATACCAGCTTTCTTTCCCCAAATCGGACTTTTTCTTCCAGAAATGCCTGTTTTCTCCCAAATATATAACGTCTTCTCCAAGAAATACTAGGTTTCCCCCCTGTAATACGGCATTTTCTCCCAGAAATGCCTGTTTTATCCCCAAAATAGGATATTTTCTCCCACATATACCACCTTTCTCCCCTAAAATACCTCTTTTTCTCCCACAACTACCAGATTCCTCCCCAAATCAGGACATTTTCTCCCACAAATGCAACATTGTTTCCCAAACGTAGGACATTTTCTACAAGAAATACCACTTTTCGCCCAAAAAATATGTCATTTTCTTCATGGAACACCCGATTTCAACTCAAAAAGGAGAACACTTTCTCCAACACATACCAGGTTTCCCCCCTGTAATAGGACCTTTTCTCCCACAAATACCTGTTTTATCCCCAAAATAGGATATTTTCTCCCACACAAAACAGGTTTCCCCAATGAAATTGGACCTTTTCTCCCACAAATACTAGCTTTCTCCCCCCAAATTGGACTTTTTCTTCCAGAAATGCCAGTTTTCTCCAAAATATAGGACAACTTCTCCCACAAATACCACCTTACTCCCCCAAAATAGGACCTGTTCTCCCACAAATACCAGCTTTCTCCCCTGAAATAGTACCCATTCACCCACAAATACCTGTTTTATCCCCCAAAATAGGACATTTTCTCCCACAACTACCTGTTTTCTCCCCATATCAGGACATTTTCGCCCAGAAATGCTAGATTGTTTCCCAAACGTAGGACATTTTCTACTAGAAATACCACTTTTCTCCACAAAAATATGTCATTCTCTTCAAGGAATACCCGATTTCAACTCAAACATGGGACATTTTCTCCCACACATACCAGGTTTCCCCCATGAAATAGAACCTCTTCTCCCACAAATTCCATCTTTCTCCCCCCAAATTGGACTTGTTCTTCCAGAAATGCCACTTTTCTCCCAAGTATATCACATCTTCTCCAAGAAATACCAGGTTTCCCACCTGAAATACGACATTTTCTCCAACAAATACTTGTTTTATCCCCAAAATGGACATTTTCTCCCACACATACAAAGTTTCCCCCATGAAATAGGACCTTTTCTCTCAGAAATACCTGTTTTATCACCAAATAGGACATTTTCTTCCACACATACCTGGATTCCCCCAAGAAATAAAACCTTTTCTCCCACAAATACCAGTTGTCTCCCCCCAAATTGGACTTGTTCTTCCAGAAATGCCAGTTTTCTCCCAAATATATCACATCTTCTCTCACAAATACCAGGCTTCCCCCCTGAAATATGACATTTTCTCCCAGAAATACCTGATTTATCCCCAAAATGGCACATTTTCTTCCACAAATACCTGTTTTATCCCCCAGAACTGGACATTTTCTCTCAGAAATACCACATTTCTCCAAACAAATGGCATTATTCCCCGGAAATACAGCCTGGCGCCAAATCGATGATACTTTGCACTAGAAGTGTCCCGTTTCCCCCAAATACGGAATATTTTCTCCCCTGAGAAGGAGATTTCATTTATTCATGAAAAACCATGATTCTCCCAAAGCCATGACATTTTCTACTTGAAATACAGGTTTCCGTAAAAAGACGTCCTGGTTCCTGGGTGCCTCTCCGTTTCTACAATTCGGAAGCGACGAAAATGACGCTCCTCTCACGATCTCGTCACTGGAAAGCGGCACTCGCGCTGAACCGCTCCGAAGAGTTCGCAGTTGCTGGCCGGTACAACGCCTTTCTCCCCGAATGCCGCTTTCAGCCTTCAGCAGCGGTCTCGTTTCTCTCGGATGCCGGGAAAGAGCGACTTCAGCCGGATGCTTTTCTCCGACGAGTGAGCGGCTTCTTCTGCGCACATCGCAATGGAGCGCTTCTCACTTCTCCTTCTGTCCATGCAGAATGCACTACGCTTCTCTCTCATTCTTATCCCTTTCTTCCGAGCGACATTTCGTTTTGGAGTGTTTATCCGATGCTACACTTCAGCATACTGTGACAAAGAGTAGAAGAGAAAAGCCTCAATAATAAGGCAGCTAGCAGTTCGAGGACCGTCACACGTTGTGCTTTCAGGGAGAACGTTCCAGCAAGTCGAGAGTTGTGGCTTCTTTCCTGCGGAGAAAAAACCCCCTGTTTTCAGGCAATGCAGTAGGCTGAATTCGCACGTCCTCGGCATAGGAATGCCGCTCCTTCGCTCTCGTGGCTCGAAAGCGGCACTCGTGCAGAACCGCTCCGGAGAGTCTGCAGTTGCTGGCCGGTCCATCGCGGTTCTGTCCGAGTGCCGCTTGCAGCCTTCAGCAGCGCTCTCGTTTCTCTCGGATGCCGGGAAAGAGCGACTTCAGCCGGATGCTTTTCTCCGACGAGTGAGCGGCTTCTTCTGCGCACATCGCAATGGAGCGCTTCTGACTTCTCCATGTGTCCATGCAGAATGCACTACCCTTCTCTCTCATTCTTATCCCTTTCTTCCGAGCGACATTTCGTTTTGGAGTGTTTATCCGATGCTACACTTCAGCATTCAGTGACGAATACAGTAGAAGAGAAAAGCCCCGCTAATAAGGTAGCTAGCAGTCCGAGGAGCGACACACGTTGTGCTTTCAGGGAGGACGTTACAGAAAAAATACCTCTTTTATCCCCAAAAGAGGACAGTTCCTTCCTGACATGCCACATTTCTCCCAAATATATCACATCTCCTCCAAGAAATACCACGTTTCCCCCTTCAAATAGGACCTTTTCACCCACAAATACCTCTTTTATCCCCAAAAGAGGACAGTTTCTTCCAGAAATGCCACATTTCTCCCAAATATATCACATCTTCTCCAAGAAATACCAGCTTTCCCCCTTCAAAGAGGACCTTTTCTCCCACAAATACCTCTTTTATCCCCAAAAGAGGACAGTTTCTTCCAGAAATGCCACATTTCTCCCAAATATATCACATCTTCTCCAAGAAATACCAGGATTCCTCCTGAAATAGGACCTTTTCACCCACAAATACCAGCCTTCTCCCCCCAAATTCGACATATTCTTCCAGAAATGCCACATTTCTCCCAAATATATCACATCTTCTCCAAGTAATACCAGGTTTCCCCCTTCAAATAGGACCTTTTCACCAACAAATACCTGTTTTATCCCCAAATGAGGACAGTTTCTTCCAGAAAGTCCAGATTACTCCCAAATATATCACATCTTCTCCAAGAAATACCAGGATTCCCCCTGAAATACGACCTTTTCTCCTACAACTACCAGCCTTCTCCCTCCAAATTGGACATTTTCTTCCAGAAATGCCACATTTCTCCCAAATATAGCACATCTTCTCCAAGAAATACCAGGTTTACCCCTGGATAGGAAATTTTCACCCACAAATACCTCTTTTATCCCCAGAAGAGGACTATTTATTCCAGACATGCCACATTTCTCCCAAATATATCACATCTCCTCCAAGAAATAACAGGTTTCCCCCTTCAAATAGGACCTTTTCACACAGAAATTCCTGTTTTATCCCCAATATAGGACAGTTTCTTCCAGAAATGCCACATTTCTCCCAAATATATCACATCTTCTCCAAGAAATACCAGGTTTCCCCCTTCAAATAGGAACTTTTCACCCACAAATACCTCTTTTATCCCCAAAATAGCACAGTTTCTTCCAGAAAGGCCACATTTCTCCCAAATATATCACTTCTCCTCCAAGAAATACCAGGTTTCCCCCTTCAAATACGACCTTTTCACCCACAAATACCTGTTTAATCCCCAAAATAGGACAGTTTCTTCCAGAAATGCCAGATTTCTCCCAAATCTATCACATCTTCTCCAAGAAATACCACGTTTCCCCCTTCAAATAGGACCTTTTCACCCACAAATACCTGTTTGATCCCCTAAATAGGACAGTTTCTTCCAGAAATGCCACATTTCTCCCAAATATAGCACATCTTCTCCAAGAAATACAGGGATTCCTCCTGAAATAGGACCTTTTCACCCACAAATACCTCTTTTATCCCCAAAAGAGGACAGTTTCATCCAGACATGCCACATTTCTCCAAAATATATCACATCTTCTCCAAGAAATACCAGGTTTCCCCCTTCAAATAAGAACTTTTCACCCACAAATACCTCTTTTATCCCCAAAATAGGACAGTTTCTTCCAGAAACGCCACATTTCTCCCAAATATATCACATCACCTCCAAGAAATACCAGGTTTCCCCCTTCAAATAGGACCTTTTCACCCACAAATACCTGTTTTATCCCCAAAAGAGGACAGTTTCTTCCAGAAATGCCACATTTCTCCCAAATATAGCACATCTTCTCCGAGAAATAACAGGATTCCTCCTGAAATAGGACCTTTTCACCCACAAATACCTCTTTTATCCCCAAAATAGGACAGTTTCTGCCAGAAATGCCACATTTCTCCCAAATAGATCACATCTTCTCCAAGAAATACCACGTTTCCCCCTTCAAATAGGACCTTTTCACCCACAAATACCTCTTTTATCCCCAAAATAGGACAGTTTCTGCCAGAAAGGCCACATTTCTCCCGAATATATCACATCTTCTCCAAGAAATACCAGCTTTCCCCCTTCAAATAGGACCTTTTCACCCACAAATACCTGTTTTAGCCCCAAAATAGAACAGTTTCTTCCTGACATGCCAAATTTCTCCCAAATATATCACATCTTCTCCAAGAAATACCACGTTTCCCCTTCAAATAGGAACTTCTCACCCACAAATACCTCTTTTATCCCCAAAAGAGGACAGTTTCTTCCAGAAATGCCACATTTCTCCCAAATATAGCACATCTTCTCCCAGAAATACCGCGTTTCACCCTTGAAATAGGATCTTTTCACCCACAAATACCTCTTTTATCCCCAAAATAGGACAGTTTCTTCCAGACATGCCACTTTTCTCCCAAATATATCACATCTTCTCCAAGAAATACCAGGTTTCCCCCTTCAAATAGGACCTTTTCACCCACAAATACCTGTTAGATCCCCAAAATAGGACGTTTTCATGCAGAAATGCCACATTTCTCCCAAATATATCACATCTTCTCCAAGAAATACCAGTATTCCTCCTGAAATAGGACCTTTTCACCCACAAATACCAGCCTTCTCCCCCCAAATTTGACTTTTTCTTCCAGAAATGCCACATTTCTCACAATTATATCACATCTTCTCCAAGAAATAACAGGTTTCCCCCTTCAAATAGGACCTTTTCAAACACAAATACCTGTTTTATCCCTAAAATAGGACAGTTTCTTCCAGAAAGGCCACATTTCTCCCAAATATATCACATCTTCTCCACGAAATACCAGGTTTCCCCCTTCAAATAGGACCTTTTCACCCACAAATACCTGTTTGATACCAAAAATAGGACAGTTTCTTCCAGAAAGGCCAGATTTCTCCCAAATATATCACATCTTCTCCAAGAAATACCAGGATTACTCCTGAAATAGGACCTTTTCACCCACAAATACCTCTTTTATCCCCAAAAGAGGACAGTTTCTTCCAGAAAGGCCACATTTCTCCCAAATATATCACATCTTCTCCAAGAAATACCAGCTTTCCCCCTTCAAATAGGACCTTTTCACCCACAAATACCTCTTTTATCCCCAAAAGAGGACAGTTTCTTCCAGACATGCCACATTTCTCCCAAATAGATCACATCTTCTCCAAGAAATACCAGGTTTCCCCCTTCAAATAGGACCTTTTCTCCCACAAATACCTCTTTTATCCCCAAAATAGGACATTTTCTGCCAGAAAGGCCAGATTTCTCCCAAATAGATCACATCTTCTCCAAGAAATACCAGGTTTCCCCCTTCAAATAGGACCTTTTCACCCACAAATACCTGTTTTATCCCCAAAAGAGGACAGTTTCTTCCAGAAATGCCACATTTCTCCCAAATATATCACATCTTCTCCAAGAAATACCAGGATTCCCCCTTCAAATAGGACCTTTTCACCTACAAATACCTGTTTCATCCCCAAAAGAGGACAGTTTCTTCCAGAAAGGCCAGATTTCTCCCAAGTATATCACATCTTCTCCAAGAAATACCAGGATTCCTCCTGAAATAGGACCTTTTCACCCACAAATACCTCTTTTATACCCAAAAGCGGACAGTTTCTGCCAGAAAGGCCACATTTCTCCCAAATATATCACATCTTCTCCAAGAAATACCAGGGTTCCCCCTTCAAATAGGACCTTTTCACCCACTAATACCTCTTTTATCCCCAAAAGAGGACAGTTTCTTCCTGACATGCCAGATTTCTCCCAAATATATCACATCTTCTCCACGAAATACCAGCTTTCCCCCTTCAAATAGGAACTTTTCACCCACAAATACCTGTTTGATCCCCTAAATAGGACAGTTTTTCCAGAAATGCCACATTTCTCCCTAATATATCACATCTTCTCCAAGAAATACAAGGATTCCTCCTGAAATAGGACCTTTTCACCCACAAATACCTCTTTTATTCCCAAAAAAGGACAGTTTCTGCCAGAAATGCCTCATTTCTCCCAAATAGATCACATCTTCTCCAAGAAAAACCAGGTTTCCCCCTTGAAATAGGACCTTATCACCCACAAATACCTCTTTTATCCCCAAAATAGGACAGTTTCTTCCAGACATGCCACATTTCTCCTAAATATATCACATCTCCTCCAAGAAATACCAGCTTTCCCCCTTCAAATTGGACCTTTTCTCCCACAAATACCTCTTTTAACCCCAAAAGAGGACAGTTTCTTCCAGAAATGCCAGATTTCTCCCAAATATATCACATCTTCTCCAAGAAATACCACGTTTCCCCCTTCAAATAGCACCTTTTCACCCACAAATACCTGTTTGATCCCCTAAATAGGACTGTTTCTTCCAGAAATGCCACATTTCTCCCAAATATATCACATCTTCTCCAAGAAATACCAGGTTTCCCCCTTCAAATAGGACCTTTTCTCCCGCAAATACCTCTTTTATCCCCAAAAGAGGACAGTTTCTTCCAGAAAGGCCACATTTCTCCCAAATATATCACATCTTCTCCAAGAAATACCAGGTTTCCCCCTTCAAATAGGACCTTTTCTCCCGCAAATACCTGTTAGATCCCCAAAATAGGACACTTACTTCCAGAAATGCCACATTTCTCCCAAATATATCACATCTTCTCCAGGAAATACCAGGTTTCCCCCTTCAAATAGGACCTTTTCACCCACAAATACCTGTTTTATCCCCAAAAGAGGACAGTTTCTTCCTGACATGCCAGATTTCTCCCAAATATATCACATCTTCTCCAAGAAATACCAGCTTTCCCCCTTCAAATAGGACCTCTTCACGCACAAATACATCTTTGATCCCCAAAAGAGGACAGTTTCTTCCAGACATGCCACATTTCTCCCAAATATAGCGCATCTTCTCAAAAAAATACCAGGTTTCCCCCTTCAAATAGGACCTTTTCACCCACAAATACCTCTTTTATCCCCAAAAGAGGACAGTTTCTTCCAGACATGCCACATTTCTCCCAAATATATCACATCTTCTCCAAGAAATACCACGTTTCCCCCTTCAAATAGGACCTTTTCACCCTCAAATACCTCTTTTATCCCCAAAATAGCACAGTTTCTTCCAGTCATGCGACGTTGCTCCCAAATAGATCACATCTTCTCCAAGAAATACCAGGTTTCCCCCTTCAAATAGGACCTTTTCACCCACAAATACCTCTTTGATCCCCAAAATAGGACAGTTTCTTCCAGAAAGGCCACATTTCTCCTAAATATATCACATCTTCTCCAAGAAATACCAGGATTCCTCCTGAAATAGGACCTTTTCACCCACAAATACCTGCTTTATCCCCAAAATAGGACTGTTTCTGCCAGAAATGCCACATTGCTCCCAAATATATCACATCTTCTCCAAGAAATACCAGGTTTCCCCCTTGAAATAGGACCTTTTCACCCACAAATACCTCTTTTATCCCCAAAATACGACAGTTTCTTCCAGAAATGCCTCATTTCACCCAAATATATCATATCTTCTCCAAGAAATACCAGCTTTCCCCTTCAAATAGGACATTTTCACCCACAAGTACCTCTTTTATCCCCAAAAGACGACAGTTTCTTCCTGACATGCCACATTGCTCCCAAATATATCACATCTTCTCAGAGAAATACCTCGTTTCCCCCTTCAAATAGGACCTTTTCACCCACAAATACCTCTTTTATCCCCAAAATAGGACTTTATCTTCCAGACATGCCACATTTCTCCCAAATATATCACATCTTCTACAAGAAATACCAGCTTTACCCCTTCAAATAGGACCTTTTCACCCACAAATACCTCTTTTATCCCCAAAAGAGCACAGTTTCTGCCAGAAAGGCCACATTTCTCCCAAATATATCACATCTTCTCCAAGAAATACCAGCTTTCCCCCTTCAAATAGGACCTTTTCTCTCACAGATCCCTGTTTTATCCCCAAAATAGGACAGTTTCTTCCAGAAATGCCACATTTCTCCCAAACAGATCACATCTTCTCCAAGAAATACCAGCTTTCCCCCTTCAAATAGGACCTTTTCACCCACAAATACCTGTTTTATCCCCAAAAGAGAACAATTTCTTCCAGAAATGCCAGATTTCTAACAAATATACCACATCTACTCCACGAAATACCAGGTTTCCCCCTGGAAATAGGACCGTTTCACCCACAAATACCTGTTTTATCATTGAAATTGGACATTTTCGTCCAGAAATGCCAGATTACTCCCAAATATATCACATCTTCTCCAAGAAATACCAGCTTTCCCCCTTCAAATAGGACCTTTTCACCCACAAATACCTGTTTGATCCCCAATATTGGACAGTTTCTTCCAGACATGCCACATTTCTCCCAAATATATCACATCTCCTCCAAGAAATACCAGGTTTTCCCCTTCAAATAGGACCTTTTCACCCACAAATACTTGTTTTAGCCCCAAAAGAGGACAGTTTCTTCCAGAAATGCCACATTTCTCCGAAATATATCACATCTTCTCCAAGAAATACCAGGTTTCCCCCTTGAAATAGGACCTTTTCACCCACAAATACCTGTTTCATCCTCAAAATAGGACAGTTTCTTCCAGACATGCGAGATTTCTCCCAAATATATCACATCTTCTCCAAGAAATACCACGTTTCCCCCTTCAAATAGGACCTTTTCACCCACAAATACCTGTTTGATCCCCTAAATAGGACAGTTTCTTCCAGAAATGCCACATTTCTCCCAAATATAGCACATCTTCTCCAAGAAATACAGGGATTCCTCCTGAAATAGGACCTTTTCACCCACAAATACCTCTTTTATCCCCAAAAGAGGACAGTTTCATCCAGACATGCCACATTTCTCCAAAATATATCACATCTTCTCCAAGAAATACCAGGTTTCCCCCTTCAAATAAGAACTTTTCACCCACAAATACCTCTTTTATCCCCAAAATAGGACAGTTTCTTCCAGAAACGCCACATTTCTCCCAAATATATCACATCACCTCCAAGAAATACCAGGTTTCCCCCTTCAAATAGGACCTTTTCACCCACAAATACCTGTTTTATCCCCAAAAGAGGACAGTTTCTTCCAGAAATGCCACATTTCTCCCAAATATAGCACATCTTCTCCGAGAAATAACAGGATTCCTCCTGAAATAGGACCTTTTCACCCACAAATACCTCTTTTATCCCCAAAATAGGACAGTTTCTGCCAGAAATGCCACATTTCTCCCAAATAGATCACATCTTCTCCAAGAAATACCACGTTTCCCCCTTCAAATAGGACCTTTTCACCCACAAATACCTCTTTTATCCCCAAAATAGGACAGTTTCTGCCAGAAAGGCCACATTTCTCCCGAATATATCACATCTTCTCCAAGAAATACCAGCTTTCCCCCTTCAAATAGGACCTTTTCACCCACAAATACCTGTTTTAGCCCCAAAATAGAACAGTTTCTTCCTGACATGCCAAATTTCTCCCAAATATATCACATCTTCTCCAAGAAATACCACGTTTCCCCTTCAAATAGGAACTTCTCACCCACAAATACCTCTTTTATCCCCAAAAGAGGACAGTTTCTTCCAGAAATGCCACATTTCTCCCAAATATAGCACATCTTCTCCCAGAAATACCGCGTTTCACCCTTGAAATAGGATCTTTTCACCCACAAATACCTCTTTTATCCCCAAAATAGGACAGTTTCTTCCAGACATGCCACTTTTCTCCCAAATATATCACATCTTCTCCAAGAAATACCAGGTTTCCCCCTTCAAATAGGACCTTTTCACCCACAAATACCTGTTAGATCCCCAAAATAGGACGTTTTCATGCAGAAATGCCACATTTCTCCCAAATATATCACATCTTCTCCAAGAAATACCAGTATTCCTCCTGAAATAGGACCTTTTCACCCACAAATACCAGCCTTCTCCCCCCAAATTTGACTTTTTCTTCCAGAAATGCCACATTTCTCACAATTATATCACATCTTCTCCAAGAAATAACAGGTTTCCCCCTTCAAATAGGACCTTTTCAAACACAAATACCTGTTTTATCCCTAAAATAGGACAGTTTCTTCCAGAAAGGCCACATTTCTCCCAAATATATCACATCTTCTCCACGAAATACCAGGTTTCCCCCTTCAAATAGGACCTTTTCACCCACAAATACCTGTTTGATACCAAAAATAGGACAGTTTCTTCCAGAAAGGCCAGATTTCTCCCAAATATATCACATCTTCTCCAAGAAATACCAGGATTACTCCTGAAATAGGACCTTTTCACCCACAAATACCTCTTTTATCCCCAAAAGAGGACAGTTTCTTCCAGAAAGGCCACATTTCTCCCAAATATATCACATCTTCTCCAAGAAATACCAGCTTTCCCCCTTCAAATAGGACCTTTTCACCCACAAATACCTCTTTTATCCCCAAAAGAGGACAGTTTCTTCCAGACATGCCACATTTCTCCCAAATAGATCACATCTTCTCCAAGAAATACCAGGTTTCCCCCTTCAAATAGGACCTTTTCTCCCACAAATACCTCTTTTATCCCCAAAATAGGACATTTTCTGCCAGAAAGGCCAGATTTCTCCCAAATAGATCACATCTTCTCCAAGAAATACCAGGTTTCCCCCTTCAAATAGGACCTTTTCACCCACAAATACCTGTTTTATCCCCAAAAGAGGACAGTTTCTTCCAGAAATGCCACATTTCTCCCAAATATATCACATCTTCTCCAAGAAATACCAGGATTCCCCCTTCAAATAGGACCTTTTCACCTACAAATACCTGTTTCATCCCCAAAAGAGGACAGTTTCTTCCAGAAAGGCCAGATTTCTCCCAAGTATATCACATCTTCTCCAAGAAATACCAGGATTCCTCCTGAAATAGGACCTTTTCACCCACAAATACCTCTTTTATACCCAAAAGCGGACAGTTTCTGCCAGAAAGGCCACATTTCTCCCAAATATATCACATCTTCTCCAAGAAATACCAGGGTTCCCCCTTCAAATAGGACCTTTTCACCCACTAATACCTCTTTTATCCCCAAAAGAGGACAGTTTCTTCCTGACATGCCAGATTTCTCCCAAATATATCACATCTTCTCCACGAAATACCAGCTTTCCCCCTTCAAATAGGAACTTTTCACCCACAAATACCTGTTTGATCCCCTAAATAGGACAGTTTTTCCAGAAATGCCACATTTCTCCCTAATATATCACATCTTCTCCAAGAAATACAAGGATTCCTCCTGAAATAGGACCTTTTCACCCACAAATACCTCTTTTATTCCCAAAAAAGGACAGTTTCTGCCAGAAATGCCTCATTTCTCCCAAATAGATCACATCTTCTCCAAGAAAAACCAGGTTTCCCCCTTGAAATAGGACCTTATCACCCACAAATACCTCTTTTATCCCCAAAATAGGACAGTTTCTTCCAGACATGCCACATTTCTCCTAAATATATCACATCTCCTCCAAGAAATACCAGCTTTCCCCCTTCAAATTGGACCTTTTCTCCCACAAATACCTCTTTTAACCCCAAAAGAGGACAGTTTCTTCCAGAAATGCCAGATTTCTCCCAAATATATCACATCTTCTCCAAGAAATACCACGTTTCCCCCTTCAAATAGCACCTTTTCACCCACAAATACCTGTTTGATCCCCTAAATAGGACTGTTTCTTCCAGAAATGCCACATTTCTCCCAAATATATCACATCTTCTCCAAGAAATACCAGGTTTCCCCCTTCAAATAGGACCTTTTCTCCCGCAAATACCTCTTTTATCCCCAAAAGAGGACAGTTTCTTCCAGAAAGGCCACATTTCTCCCAAATATATCACATCTTCTCCAAGAAATACCAGGTTTCCCCCTTCAAATAGGACCTTTTCTCCCGCAAATACCTGTTAGATCCCCAAAATAGGACACTTACTTCCAGAAATGCCACATTTCTCCCAAATATATCACATCTTCTCCAGGAAATACCAGGTTTCCCCCTTCAAATAGGACCTTTTCACCCACAAATACCTGTTTTATCCCCAAAAGAGGACAGTTTCTTCCTGACATGCCAGATTTCTCCCAAATATATCACATCTTCTCCAAGAAATACCAGCTTTCCCCCTTCAAATAGGACCTCTTCACGCACAAATACATCTTTGATCCCCAAAAGAGGACAGTTTCTTCCAGACATGCCACATTTCTCCCAAATATAGCGCATCTTCTCAAAAAAATACCAGGTTTCCCCCTTCAAATAGGACCTTTTCACCCACAAATACCTCTTTTATCCCCAAAAGAGGACAGTTTCTTCCAGACATGCCACATTTCTCCCAAATATATCACATCTTCTCCAAGAAATACCACGTTTCCCCCTTCAAATAGGACCTTTTCACCCTCAAATACCTCTTTTATCCCCAAAATAGCACAGTTTCTTCCAGTCATGCGACGTTGCTCCCAAATAGATCACATCTTCTCCAAGAAATACCAGGTTTCCCCCTTCAAATAGGACCTTTTCACCCACAAATACCTCTTTGATCCCCAAAATAGGACAGTTTCTTCCAGAAAGGCCACATTTCTCCTAAATATATCACATCTTCTCCAAGAAATACCAGGATTCCTCCTGAAATAGGACCTTTTCACCCACAAATACCTGCTTTATCCCCAAAATAGGACTGTTTCTGCCAGAAATGCCACATTGCTCCCAAATATATCACATCTTCTCCAAGAAATACCAGGTTTCCCCCTTGAAATAGGACCTTTTCACCCACAAATACCTCTTTTATCCCCAAAATACGACAGTTTCTTCCAGAAATGCCTCATTTCACCCAAATATATCATATCTTCTCCAAGAAATACCAGCTTTCCCCTTCAAATAGGACATTTTCACCCACAAGTACCTCTTTTATCCCCAAAAGACGACAGTTTCTTCCTGACATGCCACATTGCTCCCAAATATATCACATCTTCTCAGAGAAATACCTCGTTTCCCCCTTCAAATAGGACCTTTTCACCCACAAATACCTCTTTTATCCCCAAAATAGGACTTTATCTTCCAGACATGCCACATTTCTCCCAAATATATCACATCTTCTACAAGAAATACCAGCTTTACCCCTTCAAATAGGACCTTTTCACCCACAAATACCTCTTTTATCCCCAAAAGAGCACAGTTTCTGCCAGAAAGGCCACATTTCTCCCAAATATATCACATCTTCTCCAAGAAATACCAGCTTTCCCCCTTCAAATAGGACCTTTTCTCTCACAGATCCCTGTTTTATCCCCAAAATAGGACAGTTTCTTCCAGAAATGCCACATTTCTCCCAAACAGATCACATCTTCTCCAAGAAATACCAGCTTTCCCCCTTCAAATAGGACCTTTTCACCCACAAATACCTGTTTTATCCCCAAAAGAGAACAATTTCTTCCAGAAATGCCAGATTTCTAACAAATATACCACATCTACTCCACGAAATACCAGGTTTCCCCCTGGAAATAGGACCGTTTCACCCACAAATACCTGTTTTATCATTGAAATTGGACATTTTCGTCCAGAAATGCCAGATTACTCCCAAATATATCACATCTTCTCCAAGAAATACCAGCTTTCCCCCTTCAAATAGGACCTTTTCACCCACAAATACCTGTTTGATCCCCAATATTGGACAGTTTCTTCCAGACATGCCACATTTCTCCCAAATATATCACATCTCCTCCAAGAAATACCAGGTTTTCCCCTTCAAATAGGACCTTTTCACCCACAAATACTTGTTTTAGCCCCAAAAGAGGACAGTTTCTTCCAGAAATGCCACATTTCTCCGAAATATATCACATCTTCTCCAAGAAATACCAGGTTTCCCCCTTGAAATAGGACCTTTTCACCCACAAATACCTGTTTCATCCTCAAAATAGGACAGTTTCTTCCAGACATGCGAGATTTCTCCCAAATATATCACATCTTCTCCAAGAAATACCAGCTTTCCCCCTTCAAATAGGACCTTTTCACCCACAAATACCTCTTTTATCCCCAAAATAGGACAGTTTCTTCCAGAAAGGCCAAATTTCTCCCAAATATAGCACATCTTCTCCAAGAAATGCCACGTTTCCCCCTTCAAATAGGAACTTTTCACACAGAAATACCTCTTTTATCCCCAAAAGAGGACAGTTTCTTCCAGAAAGGCCAGATATCGCCCAAATATATCACATCTTCTCCAAGAAATACAAGGCTTCCTCCTGAAATAGGACCCATCACCCTCAAATACCTGTTTTATCCCCAAAGGAGGACAGTTTCTTCCTGACATGCCATATTTCTCCCAGATATATCACATCTCCTCCAAGAAATACTAGCTTTCCCCCTTCAAATAGGACCTTTTCACCCACAAATACCTCTTTTATCACCAAAATACGACAGTTTCTTCCAGAAATGCCACATTGCACCCAAATATATCACATCTTCTCCAAGAAATACCACGTTTCCCACTTCAAATAGGACCGTTTCACCCACAAATACCTGTTTTATCATTGAAATTCGACATTTTCTTCCAGAAATGCCAGATTACTCCCAAATATATCACATATTCTCCAAGAAATACCAGCATTCCCTCTTCAAATAGGACCTTTTCACCCACTAATACCTGTTTGATCCCCAATATTGGACATTATCTTCCAGACATGCCAGATTTCTCCCAAATAGATCACATCTTCTCCAAGAAATACCAGGTTTCCCCCTTCAAATAGGACCTTTTCTCCCACAAATACCTGTTTTGTCCCCAAAATAGGACAGTTTCTTCCAGAAATGCCACATTTCTCCCAAATATATCACATCTTCTCCAAGAAATACCACGTTTCCCCCTTCAAATAGGAACTTCTCACCCACAAATACCTCTTTTATCCCCAAAAGGGGACAGTTTCTTCCAGAAATGCCACATTTCTCCCAAATATATCACATCTTCTCCAAGAAATACCAGCTTTCCCCCTTCAAATCGGACCTTTTCACCCACAAATACCTGTTAGATCCCCAAAATAGGACGTTTTCTTGCAGAAATGCCACATTTCTCCCAAATATATCACATCTTCTCCAAGAAATACCAGGATTCCTCCTGAAATAGGACCTTTTCACCCACAAATACCAGCCTTCTCCCCCCAAATTTGACTTTTTCTTCCAGAAATGCCACATTTCTCTCAATTATATCTCATCTTCTCAGAGAAATACCTCGTTTCCCCCTTCAAATAGGACCTTTTCACCCACAAATACCTCTTTTATCCCCAAAATAGGACTTTATCTTCCAGACATGCCACATTTCTCCCAAATATATCACATCTTCTCCAAGAAATACCAGCTTTCCCCCTTCAAATAGGACCTTTTCACCCACAAATACCTGTTTCATCCCCAAATGAGGACAGTTTCTTCCAGAAAGGCCAGATTTCTCCCAAATATATCACATCTTCTCCAAGAAATACCAGGATTCCTCCTGAAATAGGATCTTTTCTCCCACAAATACCTCTTTTATCCCCAAAATAGGACAGTTTCTTCCAGAAATGCCACATTTCTCCTAAATATATCACATCTCCTCCAAGAAATACCAGCTTTCCCCCTTCAAATAGGACCTTTTTTTCCCACAAATACCTCTTTTAACCCCAAAAGAGAACAGTTTTTTCCAGAAATGCCACATTTCTCCCAAATATATCACATCTTCCCCAAGAAATACCAGCTTTCCCCCTTCAAATAGGACCTTTTCTCCCACAAATACCTGTTTGATCCCCTAAATAGGACAGTTTCTTCCAGAAATGCCACATTTCTCCCAAATATATCACATCTTCTCCAAGAAATACCAGGTTTCCCCCTTCAAATAGGACCTTTTCACCCACAAATACCTCTTTTATCCCCAAAAGAGGACAGTTTCTTCCAGAAAGGCCACATTTCTCCCAATTATATCACATCTTCTGCAAGAAATAACAGGTTTCCCCCTTCAAATAGGACCTTTTCACCCACAAATACCTCTTTTATCCCCAAAAGAGGACAGTATCTTCCTGACACGGCACATTTCTCCCAAATATATCACATCTTCTCCAAGAAATACCAGGTTTCCCCCTTCAAATAGGACCTTTTCACCCACAAATACCAATTTGATCCCCTAAATAGGACAGTTTCTTCCAGAAATGCCACATTTCTCCCAAATATATCACATCTTCTCCAAGAAATACAAGGATTCCTCCTGAAATAGGACCTTTTCACCCACAAATACCTCTTTTATCCCCAAAATAGGACAGTTTCTTCCAGAAAGGCCACATTTCTCCCAAATAGATCACATCTTCTCCAAGAAATACCAGGTTTCCCCCTTCAAATAGGACCTTTTCACCCACAAATACCTGTTTGATCCCCAAAATAGGACAGTTTCTTCCAGACATGCCACATTTCTCCCAAATATACCACATCTTCTCCAAGAAATACCAGGATTCATCCTGAAATAGGAACTTTTCTCCCACAAATAACAGTCTTCTCCCCCCAAATTTGACTTTTTCTTCCAGAAATGCCACATTTCTCCCAAATAGATCACATCTTCTCCAAGAAATAACAGGTTTCCCCCTTCCAATAGGACCTTTTCACCCAAAAATACCTGTTTTATCCCAAAACAGGACAGTTTCTTCCAGAAAGGCCACATTTCTCCGAAATATATCACATCTTCTCCCAGAAATACCACGTTTCCCCCTTGAAATAGGACCCATCACCCTCAAATACCTGTTTTATCCCCAAAATAGGACAGTTTCTTCCAGACATGCCACATTTCTCCCAAATATATCACATCTTCTCCAAGAAATACCTGTTTTCCCCCTGGAAATAGGAACTTTTCACCCACAAATACCTCTTTTATCCCCAAAAGAGGACAGTTTCCTCCAGAAAGGCCATATTTCTCCCAAATAGATCACATCTTCTCCAAGAAATACCAGGATTCCCCCTTCAAATAGGACCTTTTCACCCACAAATACCCCTTTTATCCCCAAAAGAGGACAGTTTCTTCCAGACATGCCAGATTTCTCCCAAATATATCACATCTTCTCCAAGAAATACCTGGTTTCCCCCTTCAAATAGGAACTTTTCAACCACAAATACCTCTTTGATCCCCAAAAGAGGACAGTTTCTTCCAGAAATGCCACATTTCCCCAAATATATCACATCTCCTCCAAGAAATACCAGCTTTCCCCCTTCAAATAGGACCTTTTCACCCACAAATACCTCTTTTATCACCAAAATACGACAGTTTCTTCCAGAAATGCCACATTGCTCCCAAATATATCACAGCTTCTCCAAGAAATACCACGTTTCCCACTTCAAATAGGACCGTTTCACCCACAAATACCTGTTTTATCATTGAAATTCGACATTTTCTTCCAGAAATGCCAGATTACTCCCAAATATATCACATATTCTCCAAGAAATACCAGCATTCCCTCTTCAAATAGGACCTTTTCACCCACAAATACCTGATTGATCCCCAATATTGGACATTTTCTTCCAGACATGCCACATTTCTCCCAAATATATCACATCTTCTCCAAGAAATACCAGGTTTTCCCCTACAAATAGGACCTTTTCAGCCTGTAATACCTGTTTTATCCCCAAAATAGGACAGTTTCTTCCAGACATGCCACATTTCTCCCAAATATATCACATCTTCTTCAAGAAATACCACGGTTCCCCCTTCAAATAGGACCTTTTCACCCACAAATACCTCTTTTATCCCCAAAATACGACAGTTTCTGCCAGAAATGCCGCATTTCTCCCAAATATATCACATCTTCTCCAAGAAATACCAGCTTTCCCCCTTCAAATAGGACCTTTTCACCCACAAATACCTGTTTTAGCCCCAAAATAGAACAGTTTCTTCCTGACATGCCAAATTTCTCCCAAACATATCACATCTTCTCCAAGAAATACCAGGTTTCCCCCTTGAAATAGGACATTTTCACCACAGATACCTCTTTTATCCCCAAAAGAGGACAGTTTCTTCCAGAAATGCCACATTTCTCCCAAATATAGCACATCTTCTTCAAGAAATACCAGCTTTCCCCCTTCAAATAGGACCTTTTCACCTACAAATACCTCTTTTATCCCCAAAAGAGGACAGTTTCTTCCTGACATGCCACATTTCTCCCAAATATATCACATCTTCTCCAAGAAATACCAGGATTCCTCCTGAAATAGGTCCTTTTCTCCCACAAAAACCTGTTTTATCCCCAAAAGAGGACAGTTTCTGCCAGAAAGGCCTCATTTCTCCCAAATATATCACATCTTCTCCAAGAAGTACCAGGTTTCCCCCTTGAAATAAGAACTTTTCACCCACAAATACCTCTTTTATCCCCAAAAGAGGACAGTTTCTTCCAGAAATGCCACATTTCTCCCAAATATAGCACATCTCCTCCAAGAAATGCCAGGTTTCCCCCTTCATATAGGACCTTTTCACCCACAAATACCTCTTTTATCCCCAAAAGAGGACAGTTTCTTCCAGAAATGCCACATTTCTCCCAAATATATCACATCTTCTCCAAGAAATACCAGGTTTCCCCCTGGATTGGAACTTTTCACCCACAAATACCTCTTTTATCCCCAAAAGAGGACTGTTTCTTCCAGACATGCCACATTTCTACAAAATATATCACATCTCCTCCAAGAAATACCAGGTTTCCGCCTGGAAATTGGACGTTTTCACACAGAAATTCCTGTTTTATCCCCAACATAGGACAGTTTCTTCCAGAAATCCAACATTTCTCCCAAATAGATCACATCTTCTCCAAGAAATACAAGGATTCCTCCTGAAATAGGACATTTTCACCCACAAATACCTCTTTTATCCCCAAAATAGGACAGTTTCTTCCAGACATGCCACATTTCTACAAAATATATCACATCTCCTCCAAGAAATACCAGGTTTCCGCCTGGAAATTGGACGTTTTCACACAGAAATTCCTGTTTTATCCCCAACATAGAACAGTTTCTTCCAGAAAGGCCACATTTCTCCCAAATAGATCACATCTTCTCCAAGAAATACCAGCTTTCCCCCTTCAAATAGCACCTTTTCACAAACAAATACCTGTTTGATCCCAAAAATAGGACAGTTTATTCCAGACATGCCACATTTCTCCCAAATATACCACATCTTCTCCAAGAAATACCAGGATTCATCCTGAAATAGGAACTTTTCTCTCACAAATAACAGCCTTCTCCCCCCAAATTTGACTTTTTCTTCCAGAAATGCCACATTTCTCCCAAATATATCACATCTTCTCCAAGAAATAACAGATTTCCTCCTTCATATAGGAACTTTTCACCCACAAATACCTGTTTTATCCCCATAACAGGGCAGTTTCTTCCCGAAATGCCTGATTTCTCCCAAATATATCACATCTTCTCCAAGAAATACCAGCTTTCCCCCTTTGAAAGAGGAACTTCTCACGCACAAATACCAGCCTTCTCCACCCAAATTGGACATTTTCTTCCTGACATGCCACATTTCTCCCAAATATATCACATCTTCTCCAAGAAATACCTGGTTTCCCCCTTCGAATAGGAACTTATCACCCACAAATACCTCTTTGATCCCCAAAAGAGGACAGTTTCTTACAGAAAGGCCAAGTTTCTCCAAATATATCACATCTTCTCCAAGAAATAGCAGGTTTCCCCCTTCATATAGGACCTTTTCACCCACAAATACCTCTTTTATCCCCAAAAGAGGACATTTTCTTCCTGTCATGCCACATTTCTACCAAATATATCACATCTTCTCCAAGAAATAACAAGTTTCCACTTGAAATAGGACCTTTTCACCCACAAATACCTGTTTCATCCCCAAAAGAGGACAGTTTCTTCCAGAAATGCCACATTGCTCCCAAATATATTACATCTTCTCAGAGAAATACCAGGATTCCTCCTGAAATAGGACCTTTTCACCCATAAGTACCTGTTTTATCCCCAAAAGAGGACTGTTTCTGCCAGAAATGCCACATTGCTCCCAAATATATCACATCTTCTCCAAGAAATACCAGCTTTCCCCCTTCAAATAGGACCTTTTCACCCACTAATACCTGTTTTATCCCCAAAATAGGACAGATTCTTCCAGACATGCCAGATTTCTCCCAAATAGATCACATCTTCTCCAAGAAATACCACGGTTCCCCCTTCAAATAGGACCTTTTCACCCACAAATACCTGTTTTTTCCCCAAAGGAGGACAGTTTCTGCCAGAAATGCCACATTTCTCCCAAATATAGCACATCTTCTGCAAGAAATACCGGGTTTCCCCCTTCAAGTAGGAACTTTTCTCTCACAGATCCCTGTTTTATCCCCAAAATAGGACCGTTTCTTCCAGAAATGCCACATTTCTCCCAAATAGATCACATCTTCTCCAAGAAATACCAGGTTTCCCCCTTCAAATAGGACCTTTTCACCCACAAATACCTCTTTTATCCCCGAAAGAGAACAGTTTCTTCCAGAAATGCCAGATTTCTCCCAAATATACCACATCTTCTCCAAGAAATACCAGCTTTCCCCCTTCAAATAGGACCGTTTCACCCACAAATACCTGTTTTATCACTGAAATTGGACATTTTCGTCCAGAAATGCCAGATTACTCCCAAATATATCACATCTTCTCCAAGAAATACCAGGTTTCCCCCTTCAAATATGACCTTTTCAACCACAAATACCTCTTTTATCCCCAAAATAGGACAGTTTCTTTCTGACATGCGAGATTTCTCCCAAATATATCACATCTTCTCCAAGAAATACCAGGTTTCCCCCTTCAAATAGGACCTTTTCACCCACAAATACCTGTTTTATCCCCAAAATAGGACAGTTTCTCCAAAAATGCCACATTTCTCCCAAATATATCACATCTTCTCCTAGAAATACCAGGTTTCCCCCTTCAAATAGGAACTTTTCACCCACAAACACCTCTTTTATCCTTAGAAGAGGACAGTTTCTTCCTGACATGCCAGATTTCTCCCAAATAGATCACATCTTCTCCAGGAAATACCAGCTTTCCCCCTTCAAATAGGGCCTTTTCACCCACAAATACCTCTTTTATCCCCAAAAGAGGACAGTTTCTTCCAGAAATGCCACATTTCTCCCAAATAGATCTCATCTTCTCCAAGAAATACCAGCTTCCCCCTTCATATAGGACCTTTTCACCCACAAATACCTCTTTTATCCCCAAAAGAGGACAGTTTCTTCCAGAAATGCCACATTTCTCCCAAATATATCACATCTTCTCCAAGAAATACATGGATTCCTCCAGAAATAGGACCTTTTCACCCACAAATACCTCTTTTATCCCCAAAATACGACAGTTTCTGCCAGAAATGCCTCATTTCTCCCAAATATATCACATCTTCTCCAAGAAATACCAGGTTTCCCCCTTTAAATAAGAACTTTTCACCCACAAATACCTCTTTCATCCCGAAAATAGGACAGTTTCTTCCAGAAAGGCCACATTTCTCCTAAATATATCACATCTCCTCCAAGAAATACCAGGATTCCCCCTTCAAATAGGACCTTTTCACCCACAAATACCTCTTTTATCCCCAAAATACGACAGTTTCTTCCAGAAATGCCAGATTTCTCCCAAATATATCACATCTTCTCCGAGAAATACCAGGTTTCCCCCTTCAAATAGGACCTTTTCACCCACAAATACCTGTTTGACCCCCGAAATAGGACAGTTTCTTCCAGAAATGCCACATTTCTCCCAAATATATCACATCTTCTCCAAGAAATGCAAGGATTCCTCCTGAAATAGGACCTTTTCACCCACAAATACCTCTTTTATCCCCAAAATAGGACAGTTTCTGCCAGAAATGCCTCATTTCTCCCAAATATATCACATCTCCTCCAAGAAGTACCAGGTTTCCCCCTTGAAATAAGAACTTTTCACCCACAAATACCTCTTTTATCCCCAAAAGAGGACAGTTTCTGCCAGAAATGCCACATTTCTCCCAAATATAGCACATCTCCTCCAAGAAATGCCAGGTTTCCCCCTTCATATAGGACCTTCTCACCCACAAATACCTCTTTGATCCCCAAAAGAGGACAGTTTCTTCCAGACATGCCACATTTCTCCAAAATATATCACATCTTCTCCAAGAAATACCAGGTTTCCCCCTGGATAGGACCTTTTCACCCACAAATACCTCTTTTACCCCCAAAAGAGGACATTTTCTTCCTGACATGCCACATTTCTACCAAATATATCACATCTTCTCCAAGAAATACCAAGTTTCCACTTCAAATAGGACCTTTTAACCCACAAATACCTGTTTTAGCCCCAAAATAGGACAGTTTCTTCCAGAAAGGCCACATTGCTGCCAAATATATCACATCTTCTCCAAGAAATACCAGCTTTCCCCCTTCAAATAGGACATTTTCACCCAGAAATACCTGTTTTATCCCCAAAAGAGGACAGTTTCTTCCAGACATGCCACATTTCTCCCAAATAGATCACAGCTTCTCCAAGAAATACCAGCTTTCCCCCTTCAAATAGGACCTTTTCACCCACAAATACCTGTTTTTTCCCCAAAATAGGACAGTTTCTGCCAGAGATGCCACATTTCTCCCAAATAGATCACATCTTCTCCAAGAAATACCAGCTTTCCCCCTTGAAATAGGACCTTTTCACCCACAAATACCTGTTTGATCCCCAATATTGGACAGTTTCTTCCAGACGTGCCACATTTCTCCCAAATATATCACATCTTCTCCAAGAAATACCAGCTTTCCCCTTCAAATAGGACCTTTTCACCCACAAACACCTGTTTTAGCCCCGAAAGAGGACAGTTTCTTACAGAAATGCCACATTTCTCCCAAATATATCACATCTTCTCCAAGAAATACCAGGTTTCCCCCTTCAAATATGTCCTTTTCACCACAAATACCTGTTTGATCCCCAAAATAGGACAGTTTCTTCCCGACATGCCACATTTCTCCCAAATATATCACATCTTCTCCAAGAAATACCAGCTTTCCCCCTTCAAATTGGACCTTTTCACCCACAAATACCTCTTTTATCCCCAAAATAGGACAGTTTCTGCCAGAAATTCCACATTTCTCCCAAATATATCACATCTTCTCCAAGAAATACCAGCTTTCCCCCTTCAAATAGGACCTTTTCACCCACAAATACCTCTTTTATTTCCAAAATAGGACAGTTTCTGCCAGACATGCCACATTTCTCCCAAATATATCACATCTTCTCCAAGAAATACCAGGTTTCCCCCTTCAAATAGGACCTTTTCACCCACAAATACCTGTTTTATCCCCAAAATAGGACAGTTTCTTCCAGAAATGCCACATTTCTCCCAAATAGATCACATCTTCTCCAAGAAATACCAGGATTCCCCCTTCAAATAGGACCTTTTCACCCACTAATACCTGTTTTATCCCCTAAAGAGGACAGTTTCTTCCAGAAAGGCCACATTTCTCCCAAATATATCACATCTTCTCCAAGAAATACCAGCTTTCCCCCTTCAAAAAGGATATTTTCACCCGCAAATACCTCTTTTATCCCCAAAAGAGGACAGTTTCTTCCAGATAGGCCACATTTCTCCCAAATATATCACATCTTCTCCAAGAAATACCAGGTTTCCCCCTGGAAATAGGACCTTTTCACCCACAAATACCTCTTTTATCCCCAAAATAGGACAGTTTCTTCCTGACATGCCACATTTCTCCCAAATATATCACATCTTCTCCAAGAAATACCTTGTTTCCCCTTGGAAATAGGAACTATTCACCCACAAATACCTGTTTGATCCCCAAAATAGGACAGTTTCTTCCAGACATGCCACATTTCTCCAAATATACCACATCTTCTCCGAGAAATACCAGGATTCATCCTGAAATAGGAACTTTTCTCCCACAAATACCAGCCTTCTCCACCCAAATTTGACTTTTTCTTCCAGAAATGCCACATTTCTCCCAAATAGATCACATCTTCTGCAAGAAATACCATGTTTCCCCCTTCAAATATCACCTTTTCACCCACAAATACCTGTTTCATCCCCAAAATAGGACAGTTTCTTCCAGACATGCGAGATTTCTCCCAAATATATCACATCTTCTCCAAGAAATACCAGGTTTCCCCCTGGAAATAGGACCTTTTCACCCACAAATACCTCTTTTATCCCCAAAAGAGGACAGTTTCTTCCAGAAAGGCCACATTTCTCCCAAATATAGCACATCTTCTCCAAGAAATACCACGTTTCCCCCTTCAAATAGGACCTTTTCACACAGAAATACCTCTTTTATCCCCAAAAGAGGACAGTTTCTTCCAGAAAGGCCAGATATCGCCCAAATATATCACATCTTCTCCAAGAAATACCTGGTTTCCCCCCGGAAATAGGACCTTTTAACCCACAAATACCTCTTTTATCCCCAAAATAGGACAGTTTCTTCCAGAAAGGCCACATTTCTCCCAAATATATCACATCTTCACCAAGAAATACCAGGTTTCCCCCTTCAAATAGGACCTTTTCACCCACACATACCTGTTTTATCCCCGAAAGAGGACAGTTTCTTCCAGAAATGCCAGATTTCTCCCAAATATACCACATCTTCTCCAAGAAATACCAGGTTTCCCCCTTGAAATAGGACCGTTTCACCCACAAATACCTGTTTTATCCCCAAAATAGGACTGTTTCTGCCAGAAATGCCACATTGCTTCCAAATATATCACATCTTCAACAAGAAATACCAGCTTTCCCCCTTCAAAGAGGAACTTTTCTCCCACAAATACCTCTTTTATCCCCAAAAGAGGACAGTTTCTTCCAGAAATGCCACATTTCTCCCAAATACTTCACATCTTCTCCAAGAAATACCACCTTTCCACCTTCAAATAGGACCTTTTCACCCACAAATACCTCTTTTATCCCCAAAATACGACAGTTTCTTCCAGAAATGCCACATTGCTCCCAAATAGATCACATCTTCTCCAAGAAATACCAGGTTTCCCCCTTCAAATAGGACCGTTTCACCCACAAATACCTGTTTTATCATTGCAATTGGACATTTTCTTCCAGAAATGCCAGATTACTCCCAAATATATCACATCTTCTCCAAGAAATACCAGCTTTCCCTCTTCAAATAGGACCTTTTCACCCACAAATACCTATTTTATCCCCAATATTGGACAGTGTCTTCCAGACATGCCACATTTCTCCCAAATATATCACATCTCCTCCAAGAAATACCAGGTTTTCCCCTTCAAATAGGACATTTTCACCCTGTAATACCTGTATTATCCCCAAAATAGGACAGTTTCTTCCAGATATGCCACATTTCTCCCAAATATATCACATCTTCTCCAAGAAATACCAGCTTTCCCCCTGGAAAGAGGAACTTCTCACGCACAAATACCAGCCTTCTCCACCCAAATTGGATATTTTCTTCCAGAAATGCCACATTTCTCCCAAATATATCACATCTTCTCCAAGAAATACCAGGTTTCCCCCTGGATAGGAACTTTTCACCCACAAATACCTCTTTTATCCCCAAAAGAGTACTGTTTCTTCCAGACATGCCACATTTCTACAAAATATATCACATTTCCTCCAAGAAATACCAGGTTTCCCCCTGGAAATTGGACCTTTTCACACAGAAATTCCTGTTTTATCCCCAATATAGGACAGTTTCTTCCAGAAATGCCAGATTTCTCCCAAATATATCACATCTTCTCCAAGAAATACCAGCTTTCCCCTTCAAATAGGAACTTTTCACCCACAAATACCTCTTTTATCCCCAAAAGAGGACAGTTTCTTCCTGACATGCCACATTTCTCCCAAATATATCACATCTTCTCCAAGAAATACCAGGTTTCCACCTTCAAATAGGACCTTTTCACCCACAAATACCTCTTTTATCCCCAAAATAGGACATTTTCTGCCAGAAAGGCCAGATTTCTCCCAAATATATCACATCTTCTCCAAGAAATACCAGATTTCCCCCTTCATATAGGACCTTTTCACCCACAAATACCTCTTTTATCCCCAATATATGACAGTTTCTTCCAGAAATGCCAGATTTCTCCCAAATATAGAACACCTTCTCCAAGAAATACCAGCTTTCCCCATGGAAATAGGAACTTCTCACGCACAAATGCCAGCCTTCTCCACACAAATTGGACATTTTCTTCCTGACATGCCTCATTTCTCCCAAATATATCACATCTTCTCCAAGAAATACAAGGATTCCTCCTGAAATAGGACCTTTTCACCCACAAATACCTCTTTTATCCCCAAAAGAGGACAGTTTCTTCCAGAAAGGCCACATTTCTCCTAAATATATCACATCTTCTCCAAGAAATACCAGCTTTCCCCCTTCAAATAGGACCTTTTCACCCACAAATACCTGTTTGATCCCCAAAAGAGGACAGTTTCTTCCAGAAATGCCATATTTCTCCCAAATATATCACATCTTCTCCAAGAAATACCATGTTTCCCCCTTCAAATAGGACCTTTTCACCCACAAATACCTCTTTGATCCCCAAAAGAGGACATTTTCTTCCTGACATGCCACATTTCTCCCAAATATATCACATCTTCTCCAAGAAATACCAGGTTTCCCCCTTCAAATAGGACCTTTTCACCCACAAATACCTCTTTTATCCCCAAAATAGGACAGTTTCTTCCTGACATGCCACATTTCTCCCAAATATATCACATCTTCTCCAAGAAATACCAGGTTTCCCCCTTCAAATAGGACCTTTTCACCCACAAATACCTGTTTGATCCCCAAAATAGGACAGTTTCCTCCAGAAAGTCCAGATTTCTCCCAAATATATCACATCTCCTCCAAGAAATACCAGGTTTTCCCCTGGAAATAGGACCTTTTCACCCACAAATACCTCGTTTATCCCCAAAGGAGGATATTTTCTGCCAGACATGCCACATTTCTCCCAAATAGATCACATCTTCTCCAAGAAATACCAGGTTTCCCCCTTCAAATAGGACCTTTTCACCCACAAATACCTCTTTCATCCCCAAAATAGGACAGTTTCTTCCAGACATGCCACATTTCTCCCAAATATAGCACATCTTCTGCAAGAAATACCACGGTTCCCCCTTCAAATAGGACATTTTCACCCACAAGTACCTCTTTTATCCCCAAAAGACGACAGTTTCTTCCTGACATGCCACATTGCTCCCTAATATATCACTTCTTCTCCAAGAAATAACAGGTTTCTCCCAAATAGATCACATCTTCTCCAAGAAATACCAGGTTTCCCCCTTCAAATAGGACCTTTTCACCCACAAATACCTCTTCCATCCCCAAAAGAGGACAGTTTCTTCCAGACATGCCACATTTCTCCCAAATATAGCACATCTTCTGCAAGAAATACTACGGTTCCCCCTTCAAAAAGGACCTTTTCACCCACAAGTACCTCTTTTATCCCCAAAAGACGACAGTTTCTTCCTGACATGCCACATTGCTCCCTAATATATCACTTCTTCTCCAAGAAATAACAGGTTTCCTCCTTCAAATAGGACCTTATCACCCACAAATACCTGTTTGATCCCCAAGATAGGACAGTTTCTTCCAGAAATGCCACATTTCTCCCAAATATATCACATCTTCTGCAAGAAATACCAGCTTTCCCCCTTCAAATAGGACCTTTTCACCCACAAATACCTGTTTAATCCCCAAAAGAGGACAGTTTCTTCCAGAAATGCCACATTTCTCCCAAATAGATCACATCTTCTCCAAGAAATACCAGGTTTCCCCCTTCTAATAGGACCTTTTCTCCCACAAATACCTGTTTTATCCCCAAAAGAGGACAGTTTCTGCCAGAAATGCCACATTTCTCCCAAATACTTCACATCTTCTCCAAGAAATACCAGGTTTCCCCCTTCAAATAGGACCTTTTCACCCACAAATACCTCTTTTATCCCCGAAAGAGAACTGTTTCTTCCAGAAATGCCAGATTTCTCCCAAATATACCACATCTTCTCCTAGAAATACCAGGTTTCCCCCTGGAAGTAGGACCGTTTCACCCACAAATTCCTGTTTTATCATTGAAATTGGACATTTTCGTCCAGAAATGCCAGATTACTCCCAAATATATCACATCTTCTCCAAGAAATACCAGCTTTCCCCCTTGAAATAGGACCTTTTCACCCACAAATACCTGTTTGATCCCCAATATTGGAAATTTTCTTCCAGACGTGCCACATTTCTCCCAAATAGATCACATCTCCTCCAAGAAATTCCATCTTTCCCCTTCAAATAGGACCTTTTCTCCCACAAACACCTGTTTTAGCCCCAAAAGAGGACTGTTTCTTCCAGAAATGCCACATTTCTCTGAAACATATCACATCTTCTCCAAGAAATACCAGGTTTCCCCCATGAAATAGGTCCTTTTCACCTCAAATACCTGTTTTAGCCCCAAAAGAGGACAGTTTCTTCCAGAAATGCCACATTTCTCCCAAATAGATCACATCTTCTCCAAGAAATACCAGGTTTCCCCCTTCAAATAGGACCTTTTCACCCACAAATACCTCTTTTATCCCCCAAATAGCACAGTTTCTTCCAGAAAGGCCACATTTCTCCCAAATATATCACATCTTCTCAGAGAAATACCAGGATTCCTCCTGAAATAGGTCCTTTTCACCCACAAATAGCTGTTTTATCCCCAAAATAGGACAGTTTCTGCCAGAAATGCCACATTTCTCCCAAATATATCACATCTCCTCCAAGAAATACCAGCTTTCCCCCTTGAAATAGGACCTTTTCACCCACAAATACCTCTTTTATCCCAAGAATAGGACAGTTTCTGCCAGAAAGGCCAGATATCACCCAAATATATCACATCTTCTCCAAGAAATACCACGTTTCCCCCTGGAAATAGGAACTTTTCACCCACTTATACCTGTTTGATCCCCAAAATAGGACAGTTTATTCCTGATATGCCAGATTTCTCCCAAATAGATCACATCTTCTCCAAGAAATACCAGGTTTCCCCCTTCAAATAGGACCTTTTCTCCCACAAATACCTCTTTTATCCCCAAAATAGGACAGTTTCTTCCAGAAATGCCACATTTCTCCCAAATACTTCACGTCTTCTCCAAGAAATACCACGTTTCCACCTTCAAATAGGACCTTTTCACCCACAAATACCTCTTTTATCCCCAAAAGAGGACAGTTTCTTCCAGAAATGCCCGATTTCTCCCAAATATATCAGATCTTCTCTAAGAAATACCAGCTTTCCCCCTTCAAAGAGGACATTTTCACCCACAAATAACTCTTTTATCCCCAAAATAGGACAGTTTCTTCCAGAAATGCCACATTTCTCCCAAATATAGCACATCTTCTCCAAGAAATACCACGTTTCCCCCTTCAAATAGGACCTTTTCACACAGAAATACCTCTTTTATCCCCAAAATAGGACAGTTTCTTCCAGAAATGCCAGATTTCTCCCAAATATATCACATCTTCTCCAAGAAATACCAGGTTTCCCCCTTCAAATAGGACCTTTTCACCCACAAATACCTGTTTGATCCCCAAAATAGGACAGTTTCCTCCAGAAAGTCCAGATTTCTCCCAAATAGATCACATCTTCTCCAAGAAATACCAGGATTCCCCCTTCAAATAGGACCTTTTCACCTACAAATACCTCTTTTATCCCCAAAATAGGTCTGTTTCTGCCAGAAATGCCACATTGCTCCCAAATATATCACATCTTCTCCAAGAAATACCAGCTTTCCCCCTTCAAATAGGAACTTTTCACCCACAAATACCTCTTTTATCCCCAAAAGAGGACAGTTTCTTCCAGACATGCCACATTTCTCCCAAATATATCACATCTTCTGCAAGAAATACCGCGGTTCCCCCTTCAAATAGGACCTTTTCACCCACAAGTACCTCTTTTATCCCCAAATGAGGACAGATTCTTCCAGACATGCCACATTGCTCCCTAATATAGCACATCTTCTCCAAGAAATAACAGGTTTCCTCCTTCAAATAGGACCTTATCACCCACAAATACCTGTTTGATCCCCAAAAGAGGACAGTTTCTTCCAGAAATGCCACATTGCTCCCAAATATATCACATCTACTGCAAGAAATACCAGCTTTCCCCCTTCAAATAGGACCTTTTCACCCACAAATACCTCTTTTATCCCCAAAAGAGGACAGTTTCTTCCAGAAATGCCACATTTCTCCCAAATATATCACATCTTCTCCAAGAAATACCAGCTTTCCCCCTTCAAAGAGGACCTTTTCTCCCACAAATACCTCTTTTATCCCCAAAAGAGGACAGTTTCTTCCAGAAATGCCACATTTCTCCAAAATACTTCACATCTTCTCCAAGAAATACCAGGTTTCCCCCTTCAAATAGGACCTTTTCTCCCACAAATACCTGTTTTATCCCCGAAAGAGGACAGTTTCTTCCAGAAATGCCAGATTTCTCCCAAATATACCACATCTTCTCCAAGAAATACCAGGTTGCCCCTTGAAATAGGACCGTTTCACCCACAAATACCTGTTTTATCATTGAAATTGGACAGTTTCTTCCAGAAAGGCAACATTTCTCCCAAATATATCACATCTCCTCCAAGAAATACCCGCTTTACCCCTTTGAAAGAGGAACTTCTCACGCACAAATACCAGCCTTCTCCACCCAAATTGGACATTTTCTTCCTGACATGCCACATTTCTCCCAAATATATCACATCTTCTCCAAGAAATACCAGGATTCCCCCTGGAAATAGGAACTTTTCACCCACAAATACCTCTTTGATCCCCAAAAGAGGACAGTTTCTTCAGGAAGGCCACATTTCTCCCAAATATATCACATCTTCTCCAAGAAATACCAGCTTTCCCCCTTCAAATAGGACCTTTTCACCCACAAATACCTCTTTTATCCCCAAAAGAGGACAGTTTCTTCCAGACATGCCACATTTCTCCCAAATATATCACATCTTCTCCAAGAAATACCAGGGTCACCCCTTCAAATAGGACCTTTTCACTCACAAATACCTCTTTTTTCCTCAAAAGAGGACATTTTCCTCCTGACATGCCACATTCCTCCCAAATATATCACATCTTCTCCAAGAAATACCAGGTTTCCCCCTTCAAATAGGACCTTTTCACCCACAAATACCTGTTTTATCCCCAAAATAGGACAGTTTCTTCCAGAAATGCCAGATTTCTCCCAAATATATCACATCTTCTCCAAGAAATACCAGGTTTCCCCCTTCAAATAGGACCTTTTCACCAACAAATACCTGTTTGATCCCCAAAATAGGACAGTTTCCTCCAGAAAGTCCAGATTTCTCCCAAATATATCACATCTTCTCAGAGAAATACCAGGATTCCTCCTGAAATAGGACCTTTCACCCACAAATACCTGTTTTATCCCCAAAATAGGTCTGTTTCTGCCAGAAATGCCACATTGCTCCCAAATATATCACATCTTCTCCAAGAAATAACAGGTTTCCTCCTTCAAATAGGACCTTATCACCCACAAATACCTGTTTAATCCCCAAAATAGAACAGTTTCTGCCAGAAATGCCACATTTCTCCCAAATATATCACATCTTCTCAGAGAAATACCAGGATTCCTCCTGAAATAGGACCTTTCACCCACAAATACCTGTTTTATCCCCAAAATAGGTCTGTTTCTTCCTGACATGCCACATTGCTCCCTAATATATCACTTCTTCTCCAAGAAATATCAGGTTTCCTCCTTCAAATAGGACCTTATCGCCCACAAATACCTGTTTAATCCCCAAAAGAGGACAGTTTCTGCCAGAAATGCCACATTTCTCCCAAATATATCACATCTTCTGCAAGAAATACCAGCTTTCCCCCTTCAAATAGGACCTTTTCACCCACAAATACCTGTTTAATCCCCAAAAGAGGACAGTTTCTTCCAGAAATGCCACATTTCTCCCAAATATATCACATCTTCTCCAAGAAATACCACGTTTCCCCCTTCAAAGAGGACCTTTTCTCCCACAAATACCTCTTTTATCCCCAAAAGAGGACAGTTTCTTCCAGAAATGCCACATTTCTCCCAAATACTTCACATCTTCTCCAAGAAATACCAGGTTTCCCCCTTCAAATAGGACCTTTTCACCCACAAATACCTGTTTTATCCCCGAAAGAGAACTGTTTCTTCCAGAAATGCCAGATTTCTCCCAAATATACCACATCTTCTAGTAGAAATACCAGGTTTCCCCCTGGAAATAGGACCGTTTCACCCACAAATACCTGTTTTATCATTGAGATTGGACATTTTCGTCCAGAAATGCCAGATTACTCCCAAATATATCACATCTTCTCCAAGAAATACCAGGTTTCCCCCTTGAAATATGTCCTTTTCACCCACAAATACCTGTTTGATCCCCAAAAGAGGACAGTTTCTTCCAGAAACGCCACATTTCTCCCAAATATATCACATCTCCTCCAAGAAATACCATCTTTCCCCTTCAAATAGGACCTTTTCTCCACAAACACCTGTTTTAGCCCCAAAAGAGGACAGTTTCTTCCAGAAATGCCACATTTCTCCGGAACATATCACATCTTCTCCAAGAAATACCAGGTTTCCCCCATGAAATAGGTCCTTTTCACCACAAATACCTGTTTGATCCCCAAAAGAGGACAGTTTCTTCCAGAAATGCCACATTTCTCCCAAATAGATCACATCTTCTCCAAGAAATACCAGGTTTCCCCCTTCAAATAGGACCTTTTCACCCACAAATACCTTTTTATCCCCCAAATAGCACAGTTTCTTCCAGAAAGGCCACATTTCTCCCAAATATATCACATCTTCTCCAAGAAATACCAGGATTCCTCCTGAAATAGGTCATTTTCACCCACAAATAGCTGTTTTATCCCCAAAAGAGGACAGTTTCTTCCAGAAATGCCACATTTCTCCCAAATATATCACATCTTCTCCAAGAAATACCAGCTTTCCCCCTTCATATAGGACCTTTTCACCCACAAATACCTCTTTTATCCCCAAAATAGGACAGTTTCTTCCAGAAAGGCCACATTTCTCCCAAATATATCACATCTTCTCCAAGAAATACCACGTTTCCCCCTGGAAATAGGACCTTTTCACCCACTTATACCTGTTTTATCCCCAAAATAGGACAGTTTATTCCTGATATGCCAGATTTCTCCCAAATAGATCACATCTTCTCCAAGAAATACCAGGTTTCCCCCTTCAAAGAGGACCTTTTCTCCCACAAATACCTGTTTTATCCCCAAAATAGGACAGTTTCTTCCTGACATGCCACATTGCTCCCTAATATATCACTTCTTCTCCAAGAAATAACAGGTTTCCTCCTTCAAATAGGACCTTTTCACCCACAAATACCTCTTTTATCCCCAAAAGAGGACAGTTTCTTCCAGAAATGCCACATTTCTCCCAAAAATATCACATCTCCTCCAAGAAATACCACGGTTCCCCCTTCAAATAGGACCTTTTCACCCACAAATACCTCTTTTATCCCCAAAATACGACAGTTTCTTCCAGACATGCCACATTTCTCCCAAATATATCACATCTTCTCCAAGAAATACCAGGTTTCCCCCTTCAAATAGGACCTTTTCACCCACAAATACCTCTTTTATCCCCAAAAGAGGACAGTTTCTTCCAGAAATGCCTGATTTCTCCCAAATATATCACATCTTCTCCAAGAAATACCAGCTTTCCCCCTTCAAATAGGACCTTTTCACCCACAAATACCTCTTTTATCCCCAAAAGAGGACAATTTCTTCCATAAATGCCAGATTTCTCCCAAATAGATCACATCTTCTCCAAGAAATACCTGGTTTCCCCCTGGAAATAGGAACTTTTCACCCACAAATACCTGTTTTATCCCCAAAAGAGGACAGTTTCTTCCAGAAAGGCCACATTTCTCCCAAATATATCACATCTTCCCCAAGAAATACCAGCTTTCCCCCTTCATATAGGACGTTTTCACCCACAAATACCTGTTTTATCCCCAAAATAGAACAGTTTCTTCCAGACATGCCACATTTCTCCCAAATATACCACATCTTCTCCGAGAAATACCAGGATTCATCCTGAAATACGAACTTTTATCCCACAAATACCAGCCTTCTCCACCCAAATTTGACTTTTTCTTCCAGAAATGCCAGATTTCTCCCAAATATATCACCTCTTCTCCAAGAAATACCACGTTTCCGCCTTGAAATAGCACCTTTTCACCCACAAATACCTGTTTCATCCCTAAAAGAGGACAGTTTCTTTCTGACATGCGAGATTTCTGCCAAATATATCACATCTTCTCCAAGAAATACCAGCTTTCCCCCTTCAAAGAGGACATTTTCGCCCACAAATACCTCTTTTATCCCCAAAATAGGACAGTTTCTTCCAGAAAGGCCACATTTCTCCCAAATATAGCACATCTTCTCCAAGAAATACCACGTTTCCCCCTTCAAATAGTACCTTTTCACACAGAAATACCTCTTTTATCCCCAAAATACGACAGTTTCTTCCAGACATGCCACATTTCTCCCAAATATATCACATCTTCTCCAAGAAATACCAGGTTTCCCCCTTCAAATAGGACCTTTTCACCCACAAATACCTGTTTGATCCCCAAAAGAGGACAGTTTCCTCCAGAAAGTCCAGATTTCTCCCAAATATATCACATCTTCTCCAAGAAATACCAGCTTTCCCCCTTCAAAGAGGACCTTTTCAACTACAAATACCTGTTTTATCCCCAAAAGAGGACAGTTTCTTCCAGAAATGCCACATTTCTCCCAAATACTTCACATCTTCTCCAAGAAATACCATGGTTCCCCCTTCAAATAGGAACTTTTCACCCACAAATACCTCTTTTATCCCCAAAATACGACAGTTTCTTCCAGACATGCCACATTTCTCCCAAATATATCACATCTTCTCCAAGAAATACCACGGTTCCCCCTTCAAATAGGACCTTTTCACCCACAAATACCTCTTTTATCCCCAAATGAGGACAGATTCTTCCAGAAATGCCACTTTTCTCCCAAATAGATCACATCTTCTGCAAGAAATACCAGCTTTCCCCCTTCAAATAGGACCTTTTCACCCACAAATACCTGTTTAATCCCCAAAATAGGACAGTTTCTTCCAGAAATGCCACATTTCTCCCAAATAAATCACATCTTCTCCAAGAAATACCAGCTTTCCCCCTTCAAAGAGGACCTTTTCTCCCACAAATACCTCTTTTATCCCCAAAAGAGGACAGTTTCTTCCAGAAATGCCACATTTCTCCCAAATATATCACATCTTCTGCAAGGAATACCAGGTTTCCCCCTTGAAATAGGACCGTTTCACCCACAAATACCTGTTTTATCATTGAAATTGGACATTTTCTTCCAGAAATGCCAGATTACTCCCAAATATATCACATCTTCTCCAAGAAATACCAGCTTTCCCCCTTCAAATAGGACCTCTTCACCCACAAATACCTGTTTGATCCCCAATATTGGAAAGTTTCTTCCAGACGTGCCACATTTCTCCCAAATATATCACATCACCTCCAAGAAATACCATCTTTCCCCTTCAAATAGGACCTTTTCTCCCACAAACACCTGTTTTAGCCCCGAAAGAGGACAGTTTCTTCCAGAAAGGCCACATTTCTCCCAAACATATCACATCTTCTCCAAGAAATACCAGGTTTCCCCCTTCAAATAGGACCTTTTCACCTCAAATACCTGTTTGATCCCCAAAAGAGGACAGTTTCTTCCAGAAATGCCACATTTCTCCCAAATAGATCACATCTTCTCCAAGAAATACCAGGCTTCCCCTTCAAATAGGACCTTTTCACCCACAAATACCTCTTTTATCCCCAAAATAGCACAGTTTCTTCCAGAAATGCCACATTTCTCCCAAATATATCACATCTTCTCAGAGAAATACCAGGATTCCTCCTGAAATAGGTCCTTTTCACCCACAAATAGCTGTTTTATCCCCAAAAGAGGACAGTTTCTGCCAGAAATGCCACATTTCTCCCAAATATATCACATCTTCTCCAAGAAATACCATGGTTCCCCCTTCAAATAGGACCTTTTCACCCACAAATACCTCTTTTATCCCCAAAAGAGGACAGTTTCTGCCAGAAATGCCACATTTCTCCCAAATATATCACATCTTCTCCAAGAAATACCAGCTTTCCCCCTTCAAATAGGACATTTTCACCCACAAATACATCTTTTATCCCCAAAAGAGGACAGTTTCTTCCAGAAAGGCCACATTTCTCCCAAATATATCACATCTTCTCCAAGAAATACCTGGTTTCCCCCTGGAAATAGGAACTTTTCACCCACAAATACCTGTTTTATCCCCAAAAGAGGACAGTTTCTTCCAGACATGCCACATTTCTCCCAAATATATCACATCTTCCCCAAGAAATACCAGCTTTCCCCCTTCAAATAGGACCTTTTCACCCACAAATACCTGTTTGATCCCCAAAAGAGGACAGTTTCTTCCGACATGCCACATTTCTCCCAAATATACCACATCTTCTCCGAGAAATACCAGGATTCATCCTGAAATAGGAACTTTTCTCCCACAAATACCAGCCTTCTCCACCCAAATTTGACTTTTTCTTCCAGAAATGCCACATTTCTCCCAAATATATCACATCTTCTCCAAGAAATACCACGTTTCCCCCTTGAAATAGCACCTTTTCACCCACAAATACCTGTTTCATCCCCAAAAGAGGACAGTTTGTTTCTGACATGCGAGATTTCTCCCAAATATATCACTTCTTCTCCAAGAAATACCAGGTTTCCCCCTTCAAATAGGACATTTTCACCCACAAATACCTCTTTTATCCCCAAAATAGGACAGTTTCTTCCAGAAAGGCCACATTTCTCCCAAATAAAGCACATCTTCACCAAGAAATACCACGTTTCCCCCTTCAAATAGGACCTTTTCTCACAGAAATACCTCTTTTATCCCCAAAATAGGACAGTTTCTTCCAGAAAGGCCAGATATCGCCCAAATATATCAGATCTTCTCCAAGAAAGACCACCTTTCCCCCTGGAAATAGGACCTTTTCACCCACTAATACCTCTTTTATCCCCAAAAGAGGACAGTTTCTTCCAGAAATGCCACATTTCTCCCAAATATAGCACATCTTCTCCAAGAAATACAAGGATTCCTCCTGAAATAGGACCTTTTCACCCACAAATACCTCTTTTATCCCCAAAAGAGGACAGTTTCTCCCAGAAATGCCTCATTTCTCCCAAATATATCACATCTCCCCCAAGAAATACCAAGATTCTCCCTGAAATAGGACATTTTCACCCACAAATACCTGTTTTATCACCATGATAGGACAGTTTCTGCCAGACAGGCCACATTGCTTCCAAATATATCACATCTTCTCCAAGAAATACCAGGTTTCCCCTGCAAAGAGGAACTTTTCTCCCACAAGTACCTCTTTTATCCCCAAAAGAGGACAGTTTCTTCCAGAAATGCCAGATTTCTCCCAAATACTTCACATCTCCTCCAAGAAATACCAGGTTTCCCCCTTCAAATAGGACCTTTTCACCCACAAATACCTGTTTTATCCCCAAAAGAGGACAGTTTCTTCCAGAAAGGCCGGATTTCTCCCAAATATATCACATCTTCTCCAAGAAATACCATGGTTCCCCCTTCAAATAGGACCTTTTCACCCACAAATACCTCTTTTATCCCCAAAATACGACAGTTTCTTCCAGAAATGCCACATTTCTTCCAAATATATCTCATCATCTCCAAGAAATACCTGGTTTCCCCCTGGAAATAGGAACTTTTCACCCACAAATACCTGTTTTATCCCCAAAAGAGGACAGTTTCTTCCAGAAAGGCCACATTTCTCCCAAATACATCACATCTTCCCCAGGAAATACCAGCTTTCCCCCTTCAAATAGGACCTTTTCACCCACAAATACCTGTTTTATCCCCAAAAGAGGACAGTTTCTTCCAGACATGCCACATTTCTCCCAAATATACCTCATCTTCTCCGAGAAATACCAGGATTCATCCTGAAATAGGAACTTTTCTCCCACAAATACCAGCCTTCTCCACACAAATTTGACTTTATCTTCCAGAAATGCCACATTTCTCCCAAATAGATCACATCTTCTCCAAGAAATACCACGTTTCCCCCTTCAAAGAGGACCTTTTCACCCACAAATACCTGTTTCATCCCCAAAAGAGGACAGTTTCTTTCTGACATGCGAGATTTCTCCCAAATATATCACATCTTCTCCAAGAAATACCAGCTTTCCCCCTTCAAATATCACCTTTTCACCCACAAATACCTCTTTTATCCCCAAAAGAGGACAGTTTCTTCCAGACATGCCACATTTCTCCCAAATATATCACATCTCCTCCAAGAAATACCACGGTTCCCCCTTCAAATAGGACCTTTTCACCCACAAGTACCTCTTTTATCCCCAAAAGACGACAATTTCTTCCTGACATGCCACATTGCTCCATAATATACCACATTTTCTCCAAGAAATAACAGGTTTCCTCCTTCAAATAGGACCTTATCACCCACAAATACCTCTTTTATCCCCAAAAGAGGACAGTTTCTTTCTGACATGCGAGATTTCTCCCAAATATATCACATCTTCTCCAAGAAATACCACGTTTCCCCCTTCAAATAGGACCTTTTCACCACAAATACCTGTTTAATCCCCAAAAGAGGACAGTTTCTTCCAGACATGCCAGATTTCTCCCAAATAGATCACATCTTCTCCAAGAAATACCAGGTTTCCCCCTTCAAATAGGACCTTTTCTCCCACAAATACCTCTTTTATCCCCAAAAGAGGACAGTTTCTTCCAGAAATGCCAGATTTCTCCCAAATATACCACATCTTCTCCAAGAAATAACAGGTTTCCCCCTGGAAATAGGACCGTTTCACCCACAAATACCTGTTTTATCATTGAAATTGGACATTTTTGTCCAGAAATGCCACATTTCTCCCAAATACTTCACATCTTCTCCAAGAAATACCAGGTTTCCCCCTTCAAATAGGACCTTTTCACCCACAAATACCTGTTTGATCCCCAATATTGGACAGTTTCTTCCAGACGTGCCACATTTCTCCCAAATATATCACATCTCCTCCAAGAAATACCATCTTTCCCCTTCAAATAGGACCTTTTCTCCCACAAACACCTGTTTTAGCCCCAAAAGAGGACAGTTTCTTCCAGAAGTGCCACATTTCTCCGAAACATATCACATCTTCTCCAAGAAATACCAGGTTTCCCCCTTGAAATAGGTCCTTTTCACCACAAATACCTGTTTGATCCCCAAAAGAGGACATTTTCTTCCAGAAATGCCACATTTCTCCCAAATAGATCACATCTTCTCCAAGAAATACCACGGTTCCCCCTTCAAATAGGACCTTTTCACCCACAAATACCTCTTTTATCCCCAAAAGAGGACAGTTTCTTCCAGAAAGGCCACATTTCTCCCAAATATATCACATCTTCTCCAAGAAATACCAGGTTTCCCCCTTCAAATAGGACCTTTTCAACCACAAATACCTCTTTTATCCCCAAAAGAGGACAATTTCTTTCTGACATGCGAGATTTCTCCCAAATATATCACATCTTCTCCAAGAAATACCAGGTTTCCCCCTTCAAATAGGACTTTTTCACCCACAAATACCTCTTTTATCCGCAGAATAAAACAGTTTATGCCAGAAAGGCCAGATATCACCAAAATATATCACATCTTCTCCAAGAAATACCACGTTTCCCCCTTCAAATAGGACCTTTTCACCCACTTGTACCTGTTTTATCATTGAAATTGGACAGTTTCTTCCAGAAATGCCACATTTCTCCCAAATAGATCACATCTTCTCCAAGAAATACCAGCTTTCCCCCTTCAAATAGGACCTTGTCACCCACAAATACCTGTTTTATCCCCAAAATAGGACAGTTACTTCCAGAAAGGCCACATTTCTCCCAAATATATCACATCTTCTCCAAGAAATACCAAGTTTCCACCTTCAAATAGGACATTTTCACCCACAAATACCTCTTTTATCCCCAAAAGAGGACAGTTTCTTCCAGAAAGGCCACATTTCTCCCAAATATATCACATCTTCTCCAAGAAATACCAGGTTTCCCCCTTCAAATAGGACCTTTTCACCCACAAATACCTCTTTGATCCCCAAAATAGGACAGTTTCTTCCAGACATGCCAGATTTCTCCCAAATATATCACATCTTCTCCAAGAAATACCACGGTTCCCCCTTCAAATAGGACCTTTTCACCCACAAATACCTCTTTTATCCCCAAAAGAGGACAGTTTCTGCCAGAAATGCCACATTTCTCCCAAATATATCACATCTTCTCCAAGAAATACCAGCTTTCCCCCTACAAATAGGACCTTTTCACCCACAAATACCTCTTTTATCCCCAAAAGAGGACAGTTTCTTCCAGAAAGGCCACATTTCTCCCAAATAGATCACATCTTCTCCAAGAAATACCTGGTTTCCCCGTGGAAATAGGAACTTTTCACCCACAAATACCTGTTTTATCCCCAAAAGAGGACAGTTTCTTCCAGAAATGCCACATTTCTCCCAAATAGATCACATCTTCTCCAAGAAATACCACGTTTCCCCCTTCAAATAGGACCTTTTCACCCACAAATACCTGTTTGATCCCCAAAATTGGACAGTTTCTTCCAGACATGCCACATTTCTCCCAAATATACCACATCTTCTCCGAGAAATACCAGGATTCATCCTGAAATAGGAACTTTTCTCCCACAAATACCAGCCTTCTCCACACAAATTTGACTTTTTCTTCCAGAAATGCCACATTTCTCCCAAATAGATCACATCTTCTCCAAGAAATACCACGTTTCCCCCTTGAAATAGCACCTTTTCACCCACAAATACCTATTTCATCCCCAAAAGAGGACAGTTTCTTTCTGACATGCGAGATTTCTCCCAAATATATCACATCTTCTCCAAGAAATACAAGGTTTCCCCCTTCAAATAGGACATTTTCACCCACAAATACCTCTTTTATCGCCAAAATAGGACAGTTTCTTCCAGAAAGGCCACATTTCTCCCAAATAGATCACATCTTCTCCAAGAAATACCACGTTTCCCCCTGGAAATAGGACCTTTTCACCCACTTGTACCTGTTTTATCCCCAAAATAGGACAGTTTCTTCCAGAAATGCCAGATTTCTCCCAAATAGATCACATCTTCTCCAAGAAATACCAGCTTTCCCCCTTCAAAGAGGACCTTGTCACCCACAAATACCTCTTTTATCCCCAAAATAGGACAGTTACTTCCAGAAAGGCCACATTTCTCCCAAATATATCACATCTTCTCCAAGAAATACCAAGTTTCCACCTTCAAATAGGACATTTTCACCCACAAATACCTCTTTTATCCCCAAAAGAGGACAGTTTCTTCCAGAAATGCCACATTTCTCCCAAATATATCACATCTTCTCCAAGAAATACCAGGTTTCCCCCTTCAAATAGGACCTTTTCACCCACAAATACCTCTTTGATCCCCAAAATAGGACAGTTTCTTCCAGACATGCCAGATTTCTCCCAAATATATCACATCTTCTCCAAGAAATACCACGGTTCCCCCTTCAAATAGGACCTTTTCACCCACAAATACCTCTTTTATCCCCAAAAGAGGACAGTTTCTGCCAGAAATGCCACATTTCTCCCAAATATATCACATCTTCTCCAAGAAATACCAGCTTTCCCCCTTCAAATAGGACATTTTCACCCACAAATACCTCTTTTATCCCCAAAAGAGGACAGTTTCTTCCAGAAAGGCCACATTTCTCCCAAATAGATCACATCTTCTCCAAGAAATACCTGGTTTCCCCGTGGAAATAGGAACTTTTCACCCACAAATACCTGTTTTATCCCCAAAAGAGGACAGTTTCTTCCAGAAATGCCACATTTCTCCCAAATATATCACATCTTCTCCAAGAAATACCACGTTTCTCCCTTCAAATAGGACCTTTTCACCCACAAATACCTGTTTGATCCCCAAAATTGGACAGTTTCTTCCAGACATGCCACATTTCTCCCAAATATACCACATCTTCTCCGAGAAATACCAGGATTCATCCTGAAATAGGAACTTTTCTCCCACAAATACCAGCCTTCTCCACACAAATTTGACTTTTTCTTCCAGAAATGCCACATTTCTCCCAAATAGATCACATCTTCTCCAAGAAATACCACGTTTCCCCCTTGAAATAGCACCTTTTCACCCACAAATACCTATTTCATCCCCAAAAGAGGACAGTTTCTTTCTGACATGCGAGATTTCTCCCAAATATATCACATCTTCTCCAAGAAATACAAGGTTTCCCCCTTCAAATAGGACATTTTCACCCACAAATACCTCTTTTATCGCCAAAATAGGACAGTTTCTTCCAGAAAGGCCACATTTCTCCCAAATAGATCACATCTTCTCCAAGAAATACCACGTTTCCCCCTTCAAATAGGACCTTTTCACACAGAAATACCTCTTTTATCCCCAAAAGAGGACAGTTTCTTCCAGAAAGGCCACATTTCTCCCAAATATATCACATCTTCTCCAAGAAATACCATGGTTCCCCCTTCAAATAGGACCTTTTCACCCAGAAATACCTGTTTTATCCCCAAAGGAGGACAGTTTCTTCCTGACATGCCAGATTTCTCCCAAATATATCACATCTCCTCCAAGAAATACCAGGTTTCCCCCTTCAAATAGGACCTTTTCACCCACAAATACCTCTTTTATCCCCAAAATAGGACTGTTTCTGCCAGAAATGCCACATTGCTTCCAAATATATCACATCTTCTCCAAGAAATACCAGCTTTCCCCCTTCAAAGAGGAACTTTTCTCCCACAAATACCTCTTTTATCCCGAAAAGAGGACATTTTCTTCCAGAAATGCCACATTTCTCCCAAATAGATCACATCTCCTCCAAGAAATACCAGGTTTCCCCCTTCAAATAGGACCTTTTCACCCACAAATACCTGTTTTATCCCCAAAATAGGACTGTTTCTGCCAGAAATGCCACATTGCTTCCAAATATATCACATCTTCTCCAAGAAATACCACCTTTCCACCTTCAAATAGGACCTTTTCACCCACAAATACCTCTTTTATCCCCAAAATGCGACAGTTTCTTCCAGAAATGCCACATTGCTCCCAAATAGATCACATCTTCTCCAAGAAATACCAGGTTTCCCCCTTCAAATAGGACCGTTTCACCCACAAATACCTGTTTTATCATTGCAATTGGACATTTTCTTCCAGAAATGCCAGATTACTCCCAAATATATCACATCTTCTCCAAGAAATACAAGCTTTCCCTCTTCAAATAGGACCTTTTCACCCACAAATACCTATTTTATCCCCAATATTGGACAGTTTCTTCCAGACATGCCACATTTCTCCCAAATATATCACATCTCCTCCAAGAAATACCAGGTTTTCCCCTTCAAATAGGACCTTTTCACCCTGTAATACCTGTATTATCCCCAAAATAGGACAGTTTCTTCCAGAAATGCCACATTTCTCCCAAATATATCACATCTTCTCCAAGAAATACCACGTTTCCCCCTGGATAGGAACTTTTCACCCACAAATACCTCTTTTATCCCCAAAAGAGGACTGTTTCTTCCAGACATGCCACATTTCTACAAAATATATCACATCTCCTCCAAGAAATACCAGCTTTCCCCCTGGAAATTGGAACTTTTCACACAGAAATTCCTGTTTTATCACCAATATAGGACAGTTTCTTCCAGAAATGCCACATTTCTCCCAAATATATCACATCTTCTGCAAGAAATACCATGTTTCCCCCTTCAAATAGGAACTCATCACCCACAAATACCTCTTTTATCCCCAAAAGAGGACAGTTTCTTCCTGACATGCCACATTTCTCCCAAATATATCACATCTTCTCCAAGAAATACCAGGTTTCCCCCTTCAAATAGGACTTTTTCATACACAAATACCTCTTTTATCCCCAAAATAGGACATTTTCTGCCAGAAAAGCCAGATTTCTCCCAAATATATCACATCTTCTCCAAGAAATACCAGGTTTCCCCCTTCATATAGGACCTTTTCACCCACAAATACCTCTTTTATCACCAATATAGGACAGTTTCTTCCAGAAATGCCTGATTTCTCCCAAATATATCACATCTTCTCCAAGAAATACCAGCTTTCCCCATGGAAATAGGAACTTCTCACGCACAAATGCCAGCCTTCTCCACACAAATTCGACATTTTCTTCCTGACATGCCACATTTCTCCCAAATATATCACATCTTCTCCAAGAAATACAAGGATTCCTCCTGAAATAGGACCTTTTCACCCACAAATACCTCTTTTATCCCCAAAATAGGACAGTTTCTTCCAGAAAGGCCACATTTCTCCTAAATATATCACATCTCCTCCAAGAAATACCAGGTTTCCCCCTGGAAATAGGAACTTTTCACCCACAAATACCTGTTTGATCCCCAAAAGAGGACAGTTTCTTCCAGAAATGCCATATTTCTCCCAAATATATCACATCTTCTCCAAGAAATACCACGTTTCCCCATGGAAATAGGACCTTTTCACCCACAAATACCTGTTTGATCCCCAAAATAGGACAGTTTCTTCCAGAAAGGCCACATTTCTCCCAAATATATCACATCTTCTCCAAGAAATACCTGGTTTCCCCCTGGAAATAGGGCCTTTTCACCCACAAATACCTGTTTTATCCCCAAAATAGGACAGTTTCTTCCAGAAAGGCCACATTTCTCCCAAATAGATCACATCTTCTCCAAGAAATACCAGCTTTCCCCCTTCAAATAGCACCTTTTCACAAACAAATACCTGTTTGATCCCCAAAAGAGGACAGTTTCTTCCAGACATGCCACATTTCTCCCAAATATACCACATCTTCTCCAAGAAATACCAGGATTCATCCTGAAATAGGAACTTTTCTCCCACAAATAACAGCCTTCTTCCCCCAAATTTGACTTTTTCTTCCAGAAATGCCACATTTCTCCAAATAGATCACATCTTCTCCAAGAAATAACAGGTTTCCCCCTTCAAATAGGACCTTTTCACCCAGAAATACCTCTTTTAACCCCAATGAGGACAGTTTCTTCCAGAAATGCCTCATTTCTCCCAAATATATCACATCTTCTCAGAGAAATACCTGGTTTCCCCCTGGAAATAGGACCTTTTCACCCACAAATACCTGTTTGATCCCCAAAAAAGGACAGTTTCCTCCAGAAAGTCCAGATTTCTCCCAAATATATCACATCTTCTCCAAGAAATACCAGGATTCCTCCTGAAATAGGACCTTTTCACCCACAAATACCTGTTTTATCCCCAAAATAGGTCTGTTTCTGCCAGAAATGCCACATTGATCCCAAATATATCACATCTTCTCCAAGAAATACCAGCTTTCCCCCTTCAAATAGGACCTTTTCTCCCAAAAATACCTCTTTTATCCCCAAAAGAGGACAGTTTCTTCCAGACATGCCACATTTCTCCCAAATATATCACATCTTCTCCAAGAAATACCACGGTTCCCCCTTCAAATAGGACCTTTTCACCCACAAGTACCTCTTTTATCCCCAAAAGATGACAGTTTCTTCCTGACATGCCACATTGCTCCCTAATATATCACTTCTTCTCCAAGAAATAACAGGTTTCCCCCTTCAAATAGGACCTTTTCACCCACAAATACCTCTTTTTTTCCCAAAATAGGACAGTTTCTTCCAGAAATGCCACATTTCTCCCAAATATATCACATCTTCTCCAAGAAATACCAGGTTTCCCCCTTCAAATAGGACCTTTTCACCCACAAATACCTGTTTAATCCCCAAAAGAGGACAGTTTCTTCCAGAAATGCCACATTTCTCCCAAATAGATCACATCTTCTCCAAGAAATACCAGCTTTCCCCCTTCAAAGAGGACCTTTTCTCCCACAAATACCTCTTTTATCCCCAAAAGAGGACAGTTTCTGCCAGAAATGCCACATTTCTACCAAATACTTCACATCTTCTCCAAGAAATACCACGTTTCCCCCTTCAAATAGGTCCTTTTCACCCACAAATACCTGTTTTATCCCCGAAAGAGAACTGTTTCTTCCAGAAATGCCAGATTTCTCCCAAATTTACCACATCTTCTCCTAGAAATACCAGGTTTCCCCCTGGAAATAGGACCGTTTCACCCACAAATACCTGTTTTATCATTGAAATTGGACATTTTCGTCCAGAAATGCCAGATTACTCCCAAATATATCACATCTTCTCCAAGAAATACCAGCTTTCCCCCTTCAAATAGGACCATTTCACCCACAAATACCTGTTTGATCCCCAATATTGGAGAGTTTCTTCCAGACGTGCCACATTTCCCCAAATATATCACATCTCCTCCAAGAAATACCATCTTTCCCCCTTCAAAAAGGACCTTTTCTCCCACAAACAGCTGTTTTAGCCCCAAAAGAGGACAGTTTCTTCAAGAAATGCCACATTTCTCCGAAACATATCACATCTTCTCCAAGAAATACCACGTTTCCCCCTTCAAATAGGACCTTTTCACCCACAAATACCTCTTTTAACCCCCAAATAGCACACTTTCTTCCAGAAAGGCCACATTTCTCCCAAATAGATCACATCTTCTCCAAGAAATACCAGGATTCCTCCTGAAATAGGTCCTTTTCACCCACAAATAGCTGTTTTATCCCCAAAAGAGGACAGTTTCTGCCAGAAATGCCACATTTCTCCCAAATATATCACATCTCCTCCAAGAAATACCAGCTTTCCCCCTTGAAATAGGATCTTTTCACCCACAAATACCTCTTTTATCCCCAGAATAGGACAGTTTCTGCCAGAAATGCCAGATATCACCCAAATATATCACATTTTCTCCAAGAAATACCACGTTTCCCCCTGGAAATAGGACCTTTTCACCCACTTATACCTCTTTTATCCCCAAAAGAGGACAGTTTATTCCTTATATGCCAGATTTCTCCCAAATAGATCACATCTTCTCCAAGAAATTCCAGGTTTCCCCCTTCAAAGAGGACCTTTTCTCCCACAAATACCTCTTTTATCCCCAAAATAGGACAGTTTCTTCCAGACATGCCACATTTCTCCCAAATACTTCACATCTTCTCCAAGAAATACCACGTTTCCACCTTCAAATAGGACCTTTTCACCCACAAATACCTCTTTTATCCCCAAAAGAGGACAGTTTCTTCCAGAAAGCCCACATTTCTCCCAAATATATCACATCTTCTCCAAGAAATACCACGGTTCCCCCTTCAAATAGGACCTTTTCACCCACAAATACCTCTTTTATCCCCAAAATACGACAGTTTCTTCCAGACATGCCACATTTCTCCCAAATATATCACATCTTCTGCAAGAAATACCAGGTTTCCCCCTTCAAATAGGACCTTTTCACCCACAAATACCTCTTTGATCCCCAAAAGAGGACAGTTTCTTCCAGACATGCCAGATTTCTCCCAAATATATCACATCTTCTCCAAGAAATACCACGGTTCCCCCTTCAAATAGGACCTTTTCACCCACAAATACCTCTTTTTTCCCCAAAAGAGGACAATTTCTTCCAGAAATGCCACATTTCTCCCAAATAGATCACATCTTCTCCAAGAAATACCAGCTTTCCCCCTTCAAATAGGACCTTTTCACCCACAAATACCTCTTTTATCCCCAAAAGAGGACAGTTTCTTCCAGAAAGGCCACATTTCTCCCAAATAGATCACATCTTCTCAGAGAAATACCTGGTTTCCCCCTGGAAATAGGAACTTTTCACCCACAAATACCTGTTTTATCCCCAAAAGAGGACAGTTTCTTCCAGAAAGGCCACATTTCTCCCAAATATATCACATCTTCTCCAAGAAATACCACGGTTCCCCCTTCAAATAGGACCTTTTCACCCACAAATACCTCTTTTATCCCCAAATGAGGACAGTTTCTTCCAGACATGCCACATTTCTCCCAAATATACCACATCTTCTCCGAGAAATACCAGGATTCATCCTGAAATAGTAACTTTTCTCCCACAAATACCAGCCTTCTCCACCCAAATTTGACTTTTTCTTCCAGAAAGGCCACATTTCTCCCAAATATAGCACATCTTCTCCAAGAAATACCACGTTTCCCCCTTCAAATAGGACCTTTTCACACAGAAATACCTCTTTTATCCCCAAAAGAGGACAGTTTCTTCCAGAAATGCCAGATTTCTCCCAAATATATCACATCTTCTGCAAGAAATACCAGGTTTCCCCCTTCAAATAGGACCTTTTCACCCACAAATACCTGTTTGATCCCCAAAATAGGACAGTTTCCTTCAGAAAGTTCAGATTTCTCCAAATATATCACATCTTCTCAGAGAAATACCAGGATTCCCCCTTCAAATACGACCTTTTCACCTACAAATACCTGTTTTATCCCCAAAATAGGTCTGTTTCTGCCAGAAATGCCACATTGCTCCCAAATATATCACATTTTCTCCAAGAAATACCAGCTTTCCCCCTTCAAATAGGAACTTTTCACCCACAAATACCTCTTTTATCCCCAAAAGAGGACAGTTTCTTCCTGACATGCCACTTTTCTCCCAAATATATCACATCTTCTGCAAGAAATACCACGGTTCCCCCTTCAAATAGGACCTTTACACCCACAAGTACCTCTTTTATCCCCAAATGAGGACAGATTCTTCCAGACATGCCACATTGCTCCCTAATATATCACTTCTTCTCCAAGAAATAACAGGTTTCCTCCTTCAAATAGGACCTTATCACCCACAAATACCTCTTTTATCCCCAAAAGAGGACAGTTTCTTCCAGACATGCCACATTTCTCCCAAATATATCACATCTTCTCCAAGAAATACCAGCTTTCCCCCTACAAATAGGACCTTTTCACCCATAAATACCTGTTTAATCCCCAAAATAGGACATTTTTGTCCAGAAATGCCAGATTACTCCCAAATATATCACATCTTCTCCAAGAAATACCAGGGTCACCCCTTCAAATAGGACCTTTTCACTCACAAATACCTCTTTTATCCCCAAAAGAGGACAGTTTCTTCCAGAAATGCCACATTTCTCCCAAATATATCACATCTTCTCCAAGAAATACCAGCTTTCCCCCTTCAAATAGGACCTTTTCACCCACACATACCTGTTTTATCCCCGAAAGAGGACAGTTTCTTCCAGAAATGCCAGATTTCTCCCAAATATACCACATCTTCTCCAAGAAATACCAGGTTTCCCCCTTGAAATAGGACCGTTTCACCCACAAATACCTGTTTTATCATTGAAATTGGACAGTTTCTTCCAGAAAGGCAACATTTCTCCCAAATATATCACATCTCCTCCAAGAAATACCAGCTTTACCCCTTTGAAAGAGGAACTTCTCACGCACAAATACCAGCCTTCTCCACCCAAATTGGACATTTTCTTCCTGACATGCCACATTTCTCCCAAATATATCACATCTTCTCAAAAAATACCAGGATTCCCCCTGGAAATAGGAACTTTTCACCCACAAATACCTCTTTGATCCCCAAAAGAGCACAGTTTCTGCCAGAAATGCCACATTTCTCCCAAATATATCACATCTTCTCCAAGAAATACCTGGTTTCCCCCTTCAAATAGGACCTTTTCACCCACAAATACCTCTTTTATCCCCAAAAGAGGACATTTTCTTCCTGACATGCCACATTTCTCCCAAATATATCACATCTTCTCCAAGAAATACCAGGGTCACCCCTTCAAATAGGACCTTTTCACTCACAAATACCTCTTTTTTCCTCAAAAGAGGACATTTTCTTCCTGACATGCCACATTTCTCCCAAATATATCACATCTTCTCCAAGAAATACCAGGTTTCCCCCTTCAAATAGGACCTTTTCACCCACAAATACCTCTTTTATCCCCAAAAGAGGACAGGTTCTCCCAGAAATGCCAGATTTCTCCCAAATATATCACATCTTCTCCAAGAAATACCAGGTTTCCCCCTTCAAATAGGACCTTTTCACCCACAAATACCTGTTTGATCCCCAAAATAGGACAGTTTCCTCCAGAAAGTCCAGATTTCTCCCAAATATATCACATCTTCTCAGAGAAATACCAGGATTCCTCCTGAAATAGGACCTTTTCACCCACAAATACCTCTTTTATCCCCAAAATAGGTCTGTTTCTGCCAGAAATGCCACATTGCTCCCAAATATATCACATCTTCTCCAAGAAATACCATGGTTCCCCCTTCAAATAGGACCTTTTCACCCACAAATACCTCTTTTATCCCCAAAAGACGACAGTTTCTTCCGGACATGCCACATTGCTCCCTAATATATCACTTCTTCTCCAAGAAATAACAGGTTTCCTCCTTCAAATAGGACCTTATCACCCACAAATACCTCTTTTATCCCCAAAAGAGGACAGTTTCTTCCAGAAATGCCACATTTCTCCCAAATATATCACATCTTCTCCAAGAAATACCAGGTTTCCCCCTTCAAATAGGACCTTTTCACCCACAAATACCTGTTTAATCCCCAAAAGAGGACAGTTTCTTCCAGAAAGGCCACAATTCTCCCAAATATATCACATCTTCCCCAAGAAATACTAGCTTTCCCCCTTCAAATAGGACCTTTTCACCCACAAATAGCTGTTTTATCCCCAAATGAGGACATTTTCTTCCAGACATGCCACATTTCTCCCAAATATACCACATCTTCTCCGAGAAATACCAGGATTAATCCTGAAATAGGAACTTTTCTCCCACAAATACCAGCCTTCTCCACCCAAATTTGACTTTTTCTTCCAGAAAGGCCACATTTCTCCCAAATATAGCACATCTTCTCCTAGAAATACCACGTTTCCCCCTTCAAATAGGACCTTTTCACACAGAAATACCTCTTTTATCCCCAAAAGAGGACAGTTTCTTCCAGAAATGCCAGATTTCTCCCAAATATATCACATCTTCTCCAAGAAATACCAGGTTTCCCCCTTCAAATAGGACCTTTTCACCCACATATACCTCTTTTATCCCCAAAATAGGACAGTTTCCTTCAGAAAGTTCAGATTTCTCCAAATATATCACATCTTCTCCAAGAAATACCAGCATTCCCCCTTCAAATAGGACCTTTTCACCTACAAATACCTGTTTTATCCCCAAAATAGGACTGTTTCTGCCAGAAATGCCACATTGCACCCAAATATATCACATCTTCTCCAAGAAATACCAGCTTTCCCCCTTCAAATAGGAACTTTTCACCCACAAATACCTCTTTTATCCCCAAAAGAGGACAGTTTCTTCCAGACATGCCACATTTCTCCCAAATATATCACATCTTCTGCAAGGAATACCACGGTTCCCCTTTCAAATAGGACCTTTTCACCCATAAGTACCTCTTTTATCCCCAAATGAGGACAGATTCTTCCAGACATGCCACATTGCTCCCTAATATATCACATCTTCTCCAAGAAATAACAGGTTTCCTCCTTCAAATAGGACCTTATCACCCACAAATACCTCTTTTATCCCCAAAAGAGGACAGTTTCTTCCAGAAATGCCACATTTCTCCCAAATATATCACATCTTCTCCAAGAAATACCAGCTTTCCCCCTTCAAATAGGACCTTTTCACCCATAAATACCTGTTTAATCCCCAAAATAGGACAGTTTCTTCCAGAAATGCCACATTACTCCCAAATATATCACATCTTCTCCAAGAAATACCAGGTTTCCCCCTTCAAATAGGACCTTTTCACCCACACATACCTGTTTTATCCCCGAAAGAGGACAGTTTCTTCCAGAAATGCCAGATTTCTCCCAAATATCCCACATCTTCTCCAAGAAATACCAGGTTTCCCCCTTGAAATAGGACCGTTTCACCCACAAATACCTGTTTTATCATTGAAATTGGTCAGTTTCTTCCAGAAAGGCAACATTTCTCCCAAATATATCACATCTCCTCCAAGAAATACCAGCTTTACCCCTTTGAAAGAGGAACTTCTCACGCACAAATACCAGCCTTCTCCACCCAAATTGGACATTTTCTTCCTGACATGCCACATTTCTCCCAAATATATCACATCTTCTCCAAGAAATACCAGGATTCCCCCTGGAAATAGGAACTTTTCACCCACAAATACCTCTTTGATCCCCAAAAGAGCACAGTTTCTGCCAGAAATGCCACATTGCTCCCAAATATATCACATCTTCTCCAAGAAATACCAGGTTTCCCCCTTCAAATAGGACCTTTTCACCCACAAATACCTCTTTTATCCCCAAAAGAGGACATTTTCTTCCTGACATGCCACATTTCTCCCAAATATATCACATCTTCTCCAAGAAATACCAGGGTCACCCCTTCAAATAGGACCTTTTCACTCACAAATACCTCTTTTTTCCTCAAAAGAGGACATTTTCTTCCTGACATGCCACATTTCTCCCAAATATATCACATCTTCTCCAAGAAATACCAGGTTTCCCCCTTCAAATAGGACCTTTTCACCCACAAATACCTCTTTTATCCCCAAAAGAGGACAGGTTCTCCCAGAAATGCCAGATTTCTCCCAAATATATCACATCTTCTCCAAGAAATACCAGGTTTCCCCCTTCAAATAGGACCTTTTCACCCACAAATACCTGTTTGATCCCCAAAATAGGACAGTTTCCTCCAGAAAGTCCAGATTTCTCCCAAATATATCACATCTTCTCAGAGAAATACCAGGATTCCTCCTGAAATAGGACCTTTTCACCCACAAATACCTGTTTTATCCCCAAAATAGGTCTGTTTCTGCCAGAAATGCCACATTGCTCCCAAATATATCACATCTTCTCCAAGAAATACCAGCTTTCCCCCTTCAAATAGGACCTTTTCACCCACAAGTACCTCTTTTATCCCCAAAAGAGGACAGTTTCTTCCAGACATGCCACATTTCTCCCAAGTATAGCACATCTTCTGCAAGAAATACCACGGTTCCCCCTTCAAATAGGACCTTTTCACCCACAAGTTCCTCTTTTATCCCCAAAAGACGACAGTTTCTTCCTGACATGCCACATTGCTCCCTAATATATCACTTCTTCTCCAAGAAATAACAGGTTTCCTCCTTCAAATAGGACCTTATCACCCACAAATACCTCTTTTATCCCCAAAAGAGGACAGTTTCTTCCAGAAATGCCACATTTCTCCCAAATATATCACATCTTCTCCAAGAAATACCAGGTTTCCCCCTTCAAATAGGACCTTTTCACCCACAAATACCTGTTTAATCCCCAAAAGAGGACAGTTTCTTCCAGAAAGGCCACAATTCTCCCAAATATATCACATCTTCCCCAAGAAATACTAGCTTTCCCCCTTCAAATAGGACCTTTTCACCCACAAATAGCTGTTTTATCCCCAAATGAGGACATTTTCTTCCAGACATGCCACATTTCTCCCAAATATACCACATCTTCTCCGAGAAATACCAGGATTAATCCTGAAATAGGAACTTTTCTCCCACAAATACCAGCCTTCTCCACCCAAATTTGACTTTTTCTTCCAGAAAGGCCACATTTCTCCCAAATATAGCACATCTTCTCCTAGAAATACCACGTTTCCCCCTTCAAATAGGACCTTTTCACACAGAAATACCTCTTTTATCCCCAAAAGAGGACAGTTTCTTCCAGAAATGCCAGATTTCTCCCAAATATATCACGTCTTCTCCAAGAAATACCAGGTTTCCCCCTTCAAATAGGACCTTTTCACCCACATATACCTCTTTTATCCCCAAAATAGGACAGTTTCCTTCAGAAAGTTCAGATTTCTCCAAATATATCACATCTTCTCCAAGAAATACCAGCATTCCCCCTTCAAATAGGACCTTTTCACCTACAAATACCTGTTTTATCCCCAAAATAGGACTGTTTCTGCCAGAAATGCCACATTGCACCCAAATATATCACATCTTCTCCAAGAAATACCAGCTTTCCCCCTTCAAATAGGAACTTTTCACCCACAAATACCTCTTTTATCCCCAAAAGAGGACAGTTTCTTCCAGACATGCCACATTTCTCCCAAATATATCACATCTTCTGCAAGGAATACCACGGTTCCCCTTTCAAATAGGACCTTTTCACCCATAAGTACCTCTTTTATCCCCAAATGAGGACAGATTCTTCCAGACATGCCACATTGCTCCCTAATATATCACATCTTCTCCAAGAAATAACAGGTTTCCTCCTTCAAATAGGACCTTATCACCCACAAATACCTCTTTTATCCCCAAAAGAGGACAGTTTCTTCCAGAAATGCCACATTTCTCCCAAATATATCACATCTTCTCCAAGAAATACCAGCTTTCCCCCTTCAAATAGGACCTTTTCACCCATAAATACCTGTTTAATCCCCAAAATAGGACAGTTTCTTCCAGAAATGCCACATTACTCCCAAATATATCACATCTTCTCCAAGAAATACCAGCTTTCCCCCTTCAAAGAGGACCTTTTCTCCCACAAATACCTCTTTTATCCCCAAAAGAGGACAGTTTCTTCCAGAAATGCCACATTTCTCCAAAATACTTCACATCTTCTCCAAGAAATACCAGGTTTCCCCCTTCAAATAGGACCTTTTCACCCACACATACCTGTTTTATCCCCGAAAGAGGACAGTTTCTTCCAGAAATGCCAGATTTCTCCCAAATATCCCACATCTTCTCCAAGAAATACCAGGTTTCCCCCTTGAAATAGGACCGTTTCACCCACAAATACCTGTTTTATCATTGAAATTGGTCAGTTTCTTCCAGAAAGGCAACATTTCTCCCAAATATATCACATCTCCTCCAAGAAATACCAGCTTTACCCCTTTGAAAGAGGAACTTCTCACGCACAAATACCAGCCTTCTCCACCCAAATTGGACATTTTCTTCCTGACATGCCACATTTCTCCCAAATATATCACATCTTCTCCAAGAAATACCAGGATTCCCCCTGGAAATAGGAACTTTTCACCCACAAATACCTCTTTGATCCCCAAAAGAGCACAGTTTCTGCCAGAAATGCCACATTGCTCCCAAATATATCACATCTTCTCCAAGAAATACCAGGTTTCCCCCTTCAAATAGGACCTTTTCACCCACAAATACCTCTTTTATCCCCAAAAGAGGACATTTTCTTCCTGACATGCCACATTTCTCCCAAATATATCACATCTTCTCCAAGAAATACCAGGGTCACCCCTTCAAATAGGACCTTTTCACTCACAAATACCTCTTTTTTCCTCAAAAGAGGACATTTTCTTCCTGACATGCCACATTTCTCCCAAATATATCACATCTTCTCCAAGAAATACCAGGTTTCCCCCTTCAAATAGGACCTTTTCACCCACAAATACCTCTTTTATCCCCAAAAGAGGACAGGTTCTCCCAGAAATGCCAGATTTCTCCCAAATATATCACATCTTCTCCAAGAAATACCAGGTTTCCCCCTTCAAATAGGACCTTTTCACCCACAAATACCTGTTTGATCCCCAAAATAGGACAGTTTCCTCCAGAAAGTCCAGATTTCTCCCAAATATATCACATCTTCTCAGAGAAATACCAGGATTCCTCCTGAAATAGGACCTTTTCACCCACAAATACCTGTTTTATCCCCAAAATAGGTCTGTTTCTGCCAGAAATGCCACATTGCTCCCAAATATATCACATCTTCTCCAAGAAATACCAGCTTTCCCCCTTCAAATAGGACCTTTTCACCCACAAGTACCTCTTTTATCCCCAAAAGAGGACAGTTTCTTCCAGACATGCCACATTTCTCCCAAGTATAGCACATCTTCTGCAAGAAATACCACGGTTCCCCCTTCAAATAGGACCTTTTCACCCACAAGTTCCTCTTTTATCCCCAAAAGACGACAGTTTCTTCCTGACATGCCACATTGCTCCCTAATATATCACTTCTTCTCCAAGAAATACCAGGTTTCCTCCTTCAAATAGGACCTTATCACCCACAAATACCTCTTTTATCCCCAAAAGAGGACAGTTTCTTCCAGAAATGCCACATTTCTCCCAAATATATCACATCTTCTCCAAGAAATACCAGGTTTCCCCCTTCAAATAGGACCTTTTCACCCACAAATACCTGTTTAATCCCCAAAAGAGGACAGTTTCTTCCAGAAATGCCACATTTCTCCCAAATATATCACATCTTCTCCAAGAAATACCAACTTTCCCCCTTCAAATAGGAACTTTTCACCCACAAATACCTCTTTTATCCCCAAAAGAGGACAGTTTCTTCCAGAAATGCCACATTTCTCCCAAATACTTCACATCTTCTCCAAGAAATACCAGGTTTCCCCCTTCAAATAGGACCTTTTCACCCACAAATACCTGTTTTATCCCCGAAAGAGAACTGTTTCTTCCAGAAATGCCAGATTTCTCCCAAATATACCACATCTTCTCAAAGAAATACCTCGTTTCCCCCTTCAAATAGGACTGTTTCACCCACAAATACCTATTTTATCATTGAAATTGGACATTTTCGTCCAGAAATGCCAGATTACTCCCAAATATATCACATCTTCTCCAAGAAATACCAGCTTTCCCCCTTGAAATAGGACCTTTTCACCCACAAATACCTGTTTGATCCCCAATATTTGACTGTTTCTTCCAGACGTGCCACATTTCTCCCAAATAGATCACATCTCCTCCAAGAAATACCATCTTCCCCTTCAAATAGGACCTTTTCTCCCACAAACACCTGTTTTAGCCCCAAAAGAGGACAGTTTCTTCCAGAAATGCCACATTTCTCCCAAACATATCACATCTTCTCCAAGAAATACCAGGTTTCCCCCATGAAATAGGTCCTTTTCACCACAAATACCTGTTTGATCCCCAAAAGAGGACAGTTTCTTCCAGAAATGCCACATTTCTCCCAGATAGATCACATCTTCTCCAAGAAATACCAGGGTTCCCCCTTCAAATAGGACCTTTTCACCCACAAATACCTCTTTTATCCCCCAAATAGCACAGTTTCTTCCAGACATGCTTCATTTCTCCCGAATATATCACATCTTCTCAGAGAAATACCTGGATTCCTCCTGAAATAGGTCCTTTTCACCCACAAATAGCTGTTTTATCCCCTAAAGAGGACAGTTTCTGCCAGACATGCCACATTTCTCCCAAATATATCACATCTTCTCCAAGAAATACCAGCTTTCCCCCTTGAAATAGGACCTTTTCACCCACAAATACCTCTTTTATCCCCAGAATAGGACAGTTTCTGCCAGAAAGGCCAGATATCACCCAAATATATCACATCTTCTCCAAGAAATACCACGTTTCCCCCTTCAAATAGGACCTTTTCACCCACTTACACCTGTTTTATCCCCAAAATAGGACAGTTTCTTCCTGACATGCCACATTTCTCCCAAACATATCACATCTTCTCCAAGAAATACCAGCTTTCCCCCTTCTAAGAGGACCTTTTCTCCCACAAATACCTGTTTTATCCCCAAAATAGGACAGTTTCTTCCAGAAAGGCCACATTTCTCCCAAATATATCACATCTTCCCCAAGAAATACCACGTTTCCACCTTCAAATAGGACCTTTTCACCCACAAATACCTCTTTTATCCCCAAAAGAGGACAGTTTCTTCCAGAAATGCCACATTTCTCCCAAATAGATCACATCTTCTCCAAGAAATACCACGGTTCCCCCTTCATATAGGACCTTTTCACCCACAAATACCTCTTTTATCCCCAAAATACGACAGTTTCTTCCAGACATGCCACATTTCTCCCAAATATATCACATCTTCTCCAAGAATTACCATGGTTCCCCCTTCAAATAGGACCTTTTCACCCACAAATACCTCTTTTATCCCCAAACGAGGACAGTTTCCTCCAGACATGCCAGATTTCTCCCAAATAGATCACATCTTCTCCAAGAAATACCACGGTTCCCCCTTCAAATAGGACCTTTTCACCCACAAATACCTCTTTTATCCCCAAAATACGACAGTTTCTTCCTGACATGCCACATTTCTCCCAAATAGATCACATCTTCTCCAAGAAATACCACGTTTCCCCCCTCAAATAGGACCTTTTCACCCACAAATACCTGTTTGATCCCCAAAAGAGGACAGTTCCTTCCATAAATGCCAGATTTCTCCCAAATAGATCACATCTTCTCCAAGAAATACCTGGTTTCCCCCTGGAAATAGGACCTTTTCACCCACAAATACCTGTTTTATCCCCAAAAGAGGACAGTTTCTTCCAGAAAGGCCACATTTCTCCCAAATATATCACATCTTCCCCAAGAAATACCAGCATTCCCCCTTCATATAGGACCTTTTCACCCACAAATACCTGTTTTATCCCCAAATGAGGACAGTTTCTTCCAGACATGCCACATTTCTCCCAAATATACCACATCTTCTCCAAGAAATACCAGGATTCATCCTGAAATAGGAACTTTTCTCCCACAAATACCAGCCTTCTCCCCCCAAATTTGACTTTTTCTTCCAGAAATGCCACATTTCTCCCAAATATATCACATCACCTCCAAGAAATACCATCTTTCCCCTTCAAATAGGACCTTTTCTCCCACAAACACCGGTTTTAGCCCCAAAAGAGGACAGTTTCTTCCAGAAATGCCACATTTCTCCCAAACATATCACATCTTCTCCAAGAAATACCAGGTTTCCCCCTTCAAATAGGACCTTTTCACCCACAAATACCTCTTTTATCCCCTAAAGAGGACAGGTTCTCCCAGAAATGCCACATTTCTCCCAAGTATAGCACATCTTCTGCAAGAAATACCAGCTTTCCCCCTTCAAATAGGACCTTTTCACACAGAAATACCTCTTTTATCCCCAAAATAGGACAGTTTATTCTAGAAATGCCAGTTTTCTCCCAAATATATCACATCTTCTCCAAGAAATACCAGGTTTCCCCCTTCAAATAGGACCTTTTCACCCACAAATACCTGTTTGATCCCCAAAATAGGACAGTTTCCTCCAGAAAGTCCAGATTTCTCCCAAATATATCACATCTTCTCCAAGAAATACCAGCATTCCCCCTTCAAAGAGGACCTTTTCACCTACAAATACCTGTTTTATCCCCAAAATAGGTCTGTTTCTGCCAGAAATGCCACATTGCTCCCAAATATATCACATCTTCTCCAAGAAATACCAGCTTTCCCCCTTCAAATAGGAACTTTTCACCCACAAATACCTCTTTTATCCCCAAAATACGACAGTTTCTTCCAGACATGCCACATTTCTCCCAAATATATCACATCTTCTGCAAGAAATACCAAGGTTCCCCCTTCAAATAGGACTTTTTCACCCACAAGTACCTCTTTTATCCCCAAATGAGGACAGATTCTTCCAGACATGCCACATTGCTCCCTAATATATCACATCTTCTCCAAGAAATAACAGGTTTCCTCCTTCAAATAGGACCTTATCACCCACAAATACCTCTTTTATCCCCAAAATAGGACAGTTTCTTCCAGACATGCGACGTTGCTCCCAAATATATCACATCTTCTCCAAGAAATACCAGGTTTCCCCCTTCAAATAGGACCTTTTCTCCCACAAATACCTCTTTTATCCCCAAAAGAGGACAGTTTCTTCCAGAAATGCCACATTTCTCCCAAATAGATCACATCTTCTCCAAGAAATACCAGGTTTCCCCCTTCAAATAGGACCTTTTCACCCACAAATACCTCTTTTATCCCCAAAAGAGGACAGTTTCTTCCAGAAATGCCACATTTCTCCCAAATACTTCACATCTTCTCCAAGAAATACCAGGTTTCCCCCTTCAAATAGTACCTTTTCACCCACAAATACCTGTTTTATCCCCGAAAGAGAACTGTTTCTTCCAGAAATGCCAGATTTCTCTCAAATATACCACATCTTCTCCAAGAAATACCAGGTTTCCCCCTTGAAATAGGACCGTTTCACCCAAAAAAACCTGTTTTATCATTGAAATTGGACATTTTCGTCCAGAAATGCCACATTTCTACCAAATAGATCACATCTTCTCCAAGAAATACCAGCTTTCCCCCTTCAAATAGGACCTTTTCACCCACAAATACCTGTTTGATCCCCAATATTGGACAGTTTCTTCCAGACGTGCCACATTTCACCCAAATATATCACATCATTTCCAAATAATACCAGGTTTCCACCTTCAAATAGGAACTTTTCACCCACAAATACCTCTTTTATCCCCAACATCGGACAGTTTCTTCCAGAAAGGACACATTTCTACCAAATATACCACATCTTCTCCAAGAAATACCTGGTTTCCCCCTTCAAATAGGACGTTATCACCACAAATACCTGTTTGATCCCCAAAAGAGGACAGTTTCTTCCAGAAATGCCAGATTTCTCCCAAATAGATCACATCTTCTCCAAGAAATACCACGGTTCCCCCTTCAAATAGGACCTTTTCACCCACAAATACCTCTTTTATCCCCAAAATACGACAGTTTCTTCCTGACATGCCACATTTCTCCCAAATAGATCACATCTTCTCCAAGAAATACCACGTTTCCCCCCTCAAATAGGACCTTTTCACCCACAAATACCTGTTTGATCCCCAAAAGAGGACAGTTTCTTCCATAAATGCCAGATTTCTCCCAAATAGATCACATCTTCTCCAAGAAATACCTGGTTTCCCCCTGGAAATAGGACCTTTTCACCCACAAATACCTGTTTTATCCCCAAAAGAGGACAGTTTCTTCCAGAAAGGCCACATTTCTCCCAAATATATCACATCTTCCCCAAGAAATACCAGCATTCCCCCTTCATATAGGACCTTTTCACCCACAAATACCTGTTTTATCCCCAAATGAGGACAGTTTCTTCCAGACATGCCACATTTCTCCCAAATATACCACATCTTCTCCAAGAAATACCAGGATTCATCCTGAAATAGGAACTTTTCTCCCACAAATACCAGCCTTCTCCCCCCAAATTTGACTTTTTCTTCCAGAAATGCCACATTTCTCCCAAATATATCACATCACCTCCAAGAAATACCATCTTTCCCCTTCAAATAGGACCTTTTCTCCCACAAACACCGGTTTTAGCCCCAAAAGAGGACAGTTTCTTCCAGAAATGCCACATTTCTCCCAAACATATCACATCTTCTCCAAGAAATACCAGGTTTCCCCCTTCAAATAGGACCTTTTCACCCACAAATACCTCTTTTATCCCCTAAAGAGGACAGGTTCTCCCAGAAATGCCACATTTCTCCCAAATATAGCACATCTTCTCCAAGAAATACCAGCTTTCCCCCTTCAAATAGGACCTTTTCACACAGAAATACCTCTTTTATCCCCAAAATAGGACAGTTTATTCTAGAAATGCCAGTTTTCTCCCAAATATATCACATCTTCTCCAAGAAATACCAGGTTTCCCCCTTCAAATAGGACCTTTTCACCCACAAATACCTGTTTGATCCCCAAAATAGGACAGTTTCCTCCAGAAAGTCCAGATTTCTCCCAAATATATCACATCTTCTCCAAGAAATACCAGCATTCCCCCTTCAAAGAGGACCTTTTCACCTACAAATACCTGTTTTATCCCCAAAATAGGTCTGTTTCTGCCAGAAATGCCACATTGCTCCCAAATATATCACATCTTCTCCAAGAAATACCAGCTTTCCCCCTTCAAATAGGAACTTTTCACCCACAAATACCTCTTTTATCCCCAAAATACGACAGTTTCTTCCAGACATGCCACATTTCTCCAAAATACTTCACATCTTCTCCAAGAAATACCAGGTTTCCCCCTTCAAATAGGACCTTTTCACCCACACATACCTGTTTTATCCCCGAAAGAGGACAGTTTCTTCCAGAAATGCCAGATTTCTCCCAAATATCCCACATCTTCTCCAAGAAATACCAGGTTTCCCCCTTGAAATAGGACCGTTTCACCCACAAATACCTGTTTTATCATTGAAATTGGTCAGTTTCTTCCAGAAAGGCAACATTTCTCCCAAATATATCACATCTCCTCCAAGAAATACCAGCTTTACCCCTTTGAAAGAGGAACTTCTCACGCACAAATACCAGCCTTCTCCACCCAAATTGGACATTTTCTTCCTGACATGCCACATTTCTCCCAAATATATCACATCTTCTCCAAGAAATACCAGGATTCCCCCTGGAAATAGGAACTTTTCACCCACAAATACCTCTTTGATCCCCAAAAGAGCACAGTTTCTGCCAGAAATGCCACATTGCTCCCAAATATATCACATCTTCTCCAAGAAATACCAGGTTTCCCCCTTCAAATAGGACCTTTTCACCCACAAATACCTCTTTTATCCCCAAAAGAGGACATTTTCTTCCTGACATGCCACATTTCTCCCAAATATATCACATCTTCTCCAAGAAATACCAGGGTCACCCCTTCAAATAGGACCTTTTCACTCACAAATACCTCTTTTTTCCTCAAAAGAGGACATTTTCTTCCTGACATGCCACATTTCTCCCAAATATATCACATCTTCTCCAAGAAATACCAGGTTTCCCCCTTCAAATAGGACCTTTTCACCCACAAATACCTCTTTTATCCCCAAAAGAGGACAGGTTCTCCCAGAAATGCCAGATTTCTCCCAAATATATCACATCTTCTCCAAGAAATACCAGGTTTCCCCCTTCAAATAGGACCTTTTCACCCACAAATACCTGTTTGATCCCCAAAATAGGACAGTTTCCTCCAGAAAGTCCAGATTTCTCCCAAATATATCACATCTTCTCAGAGAAATACCAGGATTCCTCCTGAAATAGGACCTTTTCACCCACAAATACCTGTTTTATCCCCAAAATAGGTCTGTTTCTGCCAGAAATGCCACATTGCTCCCAAATATATCACATCTTCTCCAAGAAATACCAGCTTTCCCCCTTCAAATAGGACCTTTTCACCCACAAGTACCTCTTTTATCCCCAAAAGAGGACAGTTTCTTCCAGACATGCCACATTTCTCCCAAGTATAGCACATCTTCTGCAAGAAATACCACGGTTCCCCCTTCAAATAGGACCTTTTCACCCACAAGTTCCTCTTTTATCCCCAAAAGACGACAGTTTCTTCCTGACATGCCACATTGCTCCCTAATATATCACTTCTTCTCCAAGAAATACCAGGTTTCCTCCTTCAAATAGGACCTTATCACCCACAAATACCTCTTTTATCCCCAAAAGAGGACAGTTTCTTCCAGAAATGCCACATTTCTCCCAAATATATCACATCTTCTCCAAGAAATACCAGGTTTCCCCCTTCAAATAGGACCTTTTCACCCACAAATACCTGTTTAATCCCCAAAAGAGGACAGTTTCTTCCAGAAATGCCACATTTCTCCCAAATATATCACATCTTCTCCAAGAAATACCAACTTTCCCCCTTCAAATAGGACCTTTTCACCCACAAATACCTCTTTTATCCCCAAAAGAGGACAGTTTCTTCCAGAAATGCCACATTTCTCCCAAATACTTCACATCTTCTCCAAGAAATACCAGGTTTCCCCCTTCAAATAGGACCTTTTCACCCACAAATACCTGTTTTATCCCCGAAAGAGAACTGTTTCTTCCAGAAATGCCAGATTTCTCCCAAATATACCACATCTTCTCAAAGAAATACCTCGTTTCCCCCTTCAAATAGGACTGTTTCACCCACAAATACCTATTTTATCATTGAAATTGGACATTTTCGTCCAGAAATGCCAGATTACTCCCAAATATATCACATCTTCTCCAAGAAATACCAGCTTTCCCCCTTGAAATAGGACCTTTTCACCCACAAATACCTGTTTGATCCCCAATATTTGACTGTTTCTTCCAGACGTGCCACATTTCTCCCAAATAGATCACATCTCCTCCAAGAAATACCATCTTCCCCTTCAAATAGGACCTTTTCTCCCACAAACACCTGTTTTAGCCCCAAAAGAGGACAGTTTCTTCCAGAAATGCCACATTTCTCCCAAACATATCACATCTTCTCCAAGAAATACCAGGTTTCCCCCATGAAATAGGTCCTTTTCACCACAAATACCTGTTTGATCCCCAAAAGAGGACAGTTTCTTCCAGAAATGCCACATTTCTCCCAGATAGATCACATCTTCTCCAAGAAATACCAGGGTTCCCCCTTCAAATAGGACCTTTTCACCCACAAATACCTCTTTTATCCCCCAAATAGCACAGTTTCTTCCAGACATGCTTCATTTCTCCCGAATATATCACATCTTCTCAGAGAAATACCTGGATTCCTCCTGAAATAGGTCCTTTTCACCCACAAATAGCTGTTTTATCCCCTAAAGAGGACAGTTTCTGCCAGACATGCCACATTTCTCCCAAATATATCACATCTTCTCCAAGAAATACCAGCTTTCCCACTTGAAATAGGACCTTTTCACCCACAAATACCTCTTTTATCCCCAGAATAGGACAGTTTCTGCCAGAAAGGCCAGATGTCACCCAAATATATCACATCTTCTCCAAGAAATACCACGTTTCCCCCTTCAAATAGGACCTTTTCACCCACTTACACCTGTTTTATCCCCAAAATAGGACAGTTTCTTCCTGACATGCCACATTTCTCCCAAACATATCACATCTTCTCCAAGAAATACCAGCTTTCCCCCTTCTAAGAGGACCTTTTCTCCCACAAATACCTGTTTTATCCCCAAAATAGGACAGTTTCTTCCAGAAAGGCCACATTTCTCCCAAATATATCACATCTTCCCCAAGAAATACCACGTTTCCACCTTCAAATAGGACCTTTTCACCCACAAATACCTCTTTTATCCCCAAAAGAGGACAGTTTCTTCCAGAAATGCCACATTTCTCCCAAATATATCACATCTTCTCCAAGAAATACCACGGTTCCCCCTTCATATAGGACCTTTTCACCCACAAATACCTCTTTTATCCCCAAAATACGACAGTTTCTTCCAGACATGCCACATTTCTCCCAAATATATCACATCTTCTCCAAGAATTACCATGGTTCCCCCTTCAAATAGGACCTTTTCACCCACAAATACCTCTTTTATCCCCAAACGAGGACAGTTTCCTCCAGACATGCCAGATTTCTCCCAAATAGATCACATCTTCTCCAAGAAATACCACGGTTCCCCCTTCAAATAGGACCTTTTCACCCACAAATACCTCTTTTATCCCCAAAATACGACAGTTTCTTCCTGACATGCCACATTTCTCCCAAATAGATCACATCTTCTCCAAGAAATACCACGTTTCCCCCCTCAAATAGGACCTTTTCACCCACAAATACCTGTTTGATCCCCAAAAGAGGACAGTTCCTTCCATAAATGCCAGATTTCTCCCAAATAGATCACATCTTCTCCAAGAAATACCTGGTTTCCCCCTGGAAATAGGACCTTTTCACCCACAAATACCTGTTTTATCCCCAAAAGAGGACAGTTTCTTCCAGAAAGGCCACATTTCTCCCAAATATATCACATCTTCCCCAAGAAATACCAGCATTCCCCCTTCATATAGGACCTTTTCACCCACAAATACCTGTTTTATCCCCAAATGAGGACAGTTTCTTCCAGACATGCCACATTTCTCCCAAATATACCACATCTTCTCCAAGAAATACCAGGATTCATCCTGAAATAGGAACTTTTCTCCCACAAATACCAGCCTTCTCCCCCCAAATTTGACTTTTTCTTCCAGAAATGCCACATTTCTCCCAAATATATCACATCACCTCCAAGAAATACCATCTTTCCCCTTCAAATAGGACCTTTTCTCCCACAAACACCGGTTTTAGCCCCAAAAGAGGACAGTTTCTTCCAGAAATGCCACATTTCTCCCAAACATATCACATCTTCTCCAAGAAATACCAGGTTTCCCCCTTCAAATAGGACCTTTTCACCCACAAATACCTCTTTTATCCCCTAAAGAGGACAGGTTCTCCCAGAAATGCCACATTTCTCCCAAGTATAGCACATCTTCTGCAAGAAATACCAGCTTTCCCCCTTCAAATAGGACCTTTTCACACAGAAATACCTCTTTTATCCCCAAAATAGGACAGTTTATTCTAGAAATGCCAGTTTTCTCCCAAATATATCACATCTTCTCCAAGAAATACCAGGTTTCCCCCTTCAAATAGGACCTTTTCACCCACAAATACCTGTTTGATCCCCAAAATAGGACAGTTTCCTCCAGAAAGTCCAGATTTCTCCCAAATATATCACATCTTCTCCAAGAAATACCAGCATTCCCCCTTCAAAGAGGACCTTTTCACCTACAAATACCTGTTTTATCCCCAAAATAGGTCTGTTTCTGCCAGAAATGCCACATTGCTCCCAAATATATCACATCTTCTCCAAGAAATACCAGCTTTCCCCCTTCAAATAGGAACTTTTCACCCACAAATACCTCTTTTATCCCCAAAATACGACAGTTTCTTCCAGACATGCCACATTTCTCCCAAATATATCACATCTTCTGCAAGAAATACCAAGGTTCCCCCTTCAAATAGGACTTTTTCACCCACAAGTACCTCTTTTATCCCCAAATGAGGACAGATTCTTCCAGACATGCCACATTGCTCCCTAATATATCACATCTTCTCCAAGAAATAACAGGTTTCCTCCTTCAAATAGGACCTTATCACCCACAAATACCTCTTTTATCCCCAAAATAGGACAGTTTCTTCCAGACATGCGACGTTGCTCCCAAATATATCACATCTTCTCCAAGAAATACCAGGTTTCCCCCTTCAAATAGGACCTTTTCTCCCACAAATACCTCTTTTATCCCCAAAAGAGGACAGTTTCTTCCAGAAATGCCACATTTCTCCCAAATAGATCACATCTTCTCCAAGAAATACCAGGTTTCCCCCTTCAAATAGGACCTTTTCACCCACAAATACCTCTTTTATCCCCAAAAGAGGACAGTTTCTTCCAGAAATGCCACATTTCTCCCAAATACTTCACATCTTCTCCAAGAAATACCAGGTTTCCCCCTTCAAATAGTACCTTTTCACCCACAAATACCTGTTTTATCCCCGAAAGAGAACTGTTTCTTCCAGAAATGCCAGATTTCTCTCAAATATACCACATCTTCTCCAAGAAATACCAGGTTTCCCCCTTGAAATAGGACCGTTTCACCCAAAAAAACCTGTTTTATCATTGAAATTGGACATTTTCGTCCAGAAATGCCACATTTCTCCCAAATAGATCACATCTTCTCCAAGAAATACCAGCTTTCCCCCTTCAAATAGGACCTTTTCACCCACAAATACCTGTTTGATCCCCAATATTGGACAGTTTCTTCCAGACGTGCCACATTTCACCCAAATATATCACATCATTTCCAAATAATACCAGGTTTCCACCTTCAAATAGGAACTTTTCACCCACAAATACCTCTTTTATCCCCAACATCGGACAGTTTCTTCCAGAAAGGACACATTTCTACCAAATATACCACATCTTCTCCAAGAAATACCTGGTTTCCCCCTTCAAATAGGACGTTATCACCACAAATACCTGTTTGATCCCCAAAAGAGGACAGTTTCTTCCAGAAATGCCAGATTTCTCCCAAATAGATCACATCTTCTCCAAGAAATACCACGGTTCCCCCTTCAAATAGGACCTTTTCACCCACAAATACCTCTTTTATCCCCAAAATACGACAGTTTCTTCCTGACATGCCACATTTCTCCCAAATAGATCACATCTTCTCCAAGAAATACCACGTTTCCCCCCTCAAATAGGACCTTTTCACCCACAAATACCTGTTTGATCCCCAAAAGAGGACAGTTTCTTCCATAAATGCCAGATTTCTCCCAAATAGATCACATCTTCTCCAAGAAATACCTGGTTTCCCCCTGGAAATAGGACCTTTTCACCCACAAATACCTGTTTTATCCCCAAAAGAGGACAGTTTCTTCCAGAAAGGCCACATTTCTCCCAAATATATCACATCTTCCCCAAGAAATACCAGCATTCCCCCTTCATATAGGACCTTTTCACCCACAAATACCTGTTTTATCCCCAAATGAGGACAGTTTCTTCCAGACATGCCACATTTCTCCCAAATATACCACATCTTCTCCAAGAAATACCAGGATTCATCCTGAAATAGGAACTTTTCTCCCACAAATACCAGCCTTCTCCCCCCAAATTTGACTTTTTCTTCCAGAAATGCCACATTTCTCCCAAATATATCACATCACCTCCAAGAAATACCATCTTTCCCCTTCAAATAGGACCTTTTCTCCCACAAACACCGGTTTTAGCCCCAAAAGAGGACAGTTTCTTCCAGAAATGCCACATTTCTCCCAAACATATCACATCTTCTCCAAGAAATACCAGGTTTCCCCCTTCAAATAGGACCTTTTCACCCACAAATACCTCTTTTATCCCCTAAAGAGGACAGGTTCTCCCAGAAATGCCACATTTCTCCCAAATATAGCACATCTTCTCCAAGAAATACCAGCTTTCCCCCTTCAAATAGGACCTTTTCACACAGAAATACCTCTTTTATCCCCAAAATAGGACAGTTTATTCTAGAAATGCCAGTTTTCTCCCAAATATATCACATCTTCTCCAAGAAATACCAGGTTTCCCCCTTCAAATAGGACCTTTTCACCCACAAATACCTGTTTGATCCCCAAAATAGGACAGTTTCCTCCAGAAAGTCCAGATTTCTCCCAAATATATCACATCTTCTCCAAGAAATACCAGCATTCCCCCTTCAAAGAGGACCTTTTCACCTACAAATACCTGTTTTATCCCCAAAATAGGTCTGTTTCTGCCAGAAATGCCACATTGCTCCCAAATATATCACATCTTCTCCAAGAAATACCAGCTTTCCCCCTTCAAATAGGAACTTTTCACCCACAAATACCTCTTTTATCCCCAAAATACGACAGTTTCTTCCAGACATGCCACATTTCTCCCAAATATATCACATCTTCTGCAAGAAATACCAAGGTTCCCCCTTCAAATAGGACTTTTTCACCCACAAGTACCTCTTTTATCCCCAAATGAGGACAGATTCTTCCAGACATGCCACATTGCTCCCTAATATATCACATCTTCTCCAAGAAATAACAGGTTTCCTCCTTCAAATAGGACCTTATCACCCACAAATACCTCTTTTATCCCCAAAATAGGACAGTTTCTTCCAGACATGCGACGTTGCTCCCAAATATATCACATCTTCTCCAAGAAATACCAGGTTTCCCCCTTCAAATAGGACCTTTTCTCCCACAAATACCTCTTTTATCCCCAAAAGAGGACAGTTTCTTCCAGAAATGCCACATTTCTCCCAAATAGATCACATCTTCTCCAAGAAATACCAGGTTTCCCCCTTCAAATAGGACCTTTTCACCCACAAATACCTCTTTTATCCCCAAAAGAGGACAGTTTCTTCCAGAAATGCCACATTTCTCCCAAATACTTCACATCTTCTCCAAGAAATACCAGGTTTCCCCCTTCAAATAGTACCTTTTCACCCACAAATACCTGTTTTATCCCCGAAAGAGAACTGTTTCTTCCAGAAATGCCAGATTTCTCTCAAATATACCACATCTTCTCCAAGAAATACCAGGTTTCCCCCTTGAAATAGGACCGTTTCACCCAAAAAAACCTGTTTTATCATTGAAATTGGACATTTTCGTCCAGAAATGCCACATTTCTCCCAAATAGATCACATCTTCTCCAAGAAATACCAGCTTTCCCCCTTCAAATAGGACCTTTTCACCCACAAATACCTGTTTGATCCCCAATATTGGACAGTTTCTTCCAGACGTGCCACATTTCACCCAAATATATCACATCATTTCCAAATAATACCAGGTTTCCACCTTCAAATAGGAACTTTTCACCCACAAATACCTCTTTTATCCCCAACATCGGACAGTTTCTTCCAGAAAGGACACATTTCTACCAAATATACCACATCTTCTCCAAGAAATACCTGGTTTCCCCCTTCAAATAGGACGTTATCACCACAAATACCTGTTTGATCCCCAAAAGAGGACAGTTTCTTCCAGAAATGCCACATTTCTCCCAAATAGATCACATCTTCTCCAAGAAATACCTGGCTTCCCCCTTCAAATAGGACCTTTTCACCCACAAATACCTCTTTTATCCCCAAAATAGCACAGTTTCTTCCAGACATGCCACATTTCTCCCAAATATACCTCATCTTCTCCGAGAAATACCAGGATTCATCCTGAAATAGGAACTTTTCTCCCACAAATACCAGCCTTCTCCACCCAAATTTGACTTTTTCTTCCAGAAATGTCACATTTCTCCCAAATATATCACATCTTCTCCTAGAAATACCACGTTTCCCCCTTGAAATAGCACCTTTTCACCCACAAATACCTGTTTCATCCCCAAAAGAGGACAGTTTCTTTCTGACATGCGAGATTTCTCCCAAATATATCACTTCTTCTCCAAGAAATACCAGGTTTCCCCCTTCAAATAGGACATTTTCACCCACAAATACCTCTTTTATCCCCAAAATAGGACAGTTTCTTACAGAAAGGCCACATTTCTCCCAAATAAAGCACATCTTCTCCAAGAAATACCACGTTTCCCCCTTCAAAAAGGACCTTTTCACCCACAAATACCTCTTTTATCCCCAAAATAGGACAGTTTCTTCCAGAAAGGCTAGATATCGCCCAAATATATCACATCTTCTCCAAGAAAGACCACCTTTCCCCCTGGAAATAGGACCTTTTCACCCACTAATACCTCTTTTATCCCCAAAAGAGGACAGTTTCTTCCAGAAATGCCACATTTCTCCCAAATATAGCACATCTTCTCCAAGAAATACAAGGATTCCTCCTGAAATAGGACCTTTACACCTACAAATACCTCTTTTATCCCCAAAATAGGAAAGTTTCTGCCAGAAATGCCTCATTTCTCCCAAATATATCACATCTCCTCCAAGAAATACCAAGATTCTCCCTGAAATAGGACATTTTCACGCACAAATACCTGTTTTATCACCATAATAGGACTGTTTCTGCCAGACAGGCCACATTGCTTCCAAATATATCACATCTTCTCCAAGAAATACCAGGTTTCCCCCTACAAAGAGGAACTTTTCTCCCACAAATACCTGCTTGATCCCCAAAATCGAACAGTTTCCTCCAGAAAGTCCAGATTTCTCCCAAATATATCACATCTTCTCAGAGAAATACCAGGATTCCTCCTGAAATAGGACCTTTTCACCCACAAATACCTGTTTTATCCCCAAAATAGGTCTCTTTCTGCCAGAAATGCCACATTGCTCCCAAATATATCACATCTTCTCCAAGAAATACCAGCTTTCCCCCTTCAAATAGGACCTTTTCACCCACAAATACCTCTTTTATCCCCAAAAGAGGACAGTTTCTTCCAGACATCCCACATTTCTCCCAAATAGATCACATCTCCTCCAAGAAATACCACGGTTCCCCCTTCAAATAGGACCTTTTCACCCACAAGTACCTCTTTTATCCCCAAAAGACGACAGTTTCTTCCTGACATGCCACATTGCTCCCTAATATACCACATCTTCTCCAAGAAATAACAGGTTTCCCCCTTCAAATAGGACCTTATCACACACAAATACCTCTTTTATCCCCAAAAGAGGACAGTTTCTTCCAGAAATGCCACATTTCTCCCAAATATATCACATCTTCTGCAAGAAATACCAGCTTTCCCCCTTCAAATAGGACCTTTTCACCCACAAATACCTGTTTAATCCCCAAAAGAGGACAGTTTCTTCCAGAAATGCCACATTTCTCCCGAATATATCACATCTTCTCCAAGAAATACCAGCTTTCCCCCTTCTAAGAGGACCTTCTCACCCACAAATACCTCTTTTATCCCCAAAAGAGGACAGTTTCTTCCAGAAATGCCACATTTCTCCCAAATACTTCACATCTTCTCCAAGAAATACCAGGTTTCCCCCTTCAAATAGGACCTTTTCACCCACAAATACCTGTTTTATCCCCGAAAGAGAACTGTTTCTTCCAGAAATGCCAGATTTCTCCCAAATATACCACACCTTCTCCAAGAAATACCAGGTTTCCCCCTGGAAATAGGACCGTTTCACCCACAAATACCTGTTTTATCATTGAAATTGGACATTTTTGTCCAGAAATGCCAGATTACTCCCAAATATATCACATCTTCTCCAAGAAATACCAGGTTTCCCCCTTCAAATAGGACCTTTTCACCCACAAATACCTGTTTGATCCCCAATATTGGACAGTTTCTTCCAGACGTGCCACATTTCTCCCAAATATATCACATCTCCTCCAAGAAATACCATCTTTCCCCTTCAAATAGGACCTTTTCTCCCACAAACACCTGTTTTAGCCCCAAAAGAGGACAGTTTCCTCCAGAAGTGCCACATTTCTCCCAAACATATCACATCTTCTCCAAGAAATACCAGGTTTCCCCCTTGAAATAGGTCCTTTTCACCAAAAATACCTGTTTGATCCCCAAAAGAGGACAGTTTCTTCCAGAAATGCCACATTTCTCCCAAATAGATCACATCTTCTCCAAGAAATACCAGGCTTCCCCCTTCAAATAGGACCTTTTCACCCACAAATACCTCTTTTATCCCCAAAATAGCACAGTTTCTTCCAGAAAGGCCACATTTCTCCCAAATATATCACATCTTCTCCAAGAAATACCAGAATTCCTCCTGAAATAGGTCCTTTTCACCCACAAATAGCTGTTTTATCCCCAAAAGAGGACAGTTTCTTCCAGGAATGCCACATTTCTCCCAAATATAACACATCTTCTCCAAGAAATACCAGGGTTCCCCCTTGAAATAGGACCTTTTCACCCACAAATACCTCCTTTATCCCCAAAATAGGACAGTTTATGCCAGAAAGGCCAGATATCACCAAAATATATCACATGTTTGCCAAGAAATACCACGTTTCCCCATGGAAATAGGACCTTTTCACCCACTTATACCTGTTTTATCCCCAAAATAGGACAGTTTATTCCAGAAATGCCACATTTCTCCCAAATATATCACATCTTCTCCAAGAAATACCAGCTTTCTCCCTTCAAAGAGGACCTTTTCTCCCACAAATACCTGTTTTATCCCCAAAATAGGACAGTTTCTTCCAGAAAGGCCACATTTCTCCCAAATACTTCACATCTTCTCCAAGAAATACCACGTTTCCCCTTCAAATAGGACATTTTCACCCACAAATACCTCTTTTATCCCCAAAATAGGACAGTTTCTTCCTGACATGCCACATTTCTCCCAAATATATCACATCTTCTCCAAGAAATACCACGGTTCCCCCTTCAAATAGGAACTTTTCACCCACAAATACCTCTTTTATCCCCAAACGAGGACAGTTTCTTCCAGACATGCCAGATTTCTCCCAAATATATAACATCTTCTCCAAGAAATACCACGGTTCCCCCTTCAAATAGGACCTTTTCACCCACAAATACCTCTTTTATCCCCAAAAGAGGATAGTTTCTTCCAGAAATGCCACATTTCTCCCAAATTTATCACATCTTCTCCAAGAAATACCAGGTTTGCCCCTTCAAATAGGACATTTTCACCCACAAATACCTCTTTTATCCCCAAAAGAGGACAGTTTCTTCCAGAAAGGCCACATTTCTCCCAAATAGATCTCATCTTCTCCAAGAAATACCTGGTTTCCCCGTGGAAATAGGAACTTTTCACCCACAAATACCTCTTTTATCCCCAAAAGAGGACAGTTTCTTCCAGAAAGGCCACATTTCTCCCAAATATATCACATCTTCTCCAAGAAATACCAGCTTTCCCCCTTCAAATAGGACCTTTTCACACAGAAATACCTCTTTTATCCCCAAAAGAGGACAGTTTCTTCCAGACATGCCACATTTCTCCCAAATATACCACATCTTCTCCGAGAAATACCAGGATTCATCCTGAAATAGGAACTTTTCTCCCACAAATACCAGCCTTCTCCACCCAAATTTGACTTTTTCTTCCAGAAATGCCACATTTCTCCCAAATATTTCACATCTTCTCCAAGAAATACCACGTTTCCCCCTTGAAATAGGACCTTTTCACCCACAAATACCAGTTTCATCCCCAAAAGAGGACAGTTTCTTTCTGACATGCGAGATTTCTCCCAAATATATCACATCTTCTCCAAGAAATACCAGCTTTCCCCCTTCAAATAGCACCTTTTCACCCACAAATACCTCTTTTATCCCCAAAAGAGGACAGTTTCTTCCAGAAAGGCCACATTTCTCCCAAATATAGCACATCTTCTCCAAGAAATACCACGTTTCCCCCTTCAAATAGGACCTTTTCACACAGAAATACCTCTTTTATCCCCAAAAGAGGACAGTTTCTTCCAGAAAGGCGAGATTTCTCCCAAATATATCACATCTTCTCCAAGAAATACCATGGTTCCCCCTTCAAATAGGACCTTTTCTCCCACAAATACCTCTTTTATCCCCAAAATACGACAGTTTCTTCCAGAAATGCCAAATTTCTTCCAAATATATCTCATCTTCTCCAAGAAATACCTTGTTTCCCCCTGGAAATAGGAACTTTTCACCCACAAATACCTGTTTTATCCCCAAAAGAGGACAGTTTCTTCCAGAAAGGCCACATTTCTCCCAAATATATCACATCTTCCCCAAGAAATACCAGCTTTCCCCCTTCAAATAGGACCTTTTCACCCACAAATACCTGTTTTATCCCCAAATGAGGACAGTTTCTTCCAGACATGCCACATTTCTCCCAAATATACCACATCTTCTCCAAGAAATACCAGGATTCATCCTGAAATAGGAACTTTTCTCCCACAAATACCAGCCTTCTCCACCCAAATTTGACATTTTCTTCCAGAAATGCCAGATTTCTCCCAAATATATCACATCTTCTCCAAGAAATAACAGGTTTCCTCCTTCAAATAGGACCTTTTCACCCACAAATACCTCTTTTATCCCCAAAAGAGGACAGTTTCTTCCAGAAATGCCACATTTCTCCCAAATATATCACATCTTCTGCAAGAAATACCAGCTTTCCCCCTTCAAATAGGACCTTTTCACCCACAAATACCTGTTTAATCCCCAAAAGAGGACAGTTTCTTCCAGAAATGCCACATTTCTCCCAAATATATCACATCTTCTCCAAGAAATACCAGCTTTCCCCCTTAAAAGAGGACCTTTTCTCCCACAAATACCTCTTTTATCCCCTAAAGAGGACAGTTTCTTCCAGAAATGCCACATTTCTCCCAAATACTTCACATCTTCTCCAAGAAATACCAGGTTTCCCCTTCAAATAGGACCTTTTCACCCACAAATACCTGTTTTATCCCCGAAAGAGGACAGTTTCTTCCAGAAATGCCAGATTTCTCCCAAATATACCACATCTTCAACAAGAAATAACAGGTTTACCCCTGGAAATAGGACCGTTTCACCCACAAATAGCTGTTTTAGCATTGAAATTGGACATTTTTGTCCAGAAATGCCAGATTACTCCCAAATATATCACATCTTCTCCAAGAAATACCAGGTTTCCCCCTTCAAATAGGAACTTTTCACCCACAAATACCTGTTTGATCCCCAATATTGGACAGTTTCTTCCAGACGTGCCACATTTCTCCCAAATATATCACATCTCCTCCAAGAAATACCATCTTTCCCCTTCAAATAGGACCTTTTCTCCCACAAACACCTGTTTTTGCCCCAAAAGAGGACAGTTTCTTCCAGAAAGGCCACATTTCTCCGAAACATATCACATCTTCTCCAAGAAATACCAGGTTTCCCCCTTGAAATAGGTCCTTTTCACCACAAATACCTGTTTGATCCCCAAAAGAGGACAGTTTCTTCCAGAAATGCCACATTTCTCCCAAATAGATCACATCTTCTCCAAGAAATACCAGGTTTCCCCCTTCAAATAGGACCTTTTCACCCACAAATACCTCTTTTATCCCCAAAATAGGACAGTTTCTTCCAGAAAGGCCACATTTCTCCCAAATATATCACATCTTCTCCAAGAAATGCCACGTTTCCCCCAGGAAATAGGACCTTTTCACCCACTTATACCTGTTTTATCCCCAAAAGAGGACAGTTTATTCCAGAAATGCCACATTTCTCCCAAATAGATCACATCTTCTCCAAGAAATACCAGCTTTCCCCCTTCAAAGAGGACCTTTTCTCCCACAAATACCTGTTTTATCCCCAAAATAGGACAGTTTCTTCCAGAAAGGCCACATTTCTCCCAAATACTTCACATCTTCTCCAAGAAATACCACGTTTCCACCTTCAAATAGGACATTTTCACCCACAAATACCTCTTTTATCCCCAAAATACGACAGTTTCTTCCAGAAAGGCCACATTTCTCCCAAATAGATCACATCTTCTCCAAGAAATACCACGTTGACCCCTTCAAATAGGACCTTTTCACCCACAAATACCTCTTTTATCCCCAAAATACGACAGTTTCTTCCAGACATGCCACATTTCTCCCAAATATATCACATCTTCTCCAAGAAATACCAGGTTTCCCCCTACAAAGAGGAACTTTTCACCCACAAATACCTCTTTTATCCCCAAAATAGGACAGTTTCTTCCAGACATGCCAGATTTCTCCCAAATATATCGCATCTTCTCCAAGAAATACCACGGTTCCCCCTTCAAATAGGACCTTTTCACCCACAAATACCTCTTTTATCCCCAAAAGAGGACAGTTTCTGCCAGAAATGCCACATTTCTCCCAAATAGATCACATCTTCTCCAAGAAATACCAGCTTTCCCCCTTCAAATAGGACATTTTCACCCACAAATACCTCTTTTAAACCCAAAAGAGGACAGTTTCTTCCAGACATGCCACATTTCTCCCAAATATACCACATCTTCTCCGAGAAATACCAGGATTCATCCTGAAATAGGAACTTTTCTCCCACAAATACCAGCCTTCTCCACCCAAATTTGACTTTTTCTTCCAGAAATGCCACATTTCTCCCAAATAGATCACATCTTCTCCAAGAAATACCACGTTTCCCCCTTGAAATAGCACCTTTTCACCCACAAATACCTGTTTCATCCCCAAAAGAGGACAGTTTCTTTCTGACATGCGAGATTTCTCCCAAATATATCACATCTTCTCCAAGAAATACCAGGTTTCCCCCTTCAAATAGGAACTTTTCACCCACAAATACCTCTTTTATCCCCAAAAGAGGACAGTTTCTTCCAGAAAGGCCAGATATCGCCCAAATATATCACATCTTCTCCAAGAAAGACCACCTTTCCCCCTGGAAAAAGGACCTTTTCACCCACAAATACCTCTTTTATCCCCAAAAGAGGACAGTTTCTTCCAGAAATGCCACATTTCTCCCAAATATATCACATCTTCTCCAAGAAATACAAGGATTCCTCCTGAAATAGGACCTTTTCACCCACAAATACCTCTTTTATCCCCAAAATAGGACAGTTTCTGCCAGAAATGCCTCATTTCTCCCAAATATATCACATCTCCTCCAAGAAATACCAAGATTCTCCCTGAAATAGGACCTTTTCACCCACAAATACCTGTTTTATCACCATAATAGGACAATTTCTGCCAGACAGGCCACATTTCTTCCAAATATATCACATCTTCTCCAAGAAATACCAGGTTTCCCCCTACAAAGAGGAACTTTTCTCCAACAAATACCTCTTTTATCCCCAAAAGAGGACAGTTTCTTCCATAAATACCAGATTTCTCCCAAATACTTCACATCTTCTCCAAGAAATACCAGGTTTCCCCCTTCAAATAGGACCTTTTCACCCACAAATACCTGTTTTATCCCCAAAAGAGGACAGTTTCTTCCAGAATTGCCACATTTCTCCCATATATATCACATCTTCTCCAAGAAATACCACGTTTCCCCCTTCAAATAGGACCTTTTCACCCACAAATACCTCTTTTATCCCCAAAATACGACAGTTTCTTCCAGAAATGCCACATTTCTTCCAAATATATCTCATCTTCTCCAAGAAATACAAGGTTTCCCCCTGGAAATAGGACCGTTTCACCCACAAATACCTGTTTTATCATTGAAATTGGACATTTTCTTCCAGAAATGCCAGATTACTCCCAAATATATCACATATTCTCCAAGAAATACCAGGTTTCCCTCTTCAAATAAGACCTTTTCACCCACAAATTCCTGTTTGATCCCCAATATTGGACAGTTTCTTCCAGACATGCCACATTTCTCCCAAATATATCACATCTCCTCCAAGAAATACCAGGTTTTCCCCTTCAAATAGGACCTTTTCACCCTGTAATACCTGTTTTATCCCCAAAATAGGACAGTTTCTTCCAGAAAGGCCACATTTCTCCCAAATAGATCACATCTTCTTCAAGAAATACCACGGTTCCCCCTTGAAATAGGACCTTTTCACCCACAAATACCTGTTTTATCCCCAAAAGAGGACAGTTTCTTCCAGAAATGCCACATTTCTCCCAAATATATCACATCTTCTCCAAGAAATACCAGCTTTCCCCCTTCAAATAGGACCTTTTCACCCACTAATACCTCTTTTATCCCCAAAATTGAACAGTTTCTTCCAGAAATGCCACATTTCTCCCAAACATATCACATCTTCTCCAAGAAATACCAGGTTTCCCCCTTGAAATAGGTCCTTTTCATCACAGATACCTGTTTTATCCCCAAAAGAGGACAGTTTCTTCCAGAAATGCCACATTTCTCCCAAATATAGCACATCTTCTCCAAGAAATACCAGCTTTCCCCCTTCAAACCGGACTTTTTCACCCAGAAATACCACTTTTATCCCCAAAAGAGGACAGTTTCTTCCTGACATGCCACATTTCTCCCAAATATATCACATCTTCCCCGAGAAATATCAGGATTCCTCCTGAAATAGGTCCTTTTCTCCCGCAAATACCTCTTTTATCCCCAAAAGAGGACAGTTTCTTCCAGAAATGCCAGATTTCTCCCAAATATATCGCATCTTCTCCGAGAAATACCTGGTTTTCCCCTTCAAATAGGACCTTTTCACCCACTAATACCTCTTTTATCCCCAAAAGAGGACAGTTTCTTCCAGAAAGGCCACATTTCTCCCAAATATATCACATCTTCTCCAAGAAATACCAGCTTTCCCCCTTCATATAGGACCTTTTCACCCACAAATACTTCTTTTATCCCCAAAAGAGGACAGTTTCTTCCAGACATGCCACATTTCTCCCAAATATATTACATCTTCTCCAAGAAATACCAGGATTCATCCTGAAATAGGAACTTCTCTCTCACAAATACCAGCCTTCTCCCCCCAAATTTGACTTTTTCTTCCAGAAATGCCAGATTTCTCCAAATATATCACATCTTCTCCAAGAAATACCACGTTTCCCCCTCAAATAGGACCTTTTCACCCACAAATACCTGTTTCATCCCCAAAATAGGACAGTTTCATCCAGACATGCGAGATTTCTCCCAAATATATCACATCTTCTCCAAGAAATATGATGGTTTCCCCTTCGAAATAGGACCTTTTCACCCACAAATACCTCTTTTATCCCCAAAATAGGACATTTTCTTCCAGAAAGGCCACATATCTCCCAAATAGATCACATCTTCTCCAAGATATACCAGCTTTCCCCCTTCAAATAGGACCTTTTCACCCACAAATATCTCTTTTAGCCCAAAAATAGGACAGTTTCTTCCAGAAAGCCCACATTTCTCCCAAATAGATCACATCTTCTCCAAGAAATACCAGGTTTCCCCCTGGAAATAGGACCTTTTCAACCACAAATCCCTGTTTTATCCCCAAAAGAGGACAGTTTCTTCCAGACATGCCAGTTTTCTCCCAAATATATCACATCTTCTCCAAGAAATACCAGGTTTCCCCCTTCAAATAGGACCTTTTCACCCACAAATACCTCTTTTATCCCCCAAATAGGACAGTTTCTGCCAGAAAGGCCACATTTCTCCCAAAATATATCACATCTTCTCCAAGAAATACAAGGATTCCTCTTGAAATAGGACCCATCACCCTCAAATACCCGTTTTATCCCCAAAGGAGGACAGTTTCTTCCTGACATGCCACATTTCTCCCAAATATATCTCATCTCCTCCAAGAAATACCAGGTTTCCCCCTTCAAATACGACCTTTTCTCTCACAGATCCCAGTTTTATCCCCAAAATAGGACAGTTTCTTCCAGACATGCCACATTTCTCCCAAATAAATCACATCTTCTCCAGGAAATACCAGGTTTCCCCCTTCAAATAGGACCTTTTCTCTCACAGATCCCAGTTTTATCCCCAAAAGAGGACATTTTCTTCCAGACATGCCACATTTCTCCCAAATAGATCACATCTTCTCCAAGAAATACCAGGTTTCCCCCTGGAAATAGGAACTTATCACCCACAAATACCTGTTTTATACCCAAAAGAGAACTGTTTCTTCCAGAAATGCCAGATTTCTCCCAAATATACCACATCTTCTCCAAGAAATACCAGGTTTCCCCCTTCAAATAGGACCTTTTCATCCAGAAATACCTCATTTATCCCCAAAAGAGGACAGTTTCTTCCAGAAATGCCACATTTCTACAAAATATATCACATCTTCTCCAAGAAATATCAGATTTCCCCCTTCAAATAGGACCTTTTCTCTCACAAATACCTGTTTTATCCCCAAAAGAGGACAGTTTCTTCCAGAAATGCCACATTTCTCCCAAATATATCACATCTTCTGCAAGAACTACCAGCTTGCCCCCTTCAAATAGGAACTTTTCATCCACAAATACCTCTTTTATCCCCTAAAGTGGACAGTTTCTTCCAGACATGCCACATTTCTCCCAAATATATCACATCTTCTCCAAGAAATACCAGGTTTCCCCCTTCAAATAGGAACTTTTCTCCCTCAAATACATCTTTTATGCCCAAAATAGGACATTTTCTGCCATAAAGGCCAGATTTCTCCCAAATACATCACATCTTCTCCACGAAATACCACGTTTCCCCCTTCAAATAGGACCTTTTCACCCACAAATACCTCTTTTATCCCCAAAATAGGAGAGTTTCTTCCAGAAATGCCGCATTTCTTCAAATATATCACATCTTCTCCAAGAAATACCAGCTTTCCCCCTTGAAATAGGACCTTTTCACACACAAATACCTCTTTTATCCCCAAAATATGACAGTTTCTTCCAGTAATGCCCGATTTCTCCCAAATACATCACATCTTCTCCAAGAAATACCAGGTTTCCCCCTTGAAATAGGACCTTTTCTCTCACAGATCCCTGTTTAATCCCCAAAAGAGGAAAGTTTCTTCCAGAAAGGCCACATTTCTCCCAAATAGATCACATCTTCTCCAAGAAATACTAGGTTTCCCCCTCGAAATATGACCTTTCACCCACTAATATCTGTTTTATCCCCAAAATAGGACAGTTTCTGCCAGAAATGCCAGATTTCTCCAAAATAGATCACATCTTCTCCAAGAAATACCAGCTTTCCTCCTTCAAATAGGACCTTTTCACCCACAAATACCTCTTTTATCCCCAAAAGAGGACGGTTTCTTCCAGACATGCCGGATTTCTCGCAAATATATCACATTTTCTCCAAGAAATGCCAGCTTTCCCCCTTCAAATAGGAACTTTTCACCCACAAATACCTCTTTTATCCCCAAAAGTGGAAAGTTTCATCAAGACATTCCAGATTTCTCCCAAATATATCACCTCTTCTCCAACAAATAAACGCTTTCCCATAGGAAATAGCACCTTTTCTCCCACAAATACCTGTTCTATCCCCAAAATAGGACATTTTCTTCCAGAAAGGCCATATTTCTCCCAAATATATCACATCTTCGTCAAGAAATACCAGGTTTCCCCCTTGAAATAGGACCTTTTCTCCCACAAATACCTCTTTTATCCCCAAAATAGGACATTTTCTTCCTGACATGCCAGATTTCTCCCAAATATATCACATCTTCTCCAAGAAATACCAGGGTTCCCCCTTCAAATAGGACCTTTTCACCCACATATACCAGCCTTCTCCCCCCAGATAGGACATTTTCTTCCAGACATGCCACATTTCTCCCAAATATATCACATCTTCTCCAAGAAATACCAGGTTTTCCCCAGGAAATAGGACCTTTTCACCAACAAATACCTGTTTTATCCCCAAAGGAGGACAGTTTCTTCCAGAAAGGCCACATTTCTCCCAAATATAGAGCATCTTCTCCAAGAAATACCAGCTTTCCCCTTTGAGATATGACCTTGTCACCCACAGATACCTGTTTTATCCCTTTGTTCCGAGCGACTTTTCGTTTTGGCGTGTTTATCCGATGCTACACTTTAGCATTCTGTGACGAATAAAATAGAAGTGGAATCCGCACTAAGAAGGCAGCTAGAAGCTCCAGGAGCCACACACGTAGTGCTTTCAGGGAGGATGTTCCAGAAAGTCGAGAGTTGTGGCTTCTTTCCTGCGGAGAAAAAACCCCCTGTTTTCAGGCAATGCAGGACGCTGAATTCGCACGTCCTCGGCATAGGAATACCGCTCCTTCGCCCTCGTGGCTCGGAAGCGGCACTCGCGCTGAACCGCTCCGGAGAGTCTGCAGTTGCTGTCCGGTCCATCGCAGTTCTGCCCGAGTGCCGCTTGCAGCCTTCAGCAGCGCTCTCGTTTCTCTCGGATGCCGGGAAAGAGCGACTTCAGCCGGATGCTTTTCTCCGACGAGTGAGCGGCTTCTTCTGTGCACATCGCAATTTAGCGCTTCTGACTTCTCCTTCTGTCCATGCAGAATGCACTACGCTTCTCTCTCATTCTTATCCCTTTCTTCCGAGCTTCATCTCGTTTTGGAGTGTTTATCCGATGCTACACTTCAGCATTCTGTGACGAATAGAGTAGAAGTGAAAAGCCCCACTAAGAAGGAAGCTAGAAGTTCGAGGAGCGACACACGTTGTGCTTTCAGGGAGGACGTTCCAGCAAGTCGAGAGTTGTGGCTTCTTTCCTGCGGAGAAAAAACCCCCTGTTTTCAGGCAATGCAGGACGCTGAATTCTCTCCTTCTCGGCATTTCAATACCGCTCCTTCGCTCTCGTGGCTCGAAAGCGGCTCTCGCGCTGAACCGCTCCGGAGAGTCTGCAGTTGCTGGCCCGTCCATCGCGGTTCTGCCAGAGTGCCGCTTGCAGCCTTCAGCAGCGCTCTCGTTTCTCTCGGATGCCGGGAAAGAGCGACTTCAGCCGGATGCTTTTCTCCGACGAGTGAGCGGCTTCTTCTGCGCACATCGCAATGGAGCGCTTCTGGCTTCTCCTTCTGTCCATGCAGAATGCACTACGCTTCTCTCTCATTCTTATCCCTTTCTTCCGAGCGACTTTTCGTTTTGGAGTGTTTATCCGATGCTACACTTCAGCATTCTGTGACGAATAGAGTAGAAGTGGAAACCCCCTCTAATAAGGCAGCTAGAAGCTCCAGGAGCCACACACGTTGTGCTTTCAGGGAGGACGTTCCAGAAAGTCGAGAGTTATGGCTTCTTTCCTGCGGAGAAAAAACCCCCTGTTTTCAGGCAATGCAGGACGCTGAATTCGCTCGCTCTCGGCATAAGAACACCGCTCCTTCGCTCTCGTGGCTCGGAAGCGGCACTCGCGCTGAACCGCTCCGGAGAGTCTGCAGTTGCTGGCCGGTCCATCGCGGTTCTGCCCGAGTGCCGCTTGCAGCCTTCAGCAGCGGTCTCGTTTCTCTCGGATGCCGGGAAAGAGCGACTTCAGCCGGATGCTTTTCTCCGACGAGTGAGCGGCTTCTTCTGCGCACATCGCAATTTAGCGCTTCTGACTTCTCCTTCTGTCCATGCAGAATGCACTACGCTTCTCTCTCATTCTTATCCCTTTCTTCCGAGCTTCATCTCGTTTTGGAGTGTTTATCCGATGCTACACTTCAGCATTCTGTGACGAATAGAGTAGAAGTGAAAAGCCCCACTAAGAAGGAAGCTAGAAGTTCGAGGAGCGACACACGTTGTGCTTTCAGGGAGGACGTTCCAACAAGTCGAGAGTTGTGGCTTCTTTCCTGCGGAGAAAAAACCCCCTGTTTTCAGGCAATGCAGGACGCTGAATCCGCACCTTCTCGGCATAGGAATGCCGCTCCTTCGCTCTCGTGGCTCGAAAGCGGCATTTGCGCTGAACCGCTCCGGAGAGTCTGCAGTTGCTGGCCGGTCCATCGCGGTTCTGCCCGAGAGCCGCTTGCAGCCTTCAGCAGCGGTCTTGTTTCTCTCGGATGCCGGGAAAGAGCGACTTCAGCCGGATGCTTTTCTCCGACGAGTGAGCGGCTTCTTCTGCGCACATCGCAATTTAGCAATTCTGACCTCTCCTTCTGTCCATGCAGAATGCACTACGCTTTTCTCTCATTCTTATCCCTTTCTTCCGAGCGACATTTCGTTTCTGAGTGTTTATCCGATGCTACACTTCAGCATTCTGTGAAGAATAGAGTATAAGGGAAAACCCCACTAATAAGGAAGCTAGAAGTTCGAGGAGCGACATACGTTGGGCTTTCAGGGAGGACGTTCCAGAAAGTCGAGAGTTGTGGCTTCTTTCCTGAGGAGAAAATACCCCCTGTTTTCAGGCAATGCAGTAGGCTGAATTCGCACGTTCTCGGCATAGGAATACCGCTCCTCCGCTCTCGTTGCTCGAAAGCGGCATTTGCGATGAAACACACCGGAGAGTCTGCAGTTGCAGACTACTGCATTGCCTGAAAACAGGTGGTTTTTTCTCCGCAGGAAAGAAGCCACAACTCTCGACTTGTTGGAACGTCCTCCCTGAAAGCACAACGTGCGTTGCTCCTGGAGCTTCTAGCTGCCTTATTAGTGGGGTTTCAACTTCTACTCTATTCGTCACAGAATGCTGAAGTGTAGCATCGGATAAACACTCCAAAACGAAAAGTCGCTCGGAAGAAAGGGATAAGAATGAGAGAGAAGCGTAGTGCATTCTGCATGGACAGAAGGAGAAGTCAGAAGCGCTCCATTGCGATGTGCGCAGAAGAAGCCGCTCACTCGTCGGAGAAAAGCATCCGGCTGAAGTCGCTCTTTCCCGGCATCCGAGAGAAACGAGACCGCTGCTGAAGGCTGCAAGCGGCACTCGGGCAGAACCGCGATGGACCGGACAGCAACTGCAGACTCTCCGGAGCGGTTCAGCGCGAGTGCCGCTTTCGAGCCACGAGAGCGAAGGAGCGGTATTCCTATGCCGAGAAGGTGCAAATTCAGCGTCCTGCATTGCCTGAAAACAGGGGGTTTTTTCTCCGCAGGAAAGAAGCCACAACTCTCGACTTTCTGGAACGTCCTCCCTGAAAGCAAAACGTGTGTGGCTCCTGGAGCTTCTAGCTGCCTTATTAGTGTGGTTTCCACTTCTATTCTATTCGTCACAGAATGCTGAAGTGTAGCATCGGATAAACACTCCAAAAAGAAAAATCGCTCAGAACAATGGGATAAAACAGGTATTTGTGGGTGACAAGGTCCTATTTCAAGGGGGATAGCTGGTATTTCTTTGAGAGGATGTGATATATTTGGGAGAAATGTGGCCTCTCTGGAAGAAACTGTCCTATTTTGTTGATAAAAGAGGTATTTGTGGGTGAAAAGGTCCTATTTGAAGGGGGAAAGCTGGTATTTCTTGGAGAAGATGTGATACATTTGGGAGAAATGTGGCATTTCTGGCAGAAACTGTCCTCTTTTGGGGATCAAACAGGTATTAGAGGGTGAAAAGGTCCTATTTGAAGGGGGAAACGTGGTATTTCTTGGAGAAGATGTGATCTATTTGGGAGAAATCTGGCATGTCTGGAAGAAACTGTCCTCTTTTGGGGATAAAAGAGGTATTTGTGGGTGAAAAGGTCCTATTTGAAGGGGGAAACCTGGTATTTCTCGGAGAAGATGTGATATATTTGGGAGAAATGTGGCATTTCTGGAAGAAAATGTCCTCTTTTGGGGATAAAAGAGGTATTTGTGGGTGAAAAGGTCCTATTTGAAGGGGGAAACCTGGTATTTCTTGGAGGAGATGTGATATATTTGGGAGAAATGTGGCCTCTCTGGAAGAAACTGTCCTATTTTGGGGATAGAACAGGTATTTGTGGGTGAAAAGGTCCTATTTGAAGGGGGAACCCTGGTATATCTTGGGGAAGATGTGATATGTTTGGGAGAAATGTGGCATTTCCGGAAGCAAATGTCCTCTTTTGGGGATAAAAGACGTATTTGTGGGTGAAAAGGTCCTATTTGAAGGGGGAAAGCTGGTATTTCTTGGAGAAGATGTGATATGTTTGGGAGAAATGTGGCATGTCTGGAAGAAACTGTCCTATTTTGGGGATAAAAGAGGTATTTGTGGGTGAAAAGTTCCTATTTCAGGAAGAATCCTTGTATTTCCTCGAGAAGAAGTGATATATTTGGGAGAAATGTAGCCTTTCTGGAAGAAACTGTCCTCTTTTGGGGATAAAAGAGGTATTTGTGGGTGAAAAGGTCCTATTTGAAGGGGGAAACCTGGTATTTCTTGGAGAAGATGTGATCTATTTGGGAGAAATGTGGCATGTCTGGAAGAAACTGTCCTATTTTGGGGATCAAACAGGTATTTGTGGGTGAAAAGGTCCTATTTGAAGGGGGAAACCTGGTATTTCTTGGAGAAGATGTGATATATTTGGGAGAAATGTGGCATGTCTGGCAGAAACTGTCCTATTTTGGAAATAAAAGAGGTATTTGTGGGTGAAAAGGTCCTATTTGAAGGGGGAACCTGGTATTTCTTGGAGAAGATGTGATATATTTGGGAGAAATGTGGAATTTCTGGCAGAAACTGTCCTATTTTGGGGATAAAAGAGGTATTTGTGGGTGAAAAGGTCCAATTTGAAGGGGGAAAGCTGGTATTTCTTGGAGAAGATGTGATATATTTGGGAGAAATGTGGCATGTCGGGAAGAAACTGTCCTATTTTGGGGATCAAACAGGTATTTGTGGGTGAAAAGGTCCTATTTAAAGGGGAAAGCTGGTAGCTCTTGCAGGAGATGTGATATATTTGGGAGAAATGTGGCATTTCTGGAAGAAACTGTCCCCTTTTGGGGATAAAAGAGGTATTTGTGGGTGAAAAGGTCCTATTTCAAGGGGGAAACCTGGTATTTCTTGGAGAAGATGTGATATATTTGGGAGAAATCTGGCCTTTCTGGCAGAAACTGTCCTCTTTTGGGGATAAAAGAGGTATTTGTGGGTGAAAAGGTCCTGTTTGAAGGGGGAAAGCTGGTATTTCTTGGAGAAGATGTGATATATTTGGGAGAAATGTGGCATTTCTGGAAGAAACTGTCCTCTTTCGGGGATAAAAGAGGTATTTGTGGGTGAAAAGGTCCTATTTCAAGGGGGAAAACTGGTATTCCTTGGAGAAGATGTGATACATTTGGGAGAAATGTGGCCTTTCGGGCAGAAACTGTCGTATTTTGGCGATAAAAGAGGTATTTGTGGGAGGAAAGATCCTATTTGAAGGGGGAAAGCTGGTATATCTTGGAGAAGATGTGATATATTTGGGAGAAATGTGGCATTTCTTGAAGAAACTGTCCTATTTTGGGGATAAAAAGAGGTTTTTTTGTGTTAGAAGGTCCTATTTGAAGGGGGAAACCTGGTATTTCTTGGAGAAGTTGTGATATATTTGGGAGAAATCTGGCATGTCGGGAAGAAACTGTCCTCTTTTGGGGATAAAACAGGTATTTGTGGGTGAAAAGGTCCTATTTCAAGGGGGAAAGCTGGTAGTTCTTGCAGGAGATGTGATATATTTGGGAGAAATGTGGCCTTTCTGGTAGAAACTGTCCTATCTTGGGGATCAAACAGGTATTTGTGGGTGAAAAGTTCCTATTTCCAGGGGGAAACCTGGTATTTCTTGGAGAAGATGTGATATATTTGGGAGAAATGTGGCATGTCTGGAAGAAACTGTCCTATTTTGGGGTTAAAAGAGGTATTTGTGGGTGAAAAGGTCCTATTTCAAGGGGGAACCCTGGTATTTCTTGGAGAAGATGTGATATATTTGGGAGAAATGTGGCATGTCTGGAAGAAACTGTCCTCTTTTGGGGAATAAAACAGGTATTACAGGGTGAAAAGTTCCTATTTGAAGGGGGAAACCTGGTATTTCTTGGAGAAGATGTGATATATTTGGGAGAAATGTGGCCTTTCTGGAAGAAACTGTCCTATTTTGGGAATAAAACAGGTATTACAGAGTGAAAAGGTCCTATTTGAAGGGGGAAACCTGGTATTTCTTGGAGGAGATGTGATATATTTGGGAGAAATCTGGCATTCCTGGAAGAAACTGTCCTCTTTTGGGGATAAAAGAGGTTTTTTAGGGGAAAAGTTCCTATTTGAAGGGGGAAACGTGGTATTTCTTGGAGAAGATGTGATCTATTTGGGAGAAATGTGGCATTTCTGGAAGAAACTGTCCTCTTATGGGGATAGAACAGGTATTTGTGGGTGAAAAGGTCCTATTTCCAGGGGAAAACCTGGTATTTCTTGGAGAAGATGTGATCTATTTGGGAGAAATGTGGCATGTCTGGAAGAAACTGTCCTATTTTGGGGATAAAAGAGGTATTTGTGGGTGAAAAGTTCCTATTTCCAGGGGGAAACCAGGTATTTCTTGGAGAAGATGAGATATATTTGGAAGAAATGTGGCATTTCTGGAAGAAACTGTCCTCTTTTGGGGATAAAAGAGGTATTTGTGGGTGAAAAGGTCCTATTTGAAGGGGGAACCATGGTATTTCTTGGAGAAGATGTGATATATTTGGGAGAAATCTGGCCTTTCTGGAAGAAACTGTCCTCTTTTGGGGATAAAAGAGGTATTTCTGTGTGAAAAGGTCCTATTTGAAGGGGGAAAGCTGGTATTTCTTGGAGAAGATGTGATATATTTGGGAGAAAACTGGCATGTCTGGAAGAATCTGTCCTCTTTTGGGGATAAAAGAGGTATTTGTGGGTGAAAAGGTCCTATTTGAAGGGGGAAACATGGTATTCCTTGGAGAAGATGTGATATATTTGGGAGAAATGTGGCATGTCTGGAAGAATCTGTCCTCTTTTGGGGATAAAAGAGGTATTTGTGGGTGAAAAGGTCCGATTTGAAGGGGGAAACCTGGTATTTCTTGGAGAAGATGTGATATGTTTGGAAGAAATCTGGCATGTCTGGAAGAAAATGTCCTATCTGGGGGGAGAAGGCTGCTAGTTTTGGGAGAAAAGGTCCTATATCAGGAGGAATCGTGGTATTTCTTGGAGAAGATGTGATATATTTGGGAGAAATGTGGCATTTCTGGAAGAAACTGTCCTCTTTTGGGATAAAACAGGTATTTGTGGGAGATAAGGTCCTATTCGAAGGGGGAAACTTGGTATTTCTTGGAGAAGATGTGATACATTAGGGAGAAATGTGGCATTTCTGGCAGAAACTGTCCTATTTTGGGGATAAAAGAGGTATTTGTGGGTGAAAAGGTCCTATTTGAAGGGGGATACATGGTATTTCTTGGAGAAGATGTGATATATTTGGGAGAAATCTGGCATTTCTGGCAGAAACTGTCCTATTTTGGGGATAAAAGAGGTATTTGTAGGTGAAAAGGTCCTATTTGAAGGGGGAAACCTGGTATTTCTTGGAGAAGATGTGACATATTTCGGAGAAAACTGGCATGTCTGGAAGAAACTGTCCTCATTTGGGGATAAAAGAGGTATTTGTGGGTGAAAAGGTCCTATTTCCAGGGGGAACCCTGGTATTTCTTGGAGAATATGTGAAATATTTTGGAGAAATGTGGCATTTCTGGCAGAAACTGTCCTCTTTTGGGGATAAAAGAGGTATTTGTGGGTGAAAAGGTCCTATTTGAGTGGGAAACCTGGTATTTCTTGGAGAAGATGTGATATATTTGGGAGAAATCTGGCATGTCTGGAAGAAACTGTCCTCTTTTGGGGATAAAAGAGGTATTTGTGGGTGAAAAGGTCCTAATTCAAGGGGGAAACCTGGTATTTCTTGGAGAAGATGTGATACATTTGTGAGAAATCTGCAATTTCTAGCAGAAACTGTCCTATTTTGGGGATAAAAGAGGTATTTGTGGGTGAATTGGTCCTATTTGAAGGGGGAATCCTGGTATTTCTTGCAGAAGATGTGATACATTTGGGAGAAATGTGGCCTTTCTGGAAGAAACTGTCCTATTTGGGGGTTAAAAGAGGTATTTGTGGGAGAAAAGGTCCTATTTCAAGGGGGAACCCTGGTATTTCTAGGAGGAGATGTGATATATTAGGGAGAAATGTGGCATTTCTGGCAGAAACTGTCCTATTTTGGGGATAAAAGAGGTATTTGTGGCAGAAAAGTTCCTATTTCAGGTGGAATCCAGGTATTTCTTGGAGAAGATGTGATATATTTGGGAGAAATGTGGCATGTCCGGAAGAAACTGTCGTATTTTGGGGATAAAAGAGGTATTTGTGTGTGAGAAGGTCCTATTTGAAGGGGGAAACGTGGTATTTCTTGGAGAAGATGTGATATATTTGGGAGAAATCTAGCAAGTCTGGAAGAAAATGTCCTAACTGGGGGGAGAATGGAGGTATTTGAGGGAGCAAAGGTCCTATTTCAGGAAGAATCGTGGTATTTCTTGGAGAAGATGTGATATGTTTGGAAGAAATCTGGCATGTCTGGAAGAAACTGTCCTCTTTTGGGGTTAAAACAGGTATTTGTGGGAGATAAGATCCTATTTGAAGGGGGAAACCTGGTATTTCTTGGAGAAGATGTGATACATCTCGGAGAAAAGTGGCATGTCTCGATGAAACTGTCCTCTTTTGGGGATAAAAGAGGTATTTGTGGGAGATAAGGTCCTATTTGAAGGGGGAAACCTGGTATTTCTTGGAGAAGATGTGATATATTTGGGAGAAATGTGGCATGTCTGTAAGAAACTGTCCTCTTTTGGGGATAAAAGAGGTATTTGTGGGTGAAAAGGTCCTATTTGAAGTGGGAAACCTGGTATTTCTTGGAGAAGATGTGATATATTTGGGAGAAATCTGGCCTTTCTGGCAGAAACTGTCCTCTTTTGGGGATAAAAGAGGTATTTGTGGGTGAAAAGGTCCTGTTTGAAGGGGGAAACCTGGTATTTCTTGGAGGAGATGTGATATATTTGGGAGAAATCTGGCATGTCTGGAAGAAAATGCCCTATCTGGGGGGAGAAGGATAGTATTTTTGGGAGAAAAGGTCCTGTTTCAGGAGTAATCCTGGTATTTCTTGGAGGAGATGTGATATATTTGGAAGAAATGTGGCATGTCTGGAAGAAACTGTCCTCTTTTGGGGATAAATGAGGATTTTTGGGGAAAAGGTCCTATTTGAAGGCGGAAACGAGGTATTTCTTGGAGAAGATGTGATATATTTGGGAGAAATGTGGCATTTCTGGCAGAAACTGTCCTCTTTTGGGGATAAAAGAGGTATTTGTTGGTGAAAAGGCCCTATTTCAAGGGGGAAAGCTGGTATTTCTTGGAGAAGATGTGATATATTTGGGAGAAATGTGGCATGTCTGGAAGAAACTGTCCTCTTTTGGGGATAAAAGAGGTATTTGTGGGTGAAAAGTTCACATTTGAAGGGGGAAACCTGGTATTTCTTGGAGAAGATATTATGTATTTGGGAGAAATGTGGCATGTCTGACAGAAACTGTCCTCTTTTGGGGATAAAAGAGGTATTTGTGGGAGAAAAGGTCCTATTTGAAGGGGGAAACCTGGTATTTCTTGGAGAAGATGTGATATATTTGGGAGAAATGTGGCATGTCCGGAAGAAACTGTCGTATTTTGGGGACAAAAGAGGTATTTGTGTGTGAGAAGGTCCTATTTGAAGGGGGAAACCTGTTATTTCTTGGAGAAGATGTGATATATTTGGGAGAAATCTGGCATGTCTGGAAGAAAATGTCCTAACTGGGGGGAGAATGGAGGTATTTGTGGGAGAAAAGGTCCTATTTCAGGAAGAATCCTGGTATTTCTTGGAGAAGATGTGATATATTTGGGAGAAATGTGGCATTTCTGGAAGAAACTGTCCTATTTTGGGATAAAACAGGTATTTGTGGGTGAAAAGGTCCTATTTGAAGGGGGAAAGCTGGTATTTCTTGGAGAAGATGTGATATATTTGGGAGAAAACTGGCATGTCTGGAAGAAACTGTCCTATTTTGGGGATAAAATAGGTATTTGTGGGTGAAAAGTTCCTATTTGAAGGGGGATACCTGGTATTTCTTGGAGAAGATGTGATATGTTTGGAAGAAATCTGGCATGTCTGGAAGAAAATGTCCTATCTGGGGGGAGAAGGCTGCTAGTTTTGGGAGAAAAGGTCCTATATCAGGAGGAATCGTGGTATTTCTTGGAGAAGATGTGATATATTTGGGAGAAATGTGGCATTTCTGGAAGAAACTGTCCTCTTTTGGGATAAAACAGGTATTTGTGGGAGATAAGGTCCTATTTGAAGGGGGAAACGAGGTATTTCTTGGAGAAGATGTGATCTATTTGGGAGAAATGTGGCATGTCTCGATGAAACTGTCCTCTTTTGGGGATAAAAGAGGTATTTGTGGGAGATAAGGTCCTATTTGAAGGGGGAAACCTGGTATTTCTAGGAGAAGATGTGATATATTTGGGAGAAATGTGGCATGTCTGTAAGAAACTGTCCTCTTTTGGGGATAAAACAGGTATTTGTGGGTGAAAAGTTCCTATTTGAAGGGGGAAACCTGGTATTTCTTGGAGAAGATGTGATGTATTTGGGAGAAATGTGGCATGTCTGGCAGAAACTGTCCTCTTTTGGGGATAAAAGAGGTATTTGTGGGAGATAAGGTCCTATTTGAAGGGGGAAAGCTGGTATTTCTTGGAGAAGATGTGAAATATTTTGGGGAAATCTGGCATTTCTGGCAGAAACTGTGCACTTTTGGGGATAAAAGAGGTATTTGTGGGTGAAAAGTTCCTATTTGTAGGGGGAAACGTGGTATTTCTTGGAGAAGATGTGATATATTTATGAGAAATGTGGCATTTCTGGAAGAATCTGTCCTCTTTGGGGGATAAAAGAGGTATTTGTGGGTGAAAAGGTCCTATTTGAAGGGGGAAAGCTGGTATTTCTTGGAGAAGATGTGATATATTTGGGAGAAATCTGCGATTTCTGGCAGAAACTGTCCTATTTTGGGGATAAACGAGGTATTTGTGGGTGAAAAGGTCCTATTTGAAGGGGGAATCCTGGTATTTCTTGGAGAAGATGTGATCTATTTGGGAGAAATATGGCCTTTCTGGAAGAAACTGTCGTATTTTGGGGTTAAAAGAGGTATTTGTGGGAGAAAAGGTCCTATTTGAAGGGGGAAACCTGATATTTCTTGGAGAAGATGTGATACATTTGGGAGAAATGTGGCATTTCTGGCAGAAACTGTCCTCTTTTGGGGATAAAAGAGGTATTTGTGGGAGGAAAGTTCCTATTTCAGGTGGAATCCTGGTATTTCTAGGAGAAGATGTGATATATTTGGGAGAAATGTGGCATTTCTGGAAGAAACTGTCCTGTTTTGGGGATAAAAGAGGTATTTGTGGGTGAAAAGGTCCTATTTGAAGGGGGAAAGCTGGTATTTCTTGGAGAAGATGTGATATATTTGGGAGAAATGTGGCATTTCTGGAAGAAACTGTCCTCTTTTGGGGATAAAACAGGTATTTGTGGGTGAAAAGTTCACATTTGAAGGGGGAAACCTGGTATTTCTTGGAGAAGATGTGATATATTTGGGAGAAAACTGGCCTTTCTGGAAGAAACTGTCCTGTTTTGGGGATAAAAGAGGTATTTGTGGGTGAAAAGGTCCTATTTGAAGGGGCAAAACTGGTATTTCTTGGAGAGGATGTGATATATTTGGGGGAAATGTGGCATTTCTGGAAGAAACTGTCCTATTTTGGGGATGAAACAGGTATTTGTGGGTGAAAAGGTCCTATTTGAAGGGGGAAAGCTGGTATTTCTTGGAGAAGATGTGATCTATATGGGAGAAATGTGGCATGTCTGGAAGAAACTGTCCTATTTTGGGGATAAAAGAGGTATTTGTGGGTGAAAAGGTCCTATTTGAAGGGGGAAACCTGGTATTTCTTGGAGAAGATGTGATATACTTGGGAGAAATGTGGCATTTCTGAAAGAAATTGTACTCTTTTGGGGATAAAAGAGGTATTTGTGGGAGAAAAGTTAATATTTGAAGGGGGAAACCTGGTATTTCTTGGAGAAGATGTGATATGTTTGGGAGAAATGTGGCATTTCTGGCAGAAACTGTCCTATTTTGGGGATAAAAGAGGTATTTGTGGGTGAAAAGGTCCTATTTCAGGGGGAATCCTGGTATTTCTTGGAGAAGATGTGATTTATTTGGGAGAAATGTGGCATGTCCGGAAGAACTGTCGTATTTTGGGGATAAAAGAGGTATTTGTGTGTGAGAAGGTCCTATTTGAAGGGGGAAACCTGGTATTTCTTGGAGAAGATGTGATATATTTGGGAGAAATGTGGCATTTCTGGAAGAAACTGTCCTATTTTGGGGATAAAAGAGGTATTTGTGGGTGACAAGGTCCTATTTGAAGGGGGAAAGCTGGTATTTCTTGGAGAAGATGTGCTATATTTGGGAGAAATGTGGCATTTCTGGCAGAAACTGTCCTCTTTTGGGGATAAAAGAGGTATTTGTGGGTGAAAAGGTCCTATTTGAAGGGGGAAACCTGGTATTTCTTGGAGAAGATGTGATATATTTGGGAGAAATGTGGCATGTCTGGAAGAAACTGTCCTCTATTAGAGATAAAAGAGGTATTTGTGGGTGAAAAGGTCCTATTTGAAGGGGGAAACCTGGTATTTCTTGGAGGAGATGTGATATATTTGGGAGAAATGTGGCATGTCTGGAAGAAACTATACAATTATGGGGATCAAACAGGTATTAGTGGGTGAAAAGGTCCTATTTGAAGGGGGAACCCTGGTATATCTTGGAGAAGATGTGATATATTTGGGAGAAATGTGGCATTTCTGGAAGAAACAGTCCTCTTTTGGGGATAAAAGAGGTATTTGTGGGTGAAAAGGTCCTATTTCAAGGGGTTAACGTGGTATTCCTTGGAGAAGATGTGATATATTTGGGAGAAATGTGGCATGTCTGGAAGAAACTGTCGTATTTTGGGGATAGAAAGAGGTATTTGTGTGTTAGAAGGTCCTATTTGAAGGGGGAAACCTGGTATTTCTTGGAGAAGATGTGATCTATTTGGGAGAAATGTGGCCTTTCTGGAAGAAACTGTCGCATTTTGGGGATAAAAGAGGTATCTGTGGGTGAAAAGTTCCTATTTGAAGGGGGAAACCTGGCATTTCTTGGAGAAGATGTGATCTATTTGGGAGAAATGTGGCATGTCTGGAAGAAAATGTCCAATTTTGTGGAGAAGGCTGGTTGTTGTGGATGACAAGGTCCTATTTCAGGAGGAATCGTGGTATTTCTTGGAGAAGATGTGATATATTTGGGAGAAATCTGGCATGTCTGGAAGAAACTGTCCTCTTTTGGGGATAAAAGAGGTATTTGTTGGTGAAAAGGTCCTATTTGAAGGGGGAAACCTGGTATTTCTTGGAGAAGATGTGATCTATTTGGGAGATATGTGGCATGTCTGGAAGAAACTGTCCTATTTTGGGGATAAAACAGGTATTTGTGGTAGAAAAGGTCCTATTTGAAGGGGGAAACCTGGTATTTCTTGGGGAAGATGTGATATGCTCGGGAGAAATCTGGCATGTCTGGAAGAAAATGTCCTATCTGGGGGGACAAGGATAGTTTTTGTGGGAGAAAAAGTCCTATTTCAGGAGGAATCCTGGTATTTCTTGGAGAAGATGTGATATATTTGGGAGAAATGTGGCATGTCTGGCAGAATCTGTCCTCTTTTGGGGATAAAAGAGGTATTTGTTGGAGAAAAGTTCCTATTTCCAGGGGGAAACCTGGTATTTCTTGGAGAAGATGTGATATATTTGGGAGAAAACTGGCATGTCTGGAAGAAACTGTCCTCATTTGGGGATAAAAGAGGTATTTGTGGGTGAAAAGGTCCTATTTGAAGGGGGAAAGCTGGTATTTCTTGGAGAAGATGTGATATATTTGGGGGAAATGTGCCATTTCTGGCAGAAACTGTCCACTTTTGGGGATAAAAGAGGTATTTGTGGGTGAGAAGGTCCTATTTGAAGGGGGAACCCTGGTATTTCTCGAAGAAGATGTGATATATTTGGGAGAAATGTGGCTTGTCTGGAAGAATCTGTCCTCTTCTGGGGATAAAACAGGTATTTGTGGGTGAAAAGGTCCTATTTGAAGGGGGAAACCTGGTATTTCTTGGAGATGATGATATATATTTGGGAGAAATGTGGCATGTCTGGAAGAATCTGTCCTCTTTTGGGGATAAAAGAGGTATTTGTGGGTGAAAAGGTCCTATTTGAAGGGGGAAACATGGTATTCCTTGGAGAAGATGTGATATATTTGGGAGAAATGTGGCATGTCTGGAAGAATCTCTCCTCTTTTGGGGATAAAAGAGGTATTTGTGGGTGAAAAGGTCCTATTTGAAGGGGGAAACCTGGTATTTCTTGGAGAAGATGTGATATTTTTGGAAGAAATCTGGCATGTCTGGAAGAAAATGTCCTATCTGGGGGGAGAAGGCTGCTAGTTTTGGGAGAAAAGGTCCTATATCAGGAGGAATCGTGGTATTTCTTGGAGAAGATGTGATATATTTGGGAGAAATGTGGCATTTCTGGAAGAAACTGTCCTCTTTTGGGATAAAACATGTATTTGTGGGAGATAAGGTCCTATTTGAAGGGGGAAACTTGGTATTTCTTGGAGAAGATGTGATACATTAGGGAGAAATGTGGCATTTCTGGCAGAAACTGTCCTATTTTGGGGATAAAAGAGGTATTTGTGGGTGAAAAGGTCCTATTTGAAGGGGGATACATGGTATTTCTTGGAGAAGATGTGATATATTTGGGAGAAATCTGGCATTTCTGGCAGAAACTGTCCTATTTTGGGGATAAAAGAGGTATTTGTAGGTGAAAAGGTCCTATTTGAAGGGGGAAACCTGGTATTTCTTGGAGAAGATGTGACATATTTCGGAGAAATCTGGCATGTCTGGAAGAAACTGTCCTCTTTTGGGGATAAAAGAGGTATTTGTGGGTGAAAAGGTCCTAATTCAAGGGGGAAACCTGGTATTTCTTGGAGAAGATGTGATACATTTGTGAGAAATCTGCAATTTCTAGCAGAAACTGTCCTATTTTGGGGATAAAAGAGGTATTTGTGGGTGAATTGGTCCTATTTGAAGGGGGAATCCTGGTATTTCTTGCAGAAGATGTGATACATTTGGGAGAAATGTGGCCTTTCTGGAAGAAACTGTCCTATTTGGGGGTTAAAAGAGGTATTTGTGGGAGAAAAGGTCCTATTTCAAGGGGGAACCCTGGTATTTCTTGGAGGAGATGTGATATATTAGGGAGAAATGTGGCATTTCTGGCAGAAACTGTCCTATTTTGGGGATAAAAGAGGTATTTGTGGGAGAAAAGTTCCTATTTCAGGTGGAATCCAGGTATTTCTTGGAGAAGATGTGATATATTTGGGAGAAATGTGGCATGTCCGGAAGAAACTGTCGTATTTTGGGGATAAAAGAGGTATTTGTGTGTGAGAAGGTCCTATTTGAAGGGGGAAACGTGGTATTTCTTGGAGAAGATGTGATATATTTGGGAGAAATCTAGCATGTCTGGAAGATAATGTCCTAACTGGGGGGAGAATGGAGGTATTTGAGGGAGCAAAGGTCCTATTTCAGGAAGAATCGTGGTATTTCTTGGAGAAGATGTGATATATTTGGGAGAAATGTGGCATTTCTTGAAGAAACTGTCCTGTTTTGGGGATAAAACAGGTATTTGTGGGTGAAAAGGTCCTATTTGAAGGGGGAAACCTGGTATTTCTTGGAGAAGATGTGATATATTTGGGATAAAACTGGCATGTCTGGAAGAAACTGTCCTCTTTTGGGGATAAAAGAGGTATTTGTGGGTGAAAAGTTCCTATTTGAAGGGGGAAACCTGGTATTTCTTGGAGAAGATGTGATATGTTTGGAAGAAATCTGGCATGTCTGGAAGAAACTGTCCTCTTTTGGGGATAAAACAGGTATTTGTGGGAGATAAGATCCTATTTGAAGGGGGAAACCTGGTATTTCTTGGAGAAGATGTGATACATCTCGGAGAAAAGTGGCATGTCTCGATGAAACTGTCCTCTTTTGGGGATAAAAGAGGTATTTGTGGGAGATAAGGTCCTATTTGAAGGGGGAAACCTGGTATTTCTTGGAGAAGATGTGATATATTTGGGAGAAATGTGGCATGTCTGTAAGAAACTGTCCTCTTTTGGGGATAAAAGAGGTATTTGTGGGTGAAAAGGTCCTATTTGAAGTGGGAAACCTGGTATTTCTTGGAGAAGATATGATATATTTGGGAGAAATGTGGCATGTCTGTAAGAAACTGTCCTCTTTTGGGGATAAAACAGGTATTTGTGGGTGAAAAGTTCCTATTTGAAGGGGGAAACCTGGTATTTCTTGGAGGAGATGTGATATATTTGGGAGAAATCTGGCATGTCTGGAAGAAAATGCCCTATCTGGGGGGAGAAGGATAGTATTTTTGGGAGAAAAGGTCCTGTTTCAGGAGTAATCCTGGTATTTCTTGGAGGAGATGTGATATATTTGGAAGAAATGTGGCATGTCTGGAAGAAACTGTCCTCTTTTGGGGATAAATGAGGATTTTTGGGGAAAAGGTCCTATTTGAAGGGGGAAACGAGGTATTTCTTGGAGAAGATGTGATATATTTGGGAGAAATGTGGCATTTCTGGCAGAAACTGTCCTCTTTTGGGGATAAAAGAGGTATTTGTGGGTGAAAAGGCCCTATTTCAAGGGGGAAAGCTGGTATTTCTTGGAGAAGATGTGATATATTTGGGAGAAATGTGGCATGTCTGGAATTAACTGTCCTCTTTTGGGGATAAAAGAGGTATTTGTGGGTGAAAAGTTCACATTTGAAGGGGGAAACCTGGTATTTCTTGGAGAAGATATTATGTATTTGGGAGAAATGTGGCATGTCTGGCAGAAACTGTCCTCTTTTGGTGATAAAAGAGGTATTTGTGGGAGAAAAGGTACTATTTGAAGGGGGAAACCTGGTATTTCTTGGAGAAGATGTGATATATTTGGGAGAAATGTGGCATGTCCGGAAGAAACTGTCGTATTTTGGGGACAAAAGAGGTATTTGTGTGTGAGAAGGTCCTATTTGAAGGGGGAAACCTGTTATTTCTTGGAGAAGATGTGATATATTTGGGAGAAATCTGGCATGTCTGGAAGAAAATGTCCTAACTGGGGGGAGAATGGAGGTATTTGTGGGAGAAAAGGTCCTATTTCAGGAAGAATCCTGGTATTTCTTGGAGAAGATGTGATATATTTGGGAGAAATGTGGCATTTCTGGAAGAAACTGTCCTATTTTGGGATAAAACAGGTATTTGTGGGTGAAAAGGTCCTATTTGAAGGGGGAAAGCTGGTATTTCTTGGAGAAGATGTGATATATTTGGGAGAAAACTGGCATGTCTGGAAGAAACTGTCCTATTTTGGGGATAAAATAGGTATTTGTGGGTGAAAAGTTCCTATTTGAAGGGGGAAACCTGGTATTTCTTGGAGAAGATGTGATATGTTTGGAAGAAATCTGGCATGTCTGGAAGAAAATGTCCTATCTGGGGGGAGAAGGCTGCTAGTTTTGGGAGAAAAGGTCCTATATCAGGAGGAATCGTGGTATTTCTTGGAGAAGATGTGATATATTTGGGAGAAATGTGGCATTTCTGGAAGAAACTGTCCTCTTTTGGGATAAAACAGGTATTTGTGGGAGATAAGGTCCTATTCGAAGGGGGAAACCTGGTATTTCTTGGAGAAGATGTGATCTATTTGGGAGAAATGTGGCATGTCTCGATGAAACTGTCCTCTTTTGGGGATAAAAGAGGTATTTGTGGGAGATAAGGTCCTATTTGAAGGGGGAAACCTGGTATTTCTAGGAGAAGATGTGATATATTTGGGAGAAATGTGGCATGTCTGTAAGAAACTGTCCTCTTTTGGGGATAAAAGAGGTATTTGTGGGTGAAAAGGTCCTATTTGAAGTGGGAAACCTGGTATTTCTTGGAGAAGATGTGATATATTTGGGAGAAATGTGGCATGTCTGTAAGAAACTGTCCTCTTTTGGGGATAAAACAGGTATTTGTGGGTGAAAAGTTCCTATTTGAAGGGGGAAACCTGGTATTTCTTGGAGGAGATGTGATATATTTGGGAGAAATCTGGCATGTCTGGAAGAAAATGCCCTATCTGGGGGAGAAGGATAGTATTTTTGGGAGAAAAGGTCCTGTTTCAGGAGTAATCCTTGTATTTCTTGGAGGAGATGTGATATATTTGGAAGAAATGTGGCATGTCTGGAAGAAACTGTCCTCTTTTGGGGATAAATGAGGATTTTTGGGGAAAAGGTCCTATTTGAAGGGGGAAACGAGGTATTTCTTGGAGAAGATGTGATATATTTGGGAGAAATGTGGCATTTCTGGCAGAAACTGTCCTCTTTGGCGGATAAAAGAGGTATTTGTGGGTGAAAAGGCCCTATTTCAAGGGGGAAAGCTGGTATTTCTTGGAGAAGATGTGATATATTTGGGAGAAATGTGGCATGTCTGGAAGAAACTGTCCTCTTTTGGGGATAAAAGAGGTATTTGTGGGTGAAAAGTTCACATTTGAAGGGGGAAACCTGGTATTTCTTGGAGAAGATATTATGTATTTGGGAGAAATGTGGCATGTCTGGCAGAAACTGTCCTCTTTTGGTGATAAAAGAGGTATTTGTGGGAGAAAAGGTCCTATTGAAGGGGGAAACCTGGTATTTCTTGGAGAAGATGTGATATATTTGGGAGAAATGTGGCATGTCCGGAAGAAACTGTCGTATTTTGGGGATAAAAGAGGTATTTGTGTGTGAGAAGGTCCTATTTGAAGGGGGAAACCTGTTATTTCTTGGAGAAGATGTGATATATTTGGGAGAAATCTGGCATGTCTGGAAGAAAATGTCCTAACTGGGGGGAGAATGGAGGTATTTGTGGGAGAAAAGGTCCTATTTCAGGAAGAATCCTGGTATTTCTTGGAGAAGATGTGATATATTTGGGAGAAATGTGGCATTTCTGGAAGAAACTGTCCTATTTTGGGATAAAACAGGTATTTGTGGGTGAAAAGGTCCTATTTGAAGGGGGAAAGCTGGTATTTCTTGGAGAAGATGTGATATATTTGGGAGAAAACTGGCATGTCTGGAAGAAACTGTCCTATTTTGGGGATAAAATAGGTATTTGTGGGTGAAAAGTTCCTATTTGAAGGGGCAACCTGGTATTTCTTGGTGAAGATGTGATATGTTTGGAAGAAATCTGGCATGTCTGGAAGAAAATGTCCTATCTGGGGGAGAAGGCTGCTAGTTTTGGGTGAAAAGGTCCTATATCAGGAGGAATCGTGGTATTTCTTGGAGAAGATGTGATATATTTGGGAGAAATGTGGCATTTCTGGAAGAAACTGTCCTCTTTTGGGATAAAACAGGTATTTGTGGGAGATAAGGTCCTATTCGAAGGGGGAAACCTGGTATTTCTTGGAGAAGATGTGATCTATTTGGGAGAAATGTGGCATGTCTCGATGAAACTGTCCTCTTTTGGGATAAAAGAGGTATTTGTGGGAGATAAGGTCCTATTTGAAGGGGGAAACCTGGTATTTCTAGGAGAAGATGTGATATATTTGGAGAAATGTGGCATGTCTGTAAGAAACTGTCCTCTTTTGGGGGATAAAATAGGTATTTGTGGGTGAAAAGTTCCTATTTGAAGGGGGAAACCTGGTATTTCTTGGAGAAGATGTGATGTATTTGGGAGAAATGTAGCATGTCTGGCAGAAACTGTCCTCTTTTGGGGATAAAAGAGGTATTTGTGGAGATAAGGTCCTATTTGAAGGGGGAAATCTGGTATTTCTTGGAGAAGATGTGATATATTTGGAGAAATGTGGCATTTCTGGAAGAAAGTGTCCTCTTTTGGGGATAAAACAGGTATTTGTGGGTGAAAAGGTCCTATTTGAAGGGGGAAACCTGGTATTTCTTGGAGGAGATGTGATATATTTGGGAGAAATCTGGCATGTCTGGAAGAAACTGTCCTCTTTTGGGGATAAAAGAGGTATTTTGTGGGTGAAAAGGTCCCTATTTCCAGGGGGAAAGCTGGTATTTCTTGGAGAAGATGTGAAATATTTTGGGAAATGTGGCATTTCTGGCAGAAACTGTGCACTTTTGGGGATAAAAGAGGTATTTGTGGGTGAAAAGTTCCTATTTGTAGGGGGAAACGTGGTATTTCTTGGAGAAGATGTGATATATTTATGAGAAATGTGGCATTTCTGGAAGAATCTGTCCTCTTTTGGGGATAAAAGAGGTATTTGTGGGTGAAAAGGTCCTATTTGAAGGGGGAAAGCTGGTATTTCTTGGAGAAGATGTGATATATTTGGGAGAAATCTGCGATTTCTGGCAGAAACTGTCCTATTTTGGGGATAAACGAGGTATTTGTGGGTGAAAAGGTCCTATTTGAAGGGGGAATCCTGGTATTTCTTGGAGAAGATGTGATCTATTTGGGAGAAATATGGCCTTTCTGGAAGAAACTGTCGTATTTTGGGGTTAAAAGAGGTATTTGTGGGAGAAAAGGTCCTATTTGAAGGGGGAAACCTGATATTTCTTGGAGAAGATGTGATACATTTGGGAGAAATGTGGCATTTCTGGCAGAAACTGTCCTCTTTTGGGGATAAAAGAGGTATTTGTGGGAGGAAAGTTCCTATTTCAGGTGGAATCCTGGTATTTCTAGGAGAAGATGTGATATATTTGGGAGAAATGTGGCCTTTCTGGAAGAAACTGTCCTGTTTTGGGGATAAAAGAGGTATTTGTGGGTGAAAAGGTCCTATTTGAAGGGGGAAAGCTGGTATTTCTTGGAGAAGATGTGATATATTTGGGAGAAATGTGGCATTTCTGGAAGAAACTGTCCTCTTTTGGGGATAAAACAGGTATTTGTGGGTGAAAAGTTCACATTTGAAGGGGGAAACCTGGTATTTCTTGGAGAAGATGTGCTCTATTTGGGAGAAATATGGCCTTTCTGGAAGAAACTGTCCTGTTTTGGGGATAAAAGAGGTATTTGTGGGTGAAAAGGTCCTATTTGAAGGGGCAAAACTGGTATTTCTTGGAGAGGATGTGATATATTTGGGGGAAATGTGGCATTTCTGGAAGAAACTGTCCCTATTTTGGGGATGAAACAGGTATTTGTGGGTGAAAAGGTCCTATTTGAAGGGGGAAAGCTGGTATTTCTTGGAGAAGATGTGATCTATATGGGAGAAATGTGGCATGTCTGGAAGAAACTGTCTTCTCTTGGGGATAAAAGAGGTATTTGTGGGTGAAAAGGTCCTATTTGAAGGGGGAAACCTGGTATTTCTTGGAGAAGATGTGATATACTTGGGAGAAATGTGGCATTTCTGAAAGAAATTGCACTCTTTTGGGGATAAAAGAGGTATTTGTGGGAGAAAAGTTAATATTTGAAGGGGGAAACCTGGTATTTCTTGAGAAGATGTGATATGTTTGGGAGAAATGTGGCATTTCTGGCAGAAACTGTCCTATTTTGGGGATAAAAGAGGTATTTGTGGGTGAAAAGGTCCTATTTCAGGGGAATCCTGGTATTTCTTGGAGAAGATGTGATTTATTTGGAGAAATGTGGCATGTCCGGACGAACTGTCGTATTTTGTGGATAAAAGAGGTATTTGTGTGTGAGAAGGTCCTATTTGAAGGGGGAAACCTGGTATTTCTTGGAGAAGATGTGATATATTTGGGAGAAATGTGGCATTTCTGGAAGAAACTGTCCTATTTTGGGGATAAAAGAGTATTTGTGGGTGACAAGGTCCTATTTGAAGGGGGAAAGCTGGTATTTCTTGGAGAAGATGTGCTATATTTGGGAGAAATGTGGCATTTCTGGCAGAAACTGTCCTCTTTTGGGGATAAAAGAGGTATTTGTGGGTGAAAAGGTCCTATTTGAAGGGGGAAAGCTGTATTTCTTGGAGAAGATGTGATATATTAGGGAGCAATGTGGCATGTCTGGAAGAAAGTGTCGTATTTTGGGGATAAAAGAGGTATTTCTGTGGGTGAAAAGGTCCTATTTGAAGGGGGAAAGCTGGTATTTCTTGGAGAAGATGTGATATATTTGGGAGAAATGTGGCATTTCTGGCAGAAACTGTCCTCTTTTGGGGATAAAAGAGGTATTTGTGGGTGAAAAGGTACTATTTGAAGGGGGAAACCTGGTATTTCTTGGAGAAGATGTGATATATTTGGGAGAAATGTGGCATGTCTGGAAGAAACTGTCCTCTTTTGGGGATAAAACAGGTATTTGTGGGTGAAAAGGTCCTATTTGAAGGGGGAAACCTGGTATTTCTTGGAGGAGATGTGATATATTTGGAGAAATGTGGCATGTCTAGAAGAAACTATACAATTATGGGATCAAACAGGTATTAGTGGGTGAAAAGGTCCTATTTGAAGGGGGAACCCTGGTATATCTTGGAGAAGATGTGATATATTTGGGAGAAATGTGGCATTTCTGGAAGAAACAGTCCTCTTTTGGGGATAAAAGAGGTATTTGTGGGTGAAAAGGTCCTATTTCAAGGGGTTAACCTGGTATTCCTTGGAGAATATGTGATATATTTGGGAGAAATGTGGCATGTCTGGAAGAAACTGTCGTATTTTGGGGATAGAAAGAGGTATTTGTGTGTTAGAAGGTCCTATTTGAAGGGGGAAACCTGGTATTTCTTGGAGAAGATGTGATCTATTTGGGAGAAATGTGGCCTTTCTGGAAGAAACTGTCGCATTTTGGGGATAAAAGAGGTATCTGTGTGTGAAAAGTTCCTATTTGAAGGGGGAAACCTGGCATTTCTTGGAGAAGATGTGATCTATTTGGGAGAAATGTGGCATGTCTGGAAGAAAATGTCCAATTTTGTGGAGAAGGCTGGTTGTTGTGGATGAGAAGGTCCTATTTCAGGAGGAATCGTGGTATTTCTTGGAGAAGATGTGATATATTTGGGAGAAATCTGGCATGTCTGGAAGAAACTGTCCTCTTTTGGGGATAAAAGAGGTATTTGTTGGTGAAAAGGTCCTATTTGAAGGGGGAAACCTGGTATTTCTTGGAGAAGATGTGATCTATTTGGGAGAAATGTGGCATGTCTGGAAGAAACTGTCCTATTTTGGGATAAAACAGGTATTTGTGGTAGAAAAGGTCCTATTTGAAGGGGAAACCTGGTATTTCTTGGGGAAGATGTGATATGCTCGGGAGAAATCTGGCATGTCTGGAAGAAAATGTCCTATCTGGGGGGACAAGGATAGTTTTTGTGGGAGAAAAGGTCCTATTTCAGGAGGAATCCTGGTATTTCTTGGAGAAGATGTGATATATTTGGGAGAAATGTGGCATGTCTGGCAGAATCTGTCCTCTTTTGGGGATAAAAGAGGTATTTGTTGGAGAAAAATTCCTATTTCCAGGGGGAAACCTGGTATTTCTTGGAGAAGATGTGATATATTTGGGAGAAAACTGGCATGTCTGGAAGAAACTGTCCTCATTTGGGGATAAAAGAGGTATTTGTGGGTGAAAAGGTCCTATTTGAAGGGGGAAACCTGGTATTTCTTGGAGGAGATGTGATATATTTGGGAGAAATCTGGCATGTCTGGAAGAAAATGCCCTATCTGGGGGGAGAAGGATAGTATTTTTGGAGAAAAGGTCCTGTTTCAGGAGTAATCCTGGTATTTCTTGGAGGAGATGTGATATATTTGGGAAAAATGTGGCATGTCTGGAAGAAACTGTCCTCTTTTGGGGATAAATGAGGTATTTGTGGGTGAAAATTTCCTCTTTGAAGGGGGAAACCTGGTATTTCTTGGAGAAGATGTGATATATTTGGGAGAAAACTGGCATGTCTGGAAGAAACTGTCCTCATTTGGGGATAAAAGAGGTATTTGAGGGAGATAAGGTCCTATTTGAAGGGGAAAGCTGGTATTTCTTGAGAGAGATGTGAAATATTTGGGGAAATGTGGCATTTCTGGCAGAAACTGTCCTCTTTTGGGGATAAAAGAGGTATTTGTGGGTGAAAAGGTCCTATTTGAAGGGGGAACCCCGGTATTTCTCGGAGAAGATGTGATATATTTGGGAGAAATGTGGCATGTCTGTAAGAAACTGTCCTCTTCTGGGGATAAAACAGGTATTTGTGGGTGAAAAGGTCCTATTTGAAGGGGGAAACCTGGTATTTCTTGGAGATGATGATATATATTTGGGAGAAATGTGGCCTTTCTGGAAGAAACTGTCCTCTTTGGGGATAAATGAGGTATTTGTGGGTGAAAAGTTCCTATTTGAAGGGGTAAAGCTGGTAGTTCTTGGAGAAGATGTGATATGTTTGGAAGAAATCTGTCATGTCTGGAAGAAAATGTTCTATCTGGGGGAGAAGGCTGGTATTTGTGGGAGAAAAGGTCCTATTTCAGGAGGAATCCTGGTATTTCTTGGAGAAGATGTGATCTATTTGGGAGAAATGTGGCATTTCTGGAAGAATCTGTCCTATTTTGGGATAAAACAGGTATTTGTGGGAGATAAGTCCTATTTGAAGGGGGAAACCTGGTATTTCTTGGAGAAGATGTGATATATTTGGGAGAAATGTGGCATTTCTGGAAGAATCTGTCCTATTTTGGGATAAAACAGGTATTTGTGGGAGATAAGGTCCTATTTGAAGGGGGAAACCTGGTATTTCTTGGAGAAGATGTGATATATTTGGGAGAAAACTGCATGTCTGGAAGAAAATGTCCTATCTGGGGGGAGAAGGCTAGTATTTGTGGGAGAAAAGGTCCTATTTCAGGAGAAATCGTGGTATTTCTTGGAGGAGATGTGATATATTTGGGAGAAATGTGGCATTTCTGGCAGAAACTGTACTCTTTTGGGGATAAATGAGGATTATTGGGGAAAAGGTCCTATTTGAAGGGGGAAACGTGGTATTTCTTGGAGAAGATGTGATATATTTGGGAGAAATCTGGCCTATCTGGAAGAAACTGTCCTCTTTTGGGGAAAAGAGAGGTATTTGTGGGTGATAAGTTCCTATTTCCAGGGGGAAACCTGGTATTTCTTGGAGAAGATGTGATATGTTTGGGAGAAATGTGGCATGTCTGGCAGAAACTGTCCTATTTTGGGGATAAAAGAGGTATTTGTGGGTGAAAAGTTCCTATTTGAAGGGGGAAACATGGTATTCCTTGGAGAAGATGTGATATATTTGGGAGAAATGTGGCATGTCTGGAAGAATCTGTCCTCTTTTGGGGATAAAAGAGGTATTTGTGGGTGAAAAGGTCCTATTTGAAGGGGGAAACATGGTATTTCTTGGAGAAGATGTGATATATTTGGGAGAAAACTGGATTGTCTGGCAGAAACTGTCCTCTTTTGGGGATAAAAGAGGTATTTGTGGGTGAAAAGGTCCTATTTCCAGGGGGAAAGCTGGTATTTCTTGGAGAAGATGTGAAATATTTGGGGGAAATATGGCATTTCTGGCAGAAACTGTCCTCTTTTGGGGATAAAACAGGTATTTGTGGGTGAAAAGGTCCTATTTGAAGGGGAAACCTGGTATTTCTTGGAGAAGATGTGATATATTTGGGAGAAATGTGGCATTTCTGGAAGAAACTGTCCTCTTTTGGGGATAAAAGAGGTATTTGTGGGTGAAAAGGTCCTATTTGAAGGGGGAAACCTGGTATTTCTTGGAGAAGATGTGATCTATTTGGGAGAAATGTGGCATGTCTGGCAGAAAATATCCTCCTTTGGGATAAAAGAGGTATTTGTGGGTGAAAAGTTCGTATTTGAAGGGGTAAAGCTGGTAGTTCTTGGAGAAGATGTGATATGTTTGGAAGAAATCTAGCATGTCTGGAAGAAAATGTCCTATCTGGGGGGAGAAGGCTGGTATTTGTGGGAGAAAAGGCCCTATTTCAGGAGTAATCCTGGTATTTCTTGGAGAAGATGTGATCTATTTGGGAGAAATGTGGCATTTCTGGAAGAATCTGTCCTATTTTGGGATGAAACAGGTATTTGTGGAGATAAGGTCCTATTTGAAGGGGGAAACCTGGTATTTCTTGGAGAAGATGTGATATATTTGGGAGAAAACTGGCATGTCTGGAAGAAAATCTCCTATCTGGGGGGAGAAGGCTGGTATTTGTGGGAGAAAAGGACCTATTTCAGGAGGAATCGTGGTATTTCTTGGAGGAGATGTGATATATTTGGGAGAAATGTGGCATTTCTGAAAGAAACTGTCCTCTTTTGGGATAAAAGAGGTATGTGTGGGTGAAAAGGTCCTATTTGAAGGGGGAATCGTGGGTATTTCTTGGAGAAGATGTGATATATTTGGGAGAAATGTGGTATGTCTGGAAGAATCTGTCCTCTTTTGGGGATAAAAGAGGTATTTGTGGGTGAAAAGGTCCTATTTGAAGGGGAAACCTGGTATTTCTTGGAGAAGATGTGATATATTTGGGAGAAAACTGGCATGTCTGGAAGAAACTGTCCTCATTTGGGGATAAAAGAGGTATTTGTGGGTGAATAGGTCCTATTTCCAGGGGGAAAGCTGGTATTTCATGGAGAAGATGTGAGATATTTGGGGGAAATGTGGCATTTCTGGCAGAAACTGTCCTCTTTTGGGGATAAAACAGGTATTTGTGGGTGAAAAGGTCCTATTTGAGGGGCAAAGCTGGTATTTCTTGGAGAAGATGTGATATATTTGGGAGAAATCTGGCATTTCTGGAAGAAACTGTCCTCTTTTGGGGATAAAAGAGGTATTTGTGGGTGAAAAGGTCCTATTTGAAGGTGGAAACCTGGTATTTCTTGGAGAAGATGTGATACATTTGGGAGAAATCTGCAATTTCTAGCAGAAACTGTCCTATTTTGGGGATAAAAGAGGTATTTGTGGGTGAAAAGGTCCTATTTGAAGGGGGAATCCTGGTATTTCTTGCAGAAGATGTGATCTATTTGGGAGAAATCTGGCCTTTCTGGAAGAAACTGTCCTATTTTGGGGTTAAAAGAGGTATTTGTGGGAGAAAAGGTCCTATTTCAAGGGGGAACCCTGGTATTTCTTGGAGAAGATGTGATACATTTGGGAGAAATGTGGCATTTCTGGATGAAACTGTCCTCTTTTGGGATAAAAGAGGTATTTGTGGGTGAAAAGTTCCTATTTCAGGTGGAATCCTGGAATTTCTTGGAGAAGATATGATATATTTATGAGAAATGTGGCATGTCCGGAAGAAACTGTCCTATTTTGGGGATAAAAGAGGTATTTGTGTGTGAGAAGGTCCTATTTGAAGGGGGAAACCTGTTATTTCTTGGTGAAGATGTGATATATTTCGGAGAAATCTTGCATGTCTGGAAGAAAATGTCCTAACTGGGGGGAGAATGGAGGTATTTGTGGGAGAAAAGGTCCTATTTCAGGAAGAATCCTGGTATTTCTTGGAGAAGATGTGATATATTTGGGAGAAATGTGGCATTTCTGGAAGAAACTGTCCTATTTTGGGGATAAAACAGGTATTTGTGGGTGAAAAGGTCCTATTTGAAGGGGGAAACCTGGTATTTCTTGGAGAAGATGTGATATATTTGGGAGAAAACTGGCATGTCTGGAAGAAACTGTCCTCTTTAGGGGATAAAAGAGGTATTTGTGGGTGAAAAGTTCCTATTTGAAGGGGGATACCTGGTATTTCTTGGAGAAGATGTGATATGTTTGGAAGAAATCTGGCATGTCTGGAAGAAAATGTCCTATCTGGGGGAGAAGGCTGCTAGTTTTGGGAGAAAAGGTCCTATATCAGGAGGAATCGTGGTATTTCTTGGAGAAGATGTGATATATTTGGGAGAAATGTGGCATTTCTGGAAGAAACTGTCCTCTTTTGGGATAAAACAGGTATTTGTGGGAGATAAGGTCCTAGTTGAAGGGGGAAACCTGGTATTTCTTGGAGAAGATGTGATACATTTGGGAGAAATCTGCAATTCTAGCAGAAACTGTCCTATTTTGGGGATAAAAGAGGTATTTGTGGGTGAAAAGGTCCTATTTGAAGGGGGGAATCCTGGTATTTCTTGGAGAAGATGTGATCTATTTGGGAGAAATGTGGCCTTTCTGGAAGAAACTGTCCTATTTTGGGGTTAAAAGAGGTATTTGTGGGAGAAAAGGTCCTATTTCAAGGGGGAACCCTGGTATTTCTTGGAGAAGATGTGATACATTTGGGAGAAATGTGGCATTTCTGGATGAAACTGTCCTCTTTTGGGGATAAAAGAGGTATTTGTGGGTGAAAAGTTCCTATTTCAGGTGGAATCCTGGAATTTCTTGGAGAAGATGTGATATATTTATGAGAAATGTGGCATGTCCGGAAGAAACTGTCCTATTTTGGGGATAAAAGAGGTATTTGTGTGTGAGAAGGTCCTATTTGAAGGGGGAAACCTGTTATTTCTTGGAGAAGATGTGATATATTTCGGAGAAATCTTGCATGTCTGGAAGAAAATGTCCTAACTGGGGGGAGAATGGAGGTATTTGTGGGAGAAAAGGTCCTATTTCAGGAAGAATCCTGGTATTTCTTGGAGAAGATGTGATATATTTGGGAGAAATGTGGCATTTCTGGAAGAAACTGTCCTATTTTGGGGATAAAACAGGTATTTGTGGGTGAAAAGGTCCTATTTGAAGGGGGAAACCTGGTATTTCTTGGAGAAGATGTGATATATTTGGGAGAAAACTGGCATGTCTGGAAGAAACTGTCCTCTTTAGGGGATAAAAGAGGTATTTGTGGGTGAAAAGTTCCTATTTGAAGGGGGATACCTGGTATTTCTTGGAGAAGATGTGATATGTTTGGAAGAAATCTGGCATGTCTGGAAGAAAATGTCCTATCTGGGGGGAGAAGGCTGCTAGTTTTGGGAGAAAAGGTCCTATATCAGGAGGAATCGTGGTATTTCTTGGAGAAGATGTGATATATTTGGGAGAAATGTGGCATTTCTGGAAGAAACTGTCCTCTTTTGGGATAAAACAGGTATTTGTGGGAGATAAGGTCCTAGTTGAAGGGGGAAACCTGGTATTTCTTGGAGAAGATGTGATACATTACGGAGAAATGTGGCATGTCTCGATGAAACTGTCCTCTTTTGGGGATAAAAGAGGTGTTTGTGGGTGAAAAGTTCCTATTTCCAGGGGGAAACCTGGTATTTCTTGGAGATGATGTGATATATTTGGGAGAAATGTGGCATGTCTGGAAGAAACTGTCCTATTTTGGGGTTAAAAGAGGTATTTGTGGGTGAAAAGGTCCTATTTCAAGGGGGAACCCTGGTATTTTCAAGGGGGAACCCTGGTATTTCTTGGAGAAGATGTGATACATTTGGGAGAAATGTGGCATTTCTGGAAGAAACTGTCCTCTTTTGGGGATAAAAGAGGTATTTGTGGGTGAAAAGTTCCTATTTCAGGTGGAATCCTGGTATTTCTTGGAGAAGATGTGATATATTTATGAGAAATGTGGCATGTCCGGAAGAAACTGTCCTATTTTGGGGATAAAAGAGGTATTTGTGTGTGAGAAGGTCCTATTTGAAGGGGGAAACCTGGTATTTCTTGGAGAAGATGTGATATATTTCGGAGAAATCTTGCATGTCTGAAGAAAATGTCCTAACTGGGGGGAGAATGGAGGTATTTGTGGGAGAAAAGGTCCTATTTCAGGAAGAATCCTGGTATTTCTTGGAGAAGATGTGATATATTTGGGAGAAATGTGGCATTTCTTGAAGAAACTGTCCTATTTTGGGGATAAAACAGGTATTTGTGGGTGAAAAGGTCCTATTTGAAGGGGGAAACCTGGTATTTCTTGGAGAAGATGTGATATATTTGGGAGAAAACTGGCATGTCTGGAAGAAAATGCCCTATCTGGGGGGAGAAGGCTGCTAGTTTTGGGAGAAAAGGTCCTATATCAGGAGGAATCGTGGCTATTTCTTGGAGAAGATGTGATATATTTGGGAGAAATGTGGCATTTCTGGAAGAAACTGTCCTCTTTAGGGATAAAACAGGTATTTGTGGGAGATAAGGTCCTATTTGAAGGGGGAAAGCTGGTAATTTCTTGGAGAAGATGTGATATATTTGGGAGAAATGTGGCATGTCGGGCAGAAACTGTCCTATTTTGGGGATAAAAGATGTATTTTTGGGTGAAAAGGTCCTATTTGAGTGGGAAACCTGGTATTTCTTGGAGAAGATGTGATGTATTTGGGAGAAATGTGGCATGTCTGGAAGAAAATGTCCTATTTGAGGAATAAAAGAGGTATTTGTGCGTGAAAAGGTCCTATTTGAAGGTGGAAACCTGGTATTTCTTGGAGAAGATGTGATACATTCGTGAGAAATCTGCAATTTCTAGCAGAAACTGTCCTATTTTGGGGATAAAAGAGGTATTTGTGGGTGAAAAGGTCCTATTTGAAGGGGGAATCCTGGTATTTCTTGCAGAAGATGTGATACATTTGGGAGAAATGTGGCATTTCTGGAAGAAAATGTCCAATTTCAATGATAAAACAGGTATTTGTGGGAGAAAAGTTCCTATTTGAGGTGGAATCCTGGTATTTCTTGGAGAAGATGTGATATATTTGGGAGAAAACTGGCATGTCTGGAAGAAACTGTCCTATTTTGGGGATAAAAGAGGTATTTGTGGGTGAAAAGTTCCTATTTGAAGGGGGAAACCTGGTATTTCTTGGAGAAGATGTGATATGTTTGGAAGAAATCTGGCATTTCTTGAAGAAACTGTCCTGTTTTGGGGATAAAACAGGTATTTGTGGGTGAAAAGGTCCTATTTGAAGGGGGAAACCTGGTATTTCTTGGAGAAGATGTGATATGTTTGGAAGAAATCTGGCATGTCTGGAAGAAAATGTCCTATCTGGGGGGAGAAGGCTGCTAGTTTTGGGATAAAAGGTCCTATATCAGGAGGAATCGTGGTATTTCTTGGAGAAGATGTGATATATTTGGGAGAAATGTGGCCTTTCTGGAAGAAACTGTCCTCTTTTGGGATAAAACAGGTATTTGTGGGAGATAAGGTCCTATTTGAAGGGGGAAACCTGGTATTTCTTGGAGAAGATGTGATACATTACGGAGAAATGTGGCATGTCTCGATGAAACTGTCCTCTTTTGGGGATAAAAGAGGTGTTTGTGGGTGAAAAGGTCCTATTTGAAGGGGGAAACCTGGTATTTCTTGGAGAAGATGTGATATATTTGGGAGAAATGTGGCATGTCTGGAAGAAACTGTCGTATTTTGGGGATAAAAGAGGTATTTGTGGGTGAAAAGGTCCTATTTGAAGGGGGAAACCTGGTATTTCTTGGAGAAGATGTGATATATTTGGGAGAAATCTGGCATTTCTGGAAGAAACTGTCCTCTTTTGGGGATAAAACAGGTATTTGTGGGTGAAAAGGTCCTATTTGAAGGGGGAAACCTGGTATTTCTTGGAGGAGATGTGATATATTTGGGAGAAATGTGGCAAGTCTGGAAGAAAATGCCCTATCTGGGGGGAGAAGGATAGTATTTCTGGGAGAAATGGTCATGTTTCAGGAGTAATCCTGGTATTTCTTGGAGGAGATGTGATATATTTGGGAGAAATGTGGCATGTCTGGAAGAAACTGTCCTCTTTTGGGGATAAATGAGGATTTTTGGGGAAAAGGTCCTATTTCAAGGGGGAAAGCTGGTATTTCTTGGAGAAGATGTGATATATTTGGGAGAAATGTGGCCTTTCTGGCAGAAACTGTCCTCTTTTGGGGATAAAAGAGGTATTTGTGGGTGAAAAGGCCCTATTTCAAGGGGGAAAGCTGGTATTTCTTGGAGAAGATGTGATCTATTTGGGAGAAATGTGGCATTTCTGGAAGAAACTGTCCTCTTTTGGGGATAAAAGAGGTATTTGTGGGTGAAAAGTTCACATTTGAAGGGGGAAACCTGGTATTTCTGGGAGAAGATGTGATGTATTTGGGAGAAATGTGGCATGTCTGGCAGAAACTGTCCTCTTTTGGGTAAAAAAGAGGTATTTGTGGGTGAAAAGGTCCTATTTGAAGGGGGAAACGTGGTATTTCTTGGAGAAGATGTGATATATTTGGGAGAAATGTGGCCTTTCTGGAAGAATCTGTCCTCTTTTGGGGATAAAAGAGGTATTTGTGAGTGAAAAGTTCCTATTTGAAGTGGGAAACCTGGTATTTCTTGGAGAAGATGTGATATATTTGGGAGAAAACTGGCATGTCTGGAAGAAACTGTCCTGTTTTGGGGATCAAACAGGTATTTGTGGGTGAAAAGGTCCTATTTCCAGGGGGAAAGCTGGTATTTCTTGGAGAAGATGTGATATGTTTGGAAGAAATCTGGCATGTCTGGCAGAAACTGTCCACTTTTGGGGATAAAAGAGGTATTTGTGGGTGAAAAGGTCCTATTTGAAGGGGGAAACGTGGTATTTCTTGGAGAAGATGTGATATATTTGGGAGAAATTTGCATTTCTGGAAGAAACTGTCCTCTTTTGGGGATAAAAGAGGTATTTGTGGGTGAAAAGGTCCTATTTGAAGGTGGAAACCTGGTATTTCTTGGAGAAGATGTGATACATTTGGGAGAAATCTGCAATTTCTAGCAGAAACTGTCCTATTTTGGGGATAAAAGAGGTATTTGTGTGTGAAAAGGTCCTATTTGAAGGGGGAATCCTGGTATTTCTTGCAGAAGATGTGATACATTTGGGAGAAATGTGGCCTTTCTGGAAGAAACTGTCCTATTTTGGGGATAAAAGAGGTATTTGTGGGAGAAAAGTTCCTATTTCAGGTGGAATCCTGGTATTTCTTGGAGAAGATGTGATATATTTGGAAGAAATGTGGCATGTCCGGAAGAAACTGTCGTATTTTGGGGATAAAAGAGGTATTTGTGTGTGAGAAGGTCCTATTTGAAGGGGGAAACCTGTTATTTCTTGGAGATGAAGTGATATATCTGGGAGAAATCTGGCATGTCTGGAAGAAAATGTCCTAACTGGGGGGAGAATGGAGGTATTTGTGGGTGAAAAGGTCCTATTTCAGGAAGAATCCTGGTATTTCTTGGAGAAGATGTGATCTATTTGGGAGAAATGTGGCATTTCTTGAAGAAACTGTCCTGTTTTGGGGATAAAACAGGTATTTGTGGGTGAAAAGGTCCTATTTGAAGGGGGAAACCTGGTATTTCTTGGAGAAGATGTGATATATTTGGGAGAAAACTGGCATGTCTGGAAGAAACTGTCGTATTTTGGGGTTAAAAGAGGTATTTGTGGGTGAAAAGTTCCTATTTGAAGGGGGAAACCTGGTATTTCTTGGAGAAGATGTGATATGTTTGGAAGAAATGTGGCATGTCTGGAAGAAAACGTCCTATCTGGGGGGAGAAGGCTGCTAGTTTTGGGAGAAAATGTCCTATATCAGGAGGAATCGTGGTATTTCTTGGAGAAGATGTGATATATTTGGGAGAAATGTGGCCTTTCTGGAAGAATCTGTCCTCTTTTGGGGATAAAAGAGGTATTTGTGAGTGAAAAGTTCCTATTTGAAGTGGGAAACCTGGTATTTCTTGGAGAAGATGTGATATATTTGGGAGAAATGTGGCATTTCTGGAAGAAACTGTCCTCTTTTGGGATAAAACAGGTATTTGTGGGAGATAAGGTCCTATTTGAAGGGGGAAACCTGGTATTTCTTGGAGGAGATGTGATATATTTGGGAGAAATCTGGCATGTCTGGAAGAAAATGCCCTATCTGGGGGGAGAAGGATAGTATTTTTGGGAGAAAAGGTCCTGTTTCAGGAGTAATCCTGGTATTTCTTGGAGGAGATGTGATATATTTGGGAAAAATGTGGCATGTCTGGAAGAAACTGTCCTCTTTTGGGGATAAATGAGGTATTTGTGGGTGAAAATTTCCTCTTTGAAGGGGGAAACCTGGTATTTCTTGGAGAAGATGTGATATATTTGGGAGAAAACTGGCATGTCTGGAAGAAACTGTCCTCATTTGGGGATAAAAGAGGTATTTGTGGGTGAAAAGGTCCTATTTGAAGGGGGAAAGCTGGTATTTCTTGGAGAAGATGTGAAATATTTGGGGGAAATGTGGCATTTCTGGCAGAAACTGTCCTCTTTTGGGGATAAAAGAGGTATTTGTGGGTGAAAAGGTCCTATTTCCAGGGGGAAACGTGGTATTTCTTGCAGAAGATGTGATATATTTGGGAGAAATGTGGCATTTCTGGAAGAATCTGTCCTCTTTTGGGGATAAAATAGGTATTTGTGGGAGAAAAGGTCCTATTTGAAGGGGGAAAGCAGGTATTTCTTGGAGAAGATGTGATCCATTTGGGAGAAATCTGCAATTTCTGGCAGAAACTGTCCTATTTTGGGGATAAACGAGGTATTAGTGGGTGAAAAGGTCCTTTTTGTAGGTGGAAACGTGGTATTTCTTGGAGAAGATGTGATATATTTGGGAGAAATGTGGCCTTTCTGGAAGAAACTGTCCTCTTTTGGGGATAAAAGAGGTATTTGTGGGTGAAAAGGTCCTATTTGAAGGGGGAATCCTGGTATTTCTTGGAGAAGATGTGATCTATTTGGGAGAAATGTGGCCTTTCTGGAAGAAACTGTCGTATTTTGGGGTTAAAAGAGGTATTTGTGGGAGAAAAGGTCCTATTTGAAGGGGGAAATCTGGTATTTCTTGGAGAAGATGTGATACATTTGGGAGAAATGTGGCATTTCTGGCCGAAAATGTCCTATTTTGGGGATAAAAGAGGTATTTGTGGGAGAAAAGTTCCTATTTCATGTGGAAACCTGGTATTTCTTGGAGAAGATGTGATCTATTTGGGAGAAATGTGGCATGTCTGGAAGAAACTGTCCTCTTTTGGGGATCAAAAGATGTATTTGTGGGTGAAAAGGTCCTATTTGAAGGGGGAAACCTGTTATTTCTTGGAGAAGATGTGATATATTTGGGAGAAATCTGGCATGTCTGGAAGAAAATGTCCTAACTGGGGGGAGAATGGAGGTATTTGTGGGAGAAAAAAGGTCCTATTTCAGGAAAAATCCTGGTATTTCTAGGAGAAGATGTGAAATATTTGGAGAAATGTGGCATTTCTGGAAGAAACTGTCCTGTTTTGGGGATAAAACAGGTATTTGTGGGTGAAAAGTTCCTATTTGAAGGGGGAAAGCTGGTATTTCTTGGAGAAAATGTGATATATTTGGGAGAAATGTGGCATTTCTGGAAGAAACTGTCCTCTTTTGGGGATAAAACAGGTATTTGTGGGTGAAAAGTTCACATTTGAAGGGGGAAACATGGTATTTCTTGGAGAAGATGATATATATTTGGGAGAAAACTGGCCTTTCTGGAAGAAACTGTCCTGTTTTGGGGATTAAAGAGGTATTACAGGGTGAAAAGTTCCTATTTCCAGGGGCAAACCTGGTATTTCTTGGAGAAGATGTGATATACTTGGGGGAAATGTGGCATTTCTGGCAGAAACTGTCCTATTTTGGGGATAAAAGAGGTATTTGTGAGTGAAAAGGTCTTATTTGAAGGGGGAAACGTGGTATTTCTTGGAGAAGATGTGATCTATATGGGAGAAATGTGGCATTTCTGGAAGAAACTGTCCTCTTTTGGGGATAAAAGAGGTATTTGTGGGTGAAAAGGTCGTATTTGAAGGGGGAAACGTGGTATTTCTTGGTGAAGATGTGATATACTTGGGAGAAATGTGGCATTTCTGAAAGAAAATGTGCTCTTTTGGGGATAAAAGAGGTATTTGTGGGAGAAAAGTTACTATTTGAAGGGGGAAAACTGGTATTTCTTGGAGAAGATGTGATATATTTGGGAGAAATGAGGCATTTCTGGCAGAAACTGTCCTATTTTGGGGATAAAAGAGGTATTTGTGGGTGAAAAGGTCCTATTTCAGGGGGAACCCTGGTATTTCTTGGAGAAGATGTGATTTATTTGGGAGAAATGTGGCATGTCCGGAAGAACTGTCCTATTTTGGGGATAAAAGAGGTATTTGTGTGTGAGAAGGTCCTATTTGAAGGGGGAAACCTGTTATTTCTTGGAGAAGATGTGATATATTTGGGAGAAATGTGGCATTTCTGGAAAAAACTGTCCTCTTTTGGGGATAAAAGAGGTATTTGTGGGTGAAATGTTCCTATTTGAAGGGGGAAAGCTGGTATTTCTTAGAGAAGATGTGATATATTAGGGAGCAATGTGGCATGTCTGGAAGAAACTGTCGTATTTTGGGGATAAAAGAGGTATTAGTGGGTGAAAAGGTCCTTTTTGTAGGGGGAAACGTGGTATTTCTTGGAGAAGATGTGATATATTTGGGAGAAATGTGGCCTTTCTGGAAGAAACTGTCCTCCTTTGGGGATAAAAGAGGTATTTGTGGGTGAAAAGTTCCTATTTGAAGGGGGAAACCTGGTATTTCTTGGAGAAGATGTGATATATTTGGGAGAAAACTGGCATGTCTGGAAGAAACTGTCCTCATTGGGGGATCAAAGAGGTATTTGTGGGTGAAAAGGTCCTATTTGAAGGGGGAAAGATGGTATTTCTTGGAGAAGATGTGATACATTTGGGAGAAATCTGCAATTTCTGGCAGAAACTGTCCTATTTTGGGGATAAACGAGGTATTAGTGGGTGAAAAGGTCCTATTTGAAGGGGGAATCCTGGTATTTCTTGGAGAAGATGTGCTCTATTTGGGAGAAATATGGCCTTTCTGGAAGAAACTGTCCTATTTTGGGGTTAAAAGATGTATTTGTGGGAGAAAAGGTCCTATTTGAAGGGGGAAACCTGGTATTTCTTGGAGAAGATGTGATACATTTGGGAGAAATGAGGCATTTCTGGCAGAAAATGTCCTATTTTGGGGATAAAACAGGTATTTGTGGGAGAAAAGTTCCTATTTCAGGAGGAATCCTGGTATTTCTTGGAGAAGATGTGATATATTTGGGAGAAATGTGGCCTTTCTGGCAGAAACTGTCGTATTTTGGGGATAAGAGGTATTTGTGGGTGAGAAGGTCCTATTTGAAGGGGGAAACCTGGTATTTCTTGGAGAAGATGTGATATATTTGGGTGAAATGTGGCATGTCCGGAAGAAACAGTCCAATTTTGGGGATAAGAGGTAATTGTGGGTGAGAAGGTCCTATTTGAAGGGGGAAACCTGTTATTTCTTGGAGAAGATGTGATATATTAGGGAGAAATCTGGCATGTCTGGAAGAAAATGTCCTAACTGGGGGGAGAATAGAGGTATTTGTGGGAGAAAAGGTCCTATTTCAGGAAAAATCCTGGTATATCTTGGAGAAGATGTGATATATTTGGGAGAAATTTGGCATGTATGGAAGAAACTGTCCTCTTTTGGGGATAAAACAGGTATTTGTGGGTGAAAAGGTCCTATTTGAAGGGGGAAAGCTGGTATTTCTTGGAGAAGATGTGATATATTTGGGAGAAATGTGGCATGTCTGGCAGAAACTGTCCTATTTTGGGGATAAAAGAGGTATTTGTGGGTGAAAAGTTCACATTTGAAGGGGGAAACCTGGTATTTCTTGGAGAAGATGTGATACATTTGGGAGAAATGTGGCATTTCTGGCAGAAACTGTCCTCTTTTGGGGATTAAAGATGTATTTGTGGGAGAAAAGTTCCTATTTCAGGGGGAATCCTGGTATTTCTTGGAGAAGATGTGATATATTTGGGAGAAATCTGGCCTTTCTGGAAGAAACTGTCGTATTTTGGGGATAAAAGAGGTATTTGTGGGAGAAAAGGTCCTATTTGAAGGGGGAACCCTGGTATTTCTTGGAGAAGATGTGATATATTTGGGAGAAATGTGGCATTTCTGGAAGAAACTGTCCTCTTTTGGGGATAAATGAGGATTTTTGGGGACAAGGCCCTATTTCAAGGGGGATACGTGGTATTTCTTGGAGAAGATGTGATATATTTGGGAGAAATGTGGCCTTTCTGGAAGAAACTGTCCTCTTTCGGGGATAAAAGAGGTATTTGTGGGTGAAAAGTTCCTATTTGAAGGGGGAAACCTGGTATTTCTTGGAGAAGATGTGATATATTAGGGAGCAATGTGGCATGTCTGGAAGAAACTGCCGTATTTTGGGGATAAAAGAGGTATTTGTGGGTGAAAACGTCCAATTTCAGGAGGAAATCTGGTATTTCTTGGAGAAGATGTGATATATTTGGGAGAAATGTGGCAATTCTGGAAGAAAATGTCCTATCTGAGGGGAGAAGGCTGGTATTTCTGGGAGAAAAGTTCCTATTTCAGGAGTAATCCTGGCATTTCTTGGAGAAGATGTGATCTATTTGGGAGAAATGTGGCATTTCTGGAAGAATCTGTCCTGTTTTGGGGATAAAACAGGTATTTGTGGGTGAAAAGGTCCTATTTGAAGGGGGAAAGGTGGTATTTCTTGGAGAAGATGTGATCTATTTGGGAGAAAACTGGCATGTCTGGAAGAAACTGTCGTATTTTGGGGATAAAAGAGGTATTTGTGGGTGAAAAGTTCCTATTTGAAGGGGGAAACCTGGTATTTCTTGGAGAAGATGTGATATTTTTGAAGAAATCTGGCATGTCTGGATGAAAATGTCCTATCTGGAGGGAGAAGGCTGGTATTTGTGGGAGAAAAGTTCCTATTTCAGGAGGAATCGTGGTATTTCTTGGAGAAGATGTGATCTATTTGGGAGAAATGTGGCCTTTCTGGAAGAAACTGTCCTCTTTTGGGATAAACAAGGTATTTGTGGGAGATAAGGTCCTATTTGAAGGGGGAATCCTGGTATTTCTTGGAGAAGATGTGATACATTAGGGAGAAATGTGGCATTTCTGGCAGAAACTGTCCTCTTTTGGGGATAAAAGAGGTATTTGTGGGTGAAAAGGCCGTATTTGAAGGGGGAATCCTGGTATATCTTGGAGAAGATGTGATATATTTGGGAGAAATGTATCATGTCTGGAAGAAACTGTCCTATTTTGGGGATAAAAGAGGTATTTGTGGGTGAAAAGGTCCTATTTGAAGGGGGAACCCTGGTATTTCTTGGAGAAGATGTGATATTTTTGGGAGAAATGTGGCATGTCTGGAAGAAACTGTCCTCTTTTGGGGATAAAACAGGTATTTGTGGGTGAAAAGTTACTATTTGAAGGGGGAAAGCTTTTATTTCTTGGAGAAGACGTGAAATATTTGGGGGAAATGTGACATTTCTGGCAGAAACTGTCCTATTTTGGGGATAAAAGAGGTATTTGTGGGTGAAAAGGTCCTATTTGAAGGGGGAAACGTGGTATTTCTTGCAGAAGATGTGATATATTTGGGAGAAATGTGGCATTTCTGAAAGAATTTGTACAATTTTGTGGATAAAAGAGGTATTTGTGGGTGAAATCTCCAATTTGAATGGGGAAAGCTGGTATTTCTTGGAGAAGATGTGATACATTTGGGAGAAATCTGCAATTTCTGGCAGAAACTGTCCTCTTTTGGGGATAAAAGAGGTATTTGTGGGTGAAAAAGTCCTATTTGAAGGGGGAAACCTGGTATTTCTTAGAGAAGATGTGATATATTTGGGAGAAATGTGGCATTTCTGGAAGAAACTGTCCAATTTTGGGGATAAAGGAGGTATTTGTGGGTGAAAAGGTCCTATTTTAAGGGGGAAACCTGGTATTTCTTGGAGAAGATGTGATATATTTGGGAGAAAACTGGCATGTCTAGCAGAAACTGTCCTGTTTTGGGGATCAAAGAGGTATTTGTGGGTGAAAAGGTCCTATTGCCAGGGGGAAAGCTGGTATATCTTGGAGAAGATGTGAAATATTTGGGGGAAATGTGGCATTTCTGGCAGAAACTGTCCTCTTTTGGGGATAAAACAAGTATTTGTGGGTGAAAAGGTCCTATTTGAAGGGGGAAACCTGGTATTTCTTGCAGAAGATGTGATATATTTGGGAGAAATGTGGCATTTCTGGAAGAAACTGTCCTCTTTTGGGGATAAAAGAGGTATTTGTGGGTGAAAAGGTCCTATTTGAAGGTGGAAACCTGGTATTTCTTGGAGAAGATATGATATATTTGGGAGAAATCTGGCATGTCTGGAAGAATCTGTCCTACTTTGGGGATAAAACAGGTATTTGTGGGTGAAATGATCCTATTTGAAGGGAAAAACCTGGTATTTCTTGGAGAAGATGTGATATATTTGGGAGAAATCTGGCCTTTCTGGAAGAAAATGTCCTCTTTTGGGGAAAAAAGAGGTATTACAGGGTGAAAAGTTCCTATTTCCAGGGGAAAACCTGGTATTTCTTGGAGAAGATGTGATATATTTGGGGGAAATGTGGCATTTCTGGCAGTAACTGTCCTATTTTGGGGATGAAACAGTTATTTGTGGGTGAAAAGGTCCTATTTGAAGGGGGAATCCTGGTATTTCTTGGCGAAGATGTGATATATTTGGGAGAAATATGGCCTTTCTGGAAGAAACTGTCCTCTTTTGGGGATAAAAGAGCTATTTGTGGGTGAAAAGGTCCTATTTGAAGGGGGAAACCTGGTATGTCTTGGAGAAGATGTGATATATTTTGGGAGAAATGTGGCATTTCTGGAAGAAAATGTCCTCTTTTGGGGATAAAAGAGGTATTTGTGGGAGATACGTTCCTAATTGAAGGGGGAAACCTGGTATTTCTTGGAGAAGATGTGATATATTTGGGAGAAATGTGGCATGTCTGGCAGAAACTGTCTTCTTTTGAGGATAAAAGAGGTATTTGTGGGTGAAAAGTTCCTATTTGAAGGGGGAACCCTGGTATTTCTTGGAGAAGATGTGATCTATTTGGGAGAAATGTGGCCTTTCTGGAAGAAACTGTCCTCTTTTGGGGATAAAAGAGGTATTTGTGGGTGAAAAGGTCCTATTTGAAGGGGGAAACCTGGTATTTCTTGTAGAAGATGTGATATATTTGGGAGAAATGTGGCATTTCTGGAAGAAACTGTCCTCTTTTGGGGATAAAAGAGGTATTTGTGGGTGAAAAGGTCCTAATTTAAGGGGGAAACCTGGTATTTCTTGGAGAAAATGTGATATATTTGAGAGAAATGTGGCATTTCTGGAAGAAACTGTCCTCTTTTGGGGATAAAACAGGTATTTGTGGGTGAAAAGGTCCTATTTGAAGGGGGAAACCTGGTATTTCTTGGAGAAGATGTGATCTATTTGGGAGAAATGTGGCATGTCTGGCAGAAACTGTCCTCTTTTGGGGATTAAACAGGTATTTGTGGGTGAAATGGTCCTATTTGAAGGGGGAAACCTGGTATTCCATGGAGAAGATGTTATACATTTGGGAGAAATGTGGCCTTTCGGGCAGAAAATGTCCTATTTTGGGGATAAAAGAGGTATTTGTGGGAGAAAAGTTCCTATTTGAAGGGGGAAAGCTGGTATTTCTTGGAGAAGATGTTATATATTTGGGAGAAATGTGGCATGTCTGGAAGAAACTGTCCTATTTTGGGGATAAAAGAGGTATTTGTGGGTGAAAAGGTCCTATTTGAAGGGGGAAACGTGGTATTTCTTGGAGGAGATGTGATATATTTGAGAGAAATGCGGCATTTCTGGAAGAAACTATACAATTTTGGGGATAAAACAGGTATTTGTGGGTGAAAAGGTCCTATTTGAAGGGGGAAAGCTGGTATTTCTTGGAGAAGATGTGATCTGTTTGGGAGAAATGTGGCATTTCTGGAAGAAACTGTCCTATTTTGGGGATTAAACGGGTATTTGTGGGTGAAAAGGTCCTATTTGAAGGGGGAAACATGGTATTCCTTGGAGAAGATGTTATACATTTGGGAGAAATGTGGCCTTTCGGGCAGAATATGTCCTATTTTGGGGATAAAAGAGGTATTTGTGGGAGAAAAGTTCCTATTTCAAGGGGGAATGCTGGTATTTCTCGGAGGAGATGTGATATATTTGAGAGAAATCATCATGTCTGGAAGAAACTGCCGTATTTTGGGGATAAAAGAGGTATTTGTGGGTGAAAATGTCCTATTTGAAGGGGGAAACCTGGTATTTCTTGGAGAAGATGTGATATATTTGGGAGAAATGCGGCCTTTCTGAAAGAAAATGTCCTCTTTTGGGGATAAAAGAGGTATTTGTGGGTGACAAGGTCCTATTTGAAGGGGAAAACCTGGTATTTCTTGGAGAAGATGTGATATATTTGGGGGAAATGTGGCATTTCTGGCAGAAACTGTCCTATTTTGGGGATCAAACAGGTATTTGTGGGTGAAAAGGTCCTATTTGAAGGGGGAAACCTGGTATTTCTTGGAGAAGATGTGATATATTTGGGAGAAATGCGGCCTTTCTGGAAGAAACTTTCCAATTTTGGGGATAAAAGAGGTATTTGTGGGTGAAAAGGTCCTATTTTAAGGGGGAAACCTGGTATTTCTTGGAGAAGATGTGATATATTTGGGAGAAAACTGGCATGTCTAGCAGAAACTGTCCTGTTTTGGGGATCAAAGAGGTATTTGTGGGTGAAAAGGTCCTATTGCCAGGGGGAAAGCTGGTATATCTTGAAGAAGATGTGAAATATTTGGGGGAAATGTGGCATTTCTGGCAGAAACTGTCCTCTTCTGGGGATAAAAGAGGTATTTGTGGGTGAAAAGGTCCTATTTGAAGGTGGAAACCTGGTATTTCTTGGAGAAGATATGATATATTTGGGAGAAATCTGGCATGTCTGGAAGAATCTGTCCTACTTTGGGGATAAAACAGGTATTTGTGGGTGAAATGATCCTATTTGAAGGGGGAAACCTGGTATTTCTTGGAGAAGATGTGATATATTTGGGAAAAAACTGGCCTTTCTGGAAGAAACTGTCCTCTTTTGGGGAACAAAGAGGTATTTGTGGGTGAAAAGTTCCTATTTCCAGGGGAAAACCTGGTATTTCTTGGAGAAGATGTGATATATTTGGGGGAAATGTGGCATTTCTGGCAGTAACTGTCCTATTTTGGGGATGAAACAGTTATTTGTGGGTGAAAAGGTCCTATTTGAAGGGGGAATCCTGGTATTTCTTGGAGAAGATGTGATATATTTGGGAGAAATATGGCCTTTCTGGAAGAAACTGTCCTCTTTTGGGGATAAAAGAGCTATTTGTGGGTGACAAGGTCCTATTTGAAGGGGGAAACCTGGTATATCTTGGAGAAGATGTGATATATTTTGGGAGAAATGTGGCATTTCTGGAAGAAAATGTACTCTTTTGGGGATAAAAGAGGTATTTGTGGGAGATAAGTTCCTAATTGAAGGGGGAAACCTGGTATTTCTTGGAGAAGATGTGATCTATTTGGGAGAAATGTGGCATGTCTGGCAGAAACTGTCTTCTTTTGAGGATAAAAGAGGTATTTGTGGGTGAAAAGTTCCTATTTGAAGGGGGAAACCTGGTATTTCTTGGAGAAGATGTGATCTATTTGGGAGAAATGTGGCCTTTCTGGAAGAAACTGTCCTCTTTTGGGGATAAAAGAGGTATTTGTGGGTGAAAAGGTCCTATTTGAAGGGGGAATCCTGGTATTTCTTGGAGAAGATGTGATATATTTGGGAGAAATGTGGCATTTCCGGAAGAAACTGTCCTCTTTTGGGGATAAAACAGGTATTTGTGGGTGAAAAGGTCCTATTTGAAGGGGGAAACCTGGTATTTCTTGGAGAAGATGTGATCTATTTGGGAGAAATGTGGCATTTCTGGAAGAAACTGTCCTCTTTTGGGGATAAAACAGGTATTTGTGGGTGAAAAGGTCCTATTTGAAGGGGGAAACCTGGTATTTCTTGGAGAAGATGTGATATATTTGGGAGAAATGTGGCATGTCTGGCAGAAACTGTCCAATTTTGGGGATTAAACAGGTATTTGTGGGTGAAATGGTCCTATTTGAAGGGGGAAACCTGGTATTCCATGGAGAAGATGTTATACATTTGGGAGAAATTTGGCCTTTCGGGCAGAAAATGTCCTATTTTGGGGATAAAAGAGGTATTTGTGGGAGAAAAGTTCCTATTTGAAGGGGGGAAAGCTGGTATTTCTTTGAGGAGATGTGATTTATTAGGGAGAAATCTGTCATGTCTGGAAGAAACTGCCCTATTTTGGGGATCAAAAGAGGTATTTGTGGGTGAAAAAGTCCTATTTGAAGGGGGAAACCTGGTATTTCTTGGAGAAGATGTGATATATTTGGGAGAAATCTGGCCTTTCTGTAAGAAACTGTCCAATTTTGGGGGAGAAGGCTTCTAGTTGTGAATGAGAATGTCCTATTTCAGGGGGAATCGTGGTATTTCTTGGAGAAGATGTGATATATTTGGGAGAAATGTGGCCTTTCTGGAAGAAACTGTCCTCTTTTGGGGATAAAAGAGGTATTTGTGGGTGACAAAGTCCTATTTGAAGGGGGAAACCTGGTATTTCTTGGAGAAGATGTGATATATTTTGGAGAAATGTGGCATTTCTGGCAGAAACTGTCCTCTTTTGGGGTTAAAACATGTATTTGTGGGTGAGAAGGTCCTATTTGAAGGGGAAAGCTGGTATTTCTTGGAGAAGATGTGATATATTTGGGAGAAATGTGGCATGTCTGGAAGAAACTGTCCTATTTTGTGGATAAAACAGGGATCTGTGGGAGAAAAGTTCCTATTTGAAGGGGGAAAGCTGGCATTTCTTGGAGAAGATGTGATATATTTGGGTGAAAACTGGCCTTCCTGGAAGAAACTGTCCTCTTTTGGGGATCAAAGAGGTATTACAGGGTGAAAAGTTCCTATTACCAGGGGAAAACCTGGTATTTCTTGGAGAAGATGTGATATATTTGGGGGAAATGTGGCATTTCTGGAAGAAACTGTCCTATTTTGGGGATCAAACAGTTATTTGTGGGTGAAAAGGTCCTATTTCAAGGGGGAAACCTGGTATTTCTTGGAGAAGATGTGATATATTTGGGAGAAATGTGGCATGTCTGGCAGAAACTGTCCTCTTTTGGGGATAAAACAGGTATTTGTGGGTGAAAAGGTCCTATTTGAAGGGGGAAACCTGGTATTTCTTGGAGAAGATGTGATCTATTTGGAGAAATGTGGCATGTCTGGAAGAAACTGTCCTCTTTTGGGGATAAAAGAGGTATTTGTGGGTGAAAAGGTCCTATTTGAAGGGGGAAACGTGGTATTTCTTGGAGGAGATGTGATATATTTGAGAGAAATGTGGCATTTCTGGAAGAAACTATACAATTTTGGGATAAAACAGGTATTTGTGGGTGAAAAGGTCCTATTTGAAGGGGGAAACCTGGTATTTCTTGGAGAAGATGTGATACATTTGGGAGAAATGTGGCATTTCTGGCAGAAACTGTCCTCTTTTGGGGATTAAAGATGTATTTGTGGGAGAAAAGTTCCTATTTCAGGGGGAATCCTGGTATTTCTTGGAGAAGATGTGATATATTTGGGAGAAATCTGGCCTTTCTGGAAGAAACTGTCGTATTTTGGGGATCAAACAGGTATTTGTGGGAGAAAAGGTCCTATTTGAAGGGGGAACCCTGGTATTTCTTGGAGAAGATGTGATATATTTGGGAGAAATGTGGCATTTCTGGAAGAAACTGTCCTCTTTTGGGGATAAATGAGGATTTTTGGGGACAAGGCCCTATTTCAAGGGGGATACGTGGTATTTCTTGGAGAAGATGTGATATATTTGGGAGAAATGTGGCCTTTCTGGAAGAAACTGTCCTCTTTCGGGGATAAAAGAGGTATTTGTGGGTGAAAAGTTCCTATTTGAAGGGGGAAACCTGGTATTTCTTGGAGAAGATGTGATATATTAGGGAGCAATGTGGCATGTCTGGAAGAAACTGCCGTATTTTGGGGATAAAAGAGGTATTTGTGGGTGAAAACGTCCAATTTCAGGAGGAAATCTGGTATTTCTTGGAGAAGATGTGATATATTTGGGAGAAATGTGGCAATTCTGGAAGAAAATGTCCTATCTGGGGGGAGAAGGCTGGTATTTCTGGGAGAAAAGTTCCTATTTCAGGAGTAATCCTGGCATTTCTTGGAGAAGATGTGATCTATTTGGGAGAAATGTGGCATTTCTGGAAGAATCTGTCCTGTTTTGGGGATAAAACAGGTATTTGTGGGTGAAAAGGTCCTACTTGAAGGGGGAAAGGTGGTATTTCTTGGAGAAGATGTGATCTATTTGGAGAAAACTGGCATGTCTGGAAGAAACTGTCGTATTTTGGGGATAAAAGAGGTATTTGTGGGTGAAAAGTTCCTATTTGAAGGGGGAAACCTGGTATTTCTTGGAGAAGATGTGATATTTTTGAAGAAATCTGGCATGTCTGGATGAAAATGTCCTATCTGGAGGGAGAAGGCTGGTATTCGTGGGAGAAAAGTTCCTATTTCAGGAGGAATCGTGGTATTTCTTGGAGAAGATGTGATCTATTTGGGAGAAATGTGGCCTTTCTGGAAGAAACTGTCCTCTTTTGGGATAAACAAGGTATTTGTGGGAGATAAGGTCCTATTTGAAGGGGGAATCCTGGTATTTCTTGGAGAAGATGTGATACATTAGGGAGAAATGTGGCATTTCTGGCAGAAACTGTCCTCTTTTGGGGATAAAAGAGGTATTTGTGGGTGAAAAGGCCGTATTTGAAGGGGGAATCCTGGTATATCTTGGAGAAGATGTGATATATTTGGGAGAAATGTATCATGTCTGGAAGAAACTGTCCTATTTTGGGGATAAAAGAGGTATTTGTGGGTGAAAAGGTCCTATTTGAAGGGGGAACCCTGGTATTTCTTGGAGAAGATGTGATATTTTTGGGAGAAATGTGGCATGTCTGGAAGAAACTGTCCTCTTTTGGGGATAAAACAGGTATTTGTGGGTGAAAAGGTACTATTTGAAGGGGGAAAGCTTTTATTTCTTGGAGAAGACGTGAAATATTTGGGGGAAATGTGACATTTCTGGCAGAAACTGTCCTATTTTGGGGATAAAAGAGGTATTTGTGGGTGAAAAGGTCCTATTTGAAGGGGGAAACGTGGTATTTCTTGCAGAAGATGTGATATATTTGGGAGAAATGTGGCATTTCTGAAAGAATTTGTACAATTTTGTGGATAAAAGAGGTATTTGTGGGTGAAATCTCCAATTTGAATGGGGAAAGCTGGTATTTCTTGGAGAAGATGTGATACATTTGGGAGAAATCTGCAATTTCTGGCAGAAACTGTCCTCTTTTGGGGATAAAAGAGGTATTTGTGGGTGAAAAAGTCCTATTTGAAGGGGGAAACCTGGTATTTCTTAGAGAAGATGTGATATATTTGGGAGAAATGTGGCATTTCTGGAAGAAACTGTCCAATTTTGGGGATAAAAGAGGTATTTGTGGGTGAAAAGGTCCTATTTTAAGGGGGAAACCTGGTATTTCTTGGAGAAGATGTGATATATTTGGGAGAAAACTGGCATGTCTAGCAGAAACTGTCCTGTTTTGGGGATCAAAGAGGTATTTGTGGGTGAAAAGGTCCTATTGCCAGGGGGAAAGCTGGTATATCTTGGAGAAGATGTGAAATATTTGGGGGAAATGTGGCATTTCTGGCAGAAACTGTCCTCTTTTGGGGATAAAACAAGTATTTGTGGGTGAAAAGGTCCTATTTGAAGGGGGAAACGTGGTATTTCTTGCAGAAGATGTGATATATTTGGGAGAAATGTGGCATTTCTGGAAGAAACTGTCCTCTTTTGGGGATAAAAGAGGTATTTGTGGGTGAAAAGGTCCTATTTGAAGGTGGAAACCTGGTATTTCTTGGAGAAGATATGATATATTTGGGAGAAATCTGGCATGTCTGGAAGAATCTGTCCTACTTTGGGGATAAAACAGGTATTTGTGGGTGAAATGATCCTATTTGAAGGGAAAAACCTGGTATTTCTTGGAGAAGATGTGATATATTTGGGAGAAATCTGGCCTTTCTGGAAGAAAATGTCCTCTTTTGGGGGAAAAAGAGGTATTACAGGGTGAAAAGTTCCTATTTCCAGGGGAAAACCTGGTATTTCTTGGAGAAGATGTGATATATTTGGGGGAAATGTGGCATTTCTGGCAGTAACTGTCCTATTTTGGGGATGAAACAGTTATTTGTGGGTGAAAAGGTCCTATTTGAAGGGGGAATCCTGGTATTTCTTGGCGAAGATGTGATATATTTGGGAGAAATATGGCCTTTCTGGAAGAAACTGTCCTCTTTTGGGGATAAAAGAGCTATTTGTGGGTGAAAAGGTCCTATTTGAAGGGGGAAACCTGGTATGTCTTGGAGAAGATGTGATATATTTTGGGAGAAATGTGGCATTTCTGGAAGAAAATGTCCTCTTTTGGGGATAAAAGAGGTATTTGTGGGAGATACGTTCCTAATTGAAGGGGGAAACCTGGTATTTCTTGGAGAAGATGTGATATATTTGGGAGAAATGTGGCATGTCTGGCAGAAACTGTCTTCTTTTGAGGATAAAAGAGGTATTTGTGGGTGAAAAGTTCCTATTTGAAGGGGGAAACCTGGTATTTCTTGGAGAAGATGTGATCTATTTGGGAGAAATGTGGCCTTTCTGGAAGAAACTGTCCTCTTTTGGGGATAAAAGAGGTATTTGTGGGTGAAAAGGTCCTATTTGAAGGGGGAAACCTGGTATTTCTTGTAGAAGATGTGATATATTTGGGAGAAATGTGGCATTTCTGGAAGAAACTGTCCTCTTTTGGGGATAAAAGAGGTATTTGTGGGTGAAAAGGTCCTAATTTAAGGGGGAAACCTGGTATTTCTTGGAGAAAATGTGATATATTTGAGAGAAATGTGGCATTTCTGGAAGAAACTGTCCTCTTTTGGGGATAAAACAGGTATTTGTGGGTGAAAAGGTCCTATTTGAAGGGGGAAACCTGGTATTTCTTGGAGAAGATGTGATCTATTTGGGAGAAATGTGGCATGTCTGGCAGAAACTGTCCTCTTTTGGGGATTAAACAGGTATTTGTGGGTGAAATGGTCCTATTTGAAGGGGGAAACCTGGTATTCCATGGAGAAGATGTTATACATTTGGGAGAAATGTGGCCTTTCGGGCAGAAAATGTCCTATTTTGGGGATAAAAGAGGTATTTGTGGGAGAAAAGTTCCTATTTGAAGGGGGAAAGCTGGTATTTCTTGGAGAAGATGTGATATATTTGGGAGAAATGTGGCATGTCTGGAAGAAACTGTCCTATTTTGGGGATAAAAGAGGTATTTGTGGGTGAAAAGGTCCTATTTGAAGGGGGAAACGTGGTATTTCTTGGAGGAGATGTGATATATTTGAGAGAAATGCGGCATTTCTGGAAGAAACTATACAATTTTGGGGATAAAACAGGTATTTGTGGGTGAAAAGGTCCTATTTGAAGGGGGAAAGCTGGTATTTCTTGGAGAAGATGTGATCTGTTTGGGAGAAATGTGGCATTTCTGGAAGAAACTGTCCTATTTTGGGGATTAAACGGGTATTTGTGGGTGAAAAGGTC
>CM059475.1:8202685-8306044 GCA_030408155.1 Lophura swinhoii
TTCCCCCTTCAAATAGGACCTTTTCACCCACAAATACCTGTTTGATCCCCAAAATAGGACAGTTTCTTCCAGAAATGCCACATTTCCCCCAAATATATCACATCTTCTCCAAGAAATACCAGGTTTTCCCCTGGTAATAGGAACTTTTCACCCTGTAATACCTCTTTGATCCCCAAAAGAGGACAGTTTCTTCCAGGAAGGCCAGTTTTCTCCCAAATATATCACATCTTCTCCAAGAAATGCCAGCTTTCCCCCTTCAAATAGGACCTTTTCTTCCACAGATCCCTGTTTTATCCCCAAAATAGGACAGTTTCTTCCAGACATGCCACATTTCTCCCAAATATATCACATCTTCTCCAAGAAATACCAGCTTTCCCCTTCAAATAGGACCTTCTCACCCACCAATACATGTTTTAACCCCAAAAGAGGACAGTTTCTGCCAGAAATGCCACATTTCTCCAAAATATATCACATCTTCACCAAGAAATACCAGGTTTCCCCCTTCAAATAGGACTTTGTCACCCACAAATACCTCTTTTATCCGCAAAAGAGGACAGTTTCTTCCAGAAAGGCCACATTTCTCCCAAATATATCACATCTTCTCCAAGAAATACCACGATTCCCCTGAAATAGGACATTCTCATTCACAACTAGAAGCCTTCTCCCCCAAAATTGGACAGTTTCTTACAGAAAGGCCAGATTTCTCCCAAATATATCACATCTTCTCCAAGAAATACCAGGTTTCCCCCTTCAAATAGGACTTTTTCACCAACAAATACCTCTTTTGATCCCCAAAATAGGGCAGTTTCTTCCAGACATGACAGATTTCTCCCAAATAAATCACATCTCCTCAAAGAAATACCAGCTTTCACCCTTCAAATACGAACTTTTCTCCCACAAATACCTCTTTTATCCCCAAAATAGGACATTTTCTGCCCGAAAGGCCACATTTCTCCCAAATGTATAACATCTTCTCCATGGAATACCAGGTTTCCCCCTTCAAATAGGACCATTTCACCCACAAATACCTGTTTAATCCCCAAAATTGGACAGTTTCTGCCAGACATGCCACATTTCTCCCAAATATATCACATCTTCTCCAAGAAATACCAAGTTTCCCCCTGGAAATAGGACCATTTCACCCACAAATACCTGTTTTATCCCCAAAAGAGGACAGTTTCTTCCAGAAATGCCACATTTCTCTCAAATATATCACATTTTCTCCAAGAAATACCAGGTTTCCCCCTTAAATTAGGACCTTTTCACCCACAAATACCTGTTTTATCCCCAAAAGAGGACAGTTTCTTCCAGAAATGCCACATTTCTCTCAAATATATCACATTTTCTCCAAGAAATACCAGGTTTCCCCCTTAAATTAGGACCTTTTCACCCACAAATACCTGTTTTATCCCCAAAAGAGGACAGTTTCTTCCAGACATGCCACATTTCTCCCAAATAGATCACATCTTCTCCAAGAAATACCAGCTTTCCCCCTTCAAATAGGACCTTTTCACCCACAAATACCTGTTTTATCCCCAAAAGAGGACAGTTTCTGCCAGACATGCCACATTTCTCCCAAATATATCACATCTTCTCCAAGAAATACCAGGTTTCCCCCTTGAAATAGGACCTTTTCACCCACAAATAACTGTTTGATCCCCAAAATAGGACAGTTTCTTCCAGAAATGCCACATTTCCCCCTAATATATCACATCTTCTCCAAGAAATACCAGGTTTTCCCCTGGTAATAGGAACTTTTCACCCTGTAATACCTCTTTGATCCCCAAAAGAGGACAGTTTCTTCCAGGAAGGCCAGTTTTCTCCCAAATATATCACATCTTCTCCAAGAAATGCCAGCTTTCCCCCTTCAAATAGGACCTTTTCTCCCACAGATCCCTGTTTTATCCACAAAATAGGACAGTTTCTTCCAGACATGCCACATTTCTCCCAAATATATCACATCTTCTCCAAGAAATACCAGCTTTCCCCTTCAAATAGGACCTTCTCACCCACAAATACATGTTTTAACCCCAAAAGAGGACAGTTTCTGCCAGAAATGCCACATTTCTCCAAAATATATCACATCTTCTCCAAGAAATACCAGGTTTCCCCCTTCAAATAGGACTTTGTCACCCACAAATACCTCTTTTATCCCCAAAAGAGGACAGTTTCTTCCAGAAAGGCCTCATTTCTCCCAAATATATCACATCTTCTCCAAGAAATACCACGATTCCCCCTGAAATAGGACATTCTCATTCACAACTAGAAGCCTTCTCCCCCAAAATTGGACAGTTTCTTACAGAAAGGCCAGATTTCTCCCAAATATATCACATCTTCTCTAAGAAATACCAGGTTTCCCCCTTCAAATAGGACTTTTTCACCCACAAATACCTCTTTTGATCCCCAAAATAGGGCAGTTTCTTCCAGACATGACAGATTTCTCCCTAATAAATCACATCTCCTCAAAGAAATACCAGCTTTCCCCCTTCAAATAGGAACTTTTCTCCCACAAATACCTCTTTTATCCCCAAAATAGGACATTTTCTGCCCGAAAGGCCATATTTCTCCCAAATGTATAACATCTTCTCCATGGAATACCAGGTTTCCCCCTTCAAATAGGACCATTTCACCCACAAATACCTGTTTAATCCCCAACCCCAAAATTGGACAGTTTCTGCCAGACATGCCACATTTCTCCCAAATATATCACATCTTCTCCAAGAAATACCAGGTTTCCCCCTTCTAATAGGACCTTTTCACCCACAAATACCTGTTTTATCCCCAAAAGAGGACAGTTTCTTCCAGAAATGCCACATTTCTCTCAAATATATCACATTTTCTCCAAGAAATACCAGGTTTCCCCCTTAAATTAGGACCTTTTCACCCACAAATACCTCTTTTATCCCCAAAATAGGACAGTTTCTTCCAGAAATGCCACATTTCTCCCAAATATATCACATCTTCTCCAAGAAATACCATGTTTCCCCCTTCAAATAGGACCTTTTCACCCACAAATACCTCTTTTATCCCCAAAATAGGACAGTTTCTTCCAGAAAGGCCACATTTCTCCCAAATATATCACATCTTCTCCAAGAAATACCAAGTTTCCCCCTTCAAATAGGAACTTTTCACCCACAAATACCTCTTTTATCCTCAAAAGAAGACAGTTTCTGCCAGACATGCCACATTTCTCCCAAATAGATCACATCTTCTCCAAGAAATACCAGGTTTCCCCCTTCAATTAGGAACTTATCTCCCACAAATACCTCTTTTATCCCCAAAAGAGGACATTTTCTTCCAGAAATGCCACATTTCTCCCAAAATATATCACATCTTCTCCAAGACATACCAGGTTTCCCCCTTCAAATAGGACCTTTTCACCCACAAATAGCTCTTTTATCCCCAAAAGAGGACAGTTTCTTCCAGAAAGGCCATATTTCTCCCAAATATATCACATCTTCTCCAAGAAATACCAGGATTCCCCCTTCAAATAGGACCTTTTCACCCACAAATAACTGTTTCATCCCCAAAATAGGACAGTTACTGCCAGAAATGCCACATTTCCCCCAAATATATCACATCTTCTCCAAGAAATACCAGGTTTTCCCCTGGAAATAGGAACTTTTCACCCTGTAATACCTCTTTGTTCCCCAAAAGAGGACAGTTTCTTCCAGAAAGGCCAGTTTTTTCCCAAATATATCACATCTTCTCCAAGAAATACCAGGTTTCCCCCTTCAAATAGGATCATTTCACCCACAAATACCTGTTTTATCCCCAAAGTAGGACAGATTCTTCCAGACATGCCAGATTTCTCCCAAATATATCACATCTTCTCCTAGAAATACCTGCTTTCCCCCTTCAAATAGGACCTTTTCTCCCACAAATTCCTCTTTTATCCCCAAAAGAGGACAGTTTCTGCCAGAAATGCCACATTTCTCCCAAATATATCACATCTTCTCCAAGAAATACCAGCTTTCCCCAAGGAAATAGGACCTTTTCACCCACAAATACCTGTTTTATCCCCAAAAGAGGACAGTTTCATCGAGACATGCCACATTTCTCCCAAATACATCACATCTTCTCCAAGAAATACCAGGTTTCCCCCTTCAAATAGGAACTTTTCACCCACAAATACCTCTTTTATCCCAAAAGAGGACAGTTTCTTCCAGACATGCCACATTTCTCCCAAATAGATCACATCTTCCCCAAGAAATACCACGATTCCTCTGAAATAGGACATTCTCATTCACATCTAGCAGCCTTCTCCCCCAAAATTGGACATTTTCTTCCAGAAAGGCCAGATTTCTCCCAAATACATCACATCTTCTCCAAGAAATATCAGGTTTCCCCCTTCAAATAGGATCATTTCACCCACAAATACCTCTTTTATCCCCAAAAGAGGACAGATTCTTACAGAAAAGCCAGATTTCTCCCAAATATATCACATCTTCTCCTAGAAATACCTGCTTTCCCCCTTCAAATAGGACCTTTTCTCCCACAAATACCTCTTTTATCCCCAAAAGAGGACATTTTCTTTCAGAAAGGCCGCATTTCTCCCAAATATATCACATCTTCTCCAAGAAATACCAGGTTTCCCCCTTCAAATAGGACCTTTTCACCCACAAATTCCTCTTTTATCCCCAAAAGAGGACAGTTTCTTCCAGAAATGCCAGATTTCTCCCAAATATATCACATCTTCTCCAAGAAATACCAGGATTCCCCCTTCAAATAGGACCTTTTCACCCACAAATACCTCTTTTATCCCAAAAGAGGACAGTTTCTTCCAGAAAGGCCACATTTCTCCCAAATATATCACATCTTCTCCAAGAAATACCATGTTTCCCCCTTCAAATAGGAACTTTTCACCCACAAATACCTCTTTTATCCTCAAAAGAAGACAGTTTCTGCCAGACATGCCACATTTCTCCCAAATAGATCACATCTTCTCCAAGAAATACCAGGTTTCCCCCTTCAATTAGGAACTTATCTCCGACAAATTCCTCTTTTATCCCCAAAAGAGGACATTTTCTTCCAGAAATGCCACATTTCTCCCAAGTATATCACATCTTCTCCAAGAAATACCAGGATTCCCCCTTCAAATAGGACCTTTTCACCCACAAATAACTCCTTTATCCCCAAAATAGGACAGTTTATTCCAGAAAGGCCACATTTCTCCCAAATATATCACATCTTATCCAAGAAATACCACGATTCCTCCTGAAATAGGACATTCTCATTCACAACTAGCAGCATTCTCCCCCAAAATTGGACATTTTCTTCCAGAAAGGCCAGATTTCTCCCAAATATATCACATCTTCTCCAAGAAATACCCGGTTTTCCCCTTCAAATAGGAACTTTTCACCCACAAACACCTCTTTTATCCCCAAAATACGACATTTTCTTCCAGACATGATGATTTCTCCCAAATATATCACATCTCCTCCAAGAAATACCAGCTTTCCCCCTTGAAATAGGAACTTTTCTCCCACAAATACCTCTTTTATCCCCAAAATAGGACATATTCTGCCCGAAAGGCCACATTTCTCCCAAATGTATAACATCTTCTCCAAGGAATACCATGTATCCCCCTTGAAATAGGACCTTTTCACCCACAAATACCCGTTTAATCCCCAAAATAGGACAGTTTCTTCCAGAAATGCCACATTTCTCCCAAACAGATCACATCTTCTCCAAGAAATACCAGCTTTCCCCCTTCAAATAGGACCTTTTCACCCACAAATACCTGTTTTATCCCCAAAATTGTATAGTTTCTTCCAGAAATGCCACATTTCTCTCAAATATATCACATCTCCTCCAAGAAATACCACGTTTCCCCCTTCAAATAGGACCTTTTCACCCACAAATACCTCTTTTATCCCCAAAATAGGACAGTTTCTTCCAGACATGCCACATTTCTCCCAAATAGATCACATCTTCTCCAAGAAATACCAGCTTTCCCCCTTCAAATAGGACCTTTTCACCCACAAATACCTCTTTTATCCCCAAAAGAGGACAGTTTCTGCCAGACATGCCACATTTCTCCCAAATAGATCACATCTTCTCCAAGAAATACCACGTTTCCCCCTTGAAATAGGACCTTTTCACCCACAAATAACTGTTTGATCCCCAAAATAGGACAGTTTCTTCCAGAAATGCCACATTTCCCCCAAATATATCACATCTTCTCCAAGAAATACCAGGTTTTCCCCTGGTAATAGGAACTTTTCACCCTGTAATACCTCTTTGAACCCCAAAAGAGGACAGTTTCTTCCAGGAAGGCCAGTTTTCTCCCAAATATATCACATCTTCTCCAAGAAATGCCAGCTTTCCCCCTTCAAATAGGAACTTTTCTCCCACAGATCCCTGTTTTATCCACAAAATAGGACAGTTTCTTCCAGACATGCCACATTTCTCCCAAATATATCACATCTTCTCCAAGAAATACCACGATTCCCCCTGAAATAGGACATTCTCATTCACAACTAGAAGCCTTCTCCCCCAAAATTGGACAGTTTCTTACAGAAAGGCCAGATTTCTCCAAATATATCACATCTTCTCCAAGAAATACCAGGTTTCCCCCTTCAAATAGGACTTTTTCACCCACAAATACCTCTTTTGATCCCCAAAATAGGGCAGTTTCTTCCAGACATGACAGATTTCTCCCTAATAAATCACATCTCCTCAAAGAAATACCAGCTTTCCCCCTTCAAATAGGAACTTTTCTCCCACAAATACCTCTTTTATCCCCAAAATAGGACATTTTCTGCCCGAAAGGCCACATTTCTCCCAAATGTATAACATCTTCTCCATGGAATACCAGGTTTCCCCCTTCAAATAGGACCATTTCACCCACAAATACCTGTTTAATCCCCAAAATTGGACAGTTTCTGCCAGACATGCCACATTTCTCCCAAATATATCACATCTTCTCCAAGAAATACCAGGTTTCCCCTTCAAATAGGAACTTTTCACCCACAAATACCTCTTTTATCCCCAAAAGAGGACAGTTTCTTCCAGAAATTCCACATTTCTCTCAAATATATCACATTTTCTCCAAGAAATACCAGGTTTCCCCCTTAAATTAGGACCTTTTCACCCACAAATACCTGTTTGATCCCCAAAAGAGGACAGTTTCTTCCAGAAATGCCACATTTCTCCCAAATATATCACATCTTCTCCAAGAAATACCAGGATTCCCCCTTCAAATAGGACCTTTTCACCCACAAATACCTCTTTTATCCCAAAAGAGGACAGTTTCTTCCAGAAAGGCCACATTTCTCTCAAATAGATCACATCTTCTCCAAGAAATACCAGCTTTCCCCCTTCAAATAGGAACTTTTCACCCACAAATACCTCTTTTATCCTCAAAGAAGACAGTTTCTGCCAGACATGCCACATTTCTCCCAAATATATCACATCTTCTCCAAGAAATACCAGGTTTCCCCCTTCAATTAGGAACTTATCTCCCACAAATACCTCTTTTATCCCCAAAAGAGGACATTTTCTTCCAGAAATGCCACATTTCTCCCAAAATATATCACATCTTCTCCAAGACATACCAGGTTTCCCCTTCAAATAGGACCTTTTCACCCACAAATAGCTCTTTTATCCCCAAAAGAGGACAGTTTCTTCCAGAAAGGCCATATTTCTCCCAAATATATCACATCTTCTCCAAGAAATACCAGGATTCCCCCTTCAAATAGGACCTTTTCACCCACAGATAACTGTTTCATCCCAAAATAGGACAGTTACTGCCAGAAATGCCACATTTCCCCCAAATATATCACATCTTCTCCAAGAAATACCAGGTTTTCCCCTGGAAATAGGAACTTTTCACCCTGTAATACCTCTTTGTTCCCCAAAAGAGGACAGTTTCTTCCAGAAAGGCCAGTTTTTTCCCAAATATATCACATCTTCTCCAAGAAATACCAGGTTTCCCCCTTCAAATAGGATCATTTCACCCACAAATACCTGTTTTATCCCCAAAGTAGGACAGATTCTTCCAGACATGCCAGATTTCTCCCAAATATATCATATCTTCTCCAAGAAATACCAGGTTTCCACCTTCAAATAGGACCTTTTCACCCACAAATACCTCTTTTATCCCCAAAAGAGGACATTTTCTTCCAGAAATGCCACATTTCCCCCAAATATTTCACATCTTCTCCAAGATATACCAGCTTTCCCCCTGGCAATAGGACCTTTTCACCCACAAATACCTCTTTGATCCCCAAAACAGGACAGTTTCTGCTAGACATGCCAGTTTTCTCCCAAATATATCACATCTTCTCCAAGAAATACCAGGTTTCCCCCTTGAAATAGGAACTTTTCACTCACAAATACCTCTTTTATCCCCAAAAGAGGACAGATTCTTCCAGAAAGGCCACATTTCTCCCAAATATATCACATCTTCTCCAAGAAATATCAGGTTTCCCCCTTCAAATAGCATCATTTCACCCACAAATACCCTCTTTTATCCCCAAAAGAGGACAGATTCTTACAGAAAAGCCAGATTTCTCCCAAATATATCACATCTTCTCCTAGAAATACCTGCTTTCCCCCTTCAAATAGGACCTTTTCTCCCACAAATTCCTCTTTTATCCCCAAAAGAGGACAGTTTCTGCCAGAAATGCCAAATTTCTCCCAAATATATCACATCTTCTCCAAGAAATACCAGCTTTCCCCATGGAAATAGGACCTTTTCACCCACAAATACCTGTTTTATCCCCAAAAGAGGACAGTTTCATCGAGACATGCCACATTTCTCCAAATATATCACATCTTCTCCAAGAAATACCAGGTTTCCCCCTTCAAATAGGAACTTTTCTCCCACAAATACCTCTTTTATCCCAAAAGAGGACTGTTTCATCCAGACATGCCACATTTCTCCCAAATAGATCACATCTTCCCCAAGAAATACCACGATTCCTCCTGAAATAGGACATTCTCATTCACATCTAGCAGCCTTCTCCCCCAAAATTGGACATTTTCTTCCAGAAAGGCCAGATTTCTCCCAAATATATCACATCTTCTCCAAGAAATATCAGGTTTCCCCCTTCAAATAGGATCATTTCACCCACAAATACCTCTTTTATCCCCAAAAGAGGACAGATTCTTACAGAAAAGCCAGATTTCTCCCAAATATATCACATCTTCTCCTAGAAATACCTGCTTTCCCCCTTCAAATAGGACCTTTTCTCCCACAAATACCTCTTTTATCCCCAAAAGAGGACATTTTCTTTAAGAAAGGCCGCATTTCTCCCAAATATATCACATCTTCTCCAAGAAATACCAGGTTTCCCCCTTCAAATAGGACATTTTCACCCACAAATACCTCTTTTATCCCCAAAAGAGGACAGTTTCTTCCAGACATGCCACATTTCTCCCAAATATATCACATCTTCTCCAAGAAATACCAGCTTTCGCCCTTCAAATAGGACCTTGTCACCCACAAATACTTGTTTTATCCCCAAAAGAGGACAGTTTCTGCCAGACATGCCACATTTCTCCCAAATATATCACATCTTCTCCAAGAAATACCACGTTTCCCCCTTCAAATAGGACCTTTTCACCCACAAATTCCTCTTTTATCCCCAAAAGAGGACAGTTTCTTCCAGAAATGCCACATTTCTCCCAAATATATCACATCTTCTCCAAGAAATACCAGGTTTCCCCCTTCAAATAGGACCTTTTCACCCACAAATACCTCTTTTATCCCCAGAATAGGACAGTTTCTTCCAGAAAGGCCGCATTTCTCCCAAATGTATCACATCTTCTCCAAGAAATACCAGCTTTCCCCCTTGAAATAGGACCTTTTCACCTACAAATACCTCTTTTATCCCAAAATAGGACAGTTTCTGACAGAAAGGCCACATTTCTCCCAAATATATCACATCTTATCCAAGAAATACAACGATTCCTCCTGAAATAGGACATTCTCATTCACAACTAGCAGCATTCTCCCCCAAAATTGGACACTTTCTTCCAGAAAGGCCAGATTCTCCCAAATATATCACATCTTCTCCAAGAAATACCAGGTTTTCCCCTTCAAATAGGAACTTTTCACCCACAAATACCTCTTTTATCCCCAAAATACGACAGTTTCTTCCAGACATGATGATTTCTCCCAAATATATCACATCTCCTCCAAGAAATACCAGCTTTCCCCTTCAAATAGGAACTTTTCTCCCACAAATACCTCTTTTATCCCCAAAAGAGGACATATTCTGCCCGAAAGGCCACATTTCTCCCAAATGTATAACATCTTCTCCAAGGAATACCATGTATCCCCCTTGAAATAGGACCTTTTCACCCACAAATACCCGTTTAATCCCCAAAATAGGACAGTTTCTTCCAGAAATGCCACATTTCTCCCAAACAGATCACATCTTCTCCAAGAAATACCAGCTTTCCCCCTTCAAATAGGACCTTTTCACCCACAAATACCTGTTTTATCCCCAAAATTGTATAGTTTCTTCCAGAAATGCCACATTTCTCTCAAATATATCACATCTCCTCCAAGAAATACCACGTTTCCCCCTTCAAATAGGACCTTTTCACCCACAAATACCTCTTTTATCCCCAAAAGAGGACAGTTTCTTCCAGACATGCCACATTTCTCCCAAATAGATCACATCTTCTCCAAGAAATACCAGCTTTCCCCCTTCAAATAGGACCTTTTCACCCACAAATACCTCTTTTATCCCCAAAAGAGGACAGTTTCTGCCAGACATGCCACATTTCTCCCAAATATATCACATCTTCTCCAAGAAATACCAGGTTTCCGCCTTGAAATAGGACCTTTTCACCCACAAATAACTGTTTGATCCCCAAAATAGGACAGTTTCTTCCAGAAATGCCACATTTCCCCCAAATATATCACATCTTCTCCAAGAAATACCAGGTTTTCCCCTGGTAATAGGAACTTTTCACCCTGTAATACCTCTTTGATCCCCAAAAGAGGACAGTTTCTTCCAGGAAGGCCAGTTTTCTCCCAAATATATCACATCTTCTCCAAGAAATGCCAGCTTTCCCCCTTCAAATAGGAACTTTTCTCCCACAGATCCCTGTTTTATCCACAAAATAGGACAGTTTCTTCCAGACATGCCACATTTCTCCCAAATATATCACATCTTCTCCAAGAAATACCAGCTTTCCCCTTCAAATAGGACCTTCTCACCCACAAATACATGTTTTAACCCCAAAAGAGGACAGTTTCTGCCAGAAATGCCACATTTCTCCAAAATATATCACATCTTCTCCAAGAAATACCAGGTTTCCCCCTTCAAATAGGAACTTTTCACCCACAAATACCTCTTTTATCCCAAAAGAGGACAGTTTCTTCCAGACATGCCACATTTCTCCCAAATAGATCACATCTTCCCCAAGAAATACCACGATTCCTCCTGAAATAGGACATTCTCATTCACATCTAGCAGCCTTCTCCCCCAAAATTGGACATTTTCTTCCAGAAAGGCCAGATTTCTCCCAAATATATCACATCTTCTCCAAGAAATATCAGGTTTCCCCCTTCAAATAGGATCATTTCACCCACAAATACCTCTTTTATCCCCAAAAGAGGACAGATTCTTACAGAAAAGCCAGATTTCTCCCAAATATATCACATCTTCTCCTAGAAATACCTGCTTTCCCCCTTCAAATAGGACCTTTTCTCCCACAAATACCTCTTTTATCCCCAAAAGAGGACATTTTCTTTCAGAAAGGCCGCATTTCTCCCAAATATATCACATCTTCTCCAAGAAATACCAGGTTTCCCCCTTCAAATAGGACATTTTCACCCACAAATACCTCTTTTATCCCCAAAAGAGGACAGTTTCTTCCAGACATGCCACATTTCTCCCAAATATATCTCATCTTCTCCAAGAAATGCCAGCTTTCCCCCTTCAAATAGGAACTTTTCTCCCACAGATCCCTGTTTTATCCACAAAATAGGACATTTTCTTCCAGAAAGGCCAGATTTCTCCCAAATATATCACATCTTCTCCAAGAAATACCAGCTTTCCCCTTCAAATAGGACCTTCTCACCCACAAATACATGTTTTAACCCCAAAAGAGGACAGTTTCTGCCAGAAATGCCACATTTCTCCAAAATATATCACATCTTCTCCAAGAAATACCAGGTTTCCCCCTTCAAATAGGACTTTGTCACCCACAAATACCTCTTTTATCCCCAAAAGAGGACAGTTTCTTCCAGAAAGGCCACATTTCTCCCAAATATATCACATCTTCTCCAAGAAATACCACGATTCCCCCTGAAATAGGACATTCTCATTCACAACTAGAAGCCTTCTCCCCCAAAATTGGACAGTTTCTTACAGAAAGGCCAGATTTCTCCCAAATATATCACATCTTCTCCAAGAAATACCAGGTTTCCCCCTTCAAATAGGACTTTTTCACCCACAAATACCTCTTTTGATCCCCAAAATAGGGCAGTTTCTTCCAGACATGACAGATTTCTCCCTAATAAATCACATCTCCTCAAAGAAATACCAGCTTTCCCCCTTCAAATAGGAACTTTTCTCCCACAAATACCTCTTTTATCCCCAAAATAGGACATTTTCTGCCCGAAAGGCCACATTTCTCCCAAATGTATAACATCTTCTCCATGGAATACCAGGTTTCCCCCTTCAAATAGGACCATTTCACCCACAAATACCTGTATAATCCCCAAAATTGGACAGTTTCTGCCAGACATGCCACATTTCTCCCAAATATATCACATCTTCTCCAAGAAATACCAGGTTTCCCCCTTCAAATAGGACCTTTTCACCCACAAATACCTGTTTTATCCCCAAAAGAGGACAGTTTCTTCCAGAAATGCCACATTTCTCCCAAATGTATCACATCTTCTCCAAGAAATACCAGGTTTCCCCCTTCAAATAGGACCTTTTCACCCACAAATACCTGTTTTATCCCCAAAAGAGGACAGTTTCTTCCAGAAATGCCACATTTCTCCCAAATATATCACATCTTCTCCAAGAAATACCAGGATTCCCCCTTCAAATAGGACCTTTTCACCCACAAATACCTCTTTTATCCCCAAAAGAGGACAGTTTCTTCCAGGAAGGCCACATTTCTCCCAAATAGATCACATCTTCTCCAAGAAATACCAGGTTTCCCCCTTCAAATAGGAACTTTTCACCCACAAATACCTCTTTTATCCTCAAAAGAAGACAGTTTCTGCCAGACATGCCACATTTCTCCCAAATAGATCACATCTTCTCCAAGAAATACCAGGTTTCCCCCTTCAATTAGGAACTTATCTCCCACAAATACCTCTTTTATCCCCAAAAGAGGACATTTTCTTCCAGAAATGCCACATTTCTCCCAAAATATATCACATCTTCTCCAAGACATACCAGGTTTCCCCCTTCAAATAGGACCTTTTCACCCACAAATAGCTCTTTTATCCCCAAAAGAGGACAGTTTCTTCCAGAAAGGCCATATTTCTCCCAAATATATCACATCTTCTCCAAGAAATACCAGGATTCCCCCTTCAAATAGGACCTTTTCACCCTCAAATAACTGTTTCATCCCCAAAATAGGACAGTTACTGCCAGAAATGCCACATTTCCCCCAAATATATCACATCTTCTCCAAGAAATACCAGGTTTTCCCCTGGAAATAGGAACTTTTCACCCACAAATACCTCTTTGTTCCCCAAAAGAGGACAGTTTCTTCCAGAAAGGCCAGTTTTTTCCCAAATATATCACATCTTCACCAAGAAATACCAGGTTTCCCCCTTCAAATAGGATCATTTCACCCACAAATACCTGTTTTATCCCCAAAGTAGGACAGATTCTTCCAGACATGCCAGATTTCTCCCAAATATATCATATCTTCTCCAAGAAATACCAGGTTTCCACCTTCAAATAGGACCTTTTCACCCACAAATACCTGTTTGATCCCCAAAATAGGACAGTTTCTGCCAGAAATGCCACATTTCCCCCAAATATTTCACATCTTCTTCAAGATATACCAGCTTTCCCCCTGGCAATAGGACCTTTTCACCCACAAATACCTCTTTGATCCCCAAAACAGGACAGTTTCTGCTAGACATGCCAGTTTTCTCCCAAATATATCACATCTTCTCCAAGAAATACCAGGTTTCCCCCTTCAAATAGGACCTTTTCACCCACAAATACCTCTTTTATCCCCAAAATTGGACAGTTTCTTCCAGAAAGGCCGCATTTCTCCCAAATATATCACATCTTCTCCAAGAAATACCAGGTTTCCCCCTTCAAATAGGACCTTTTCACCCACAAATACCTGTTTGATCCCCAAAATAGGACAGTTTCTTCCTGAAATGCCACATTTCTCCCAAATATATCACATCTTCTCCAAGAAATACCAGGTTTCCCCCTTCAAATAGGACCTTGTCACCCACAAATACCTCTTTTATCCCCAAAAGAGGACATTTTCTTTCAGAAAGGCCGCATTTCTCCCAAATATATCACATCTTCTCCAAGAAATACCAGGTTTCCCCCTTCAAATAGGACATTTTCACCCACAAATACCTCTTTTATCCCCAAAATTGGACATTTTCTTCCAGAAAGGCCAGATTTCTCCAAAATATATCACATCTTCTCCAAGAAATACCAGGTTTTCCCCTTCAAATAGGAACTTTTCACCCACAAATACCTCTTTTATCCCAAAATACGACAGTTTCTTCCAGACATGATGATTTCTCCCAAATATATCACATCTCCTCCAAGAAATACCAGCTTTCCCCCTTCAAATAGGAACTTTTCTCCCACAAATACCTCTTTTATCCCCAAAATAGGACATATTCTGCCCGAAAGGCCACATTTCTCCCAAATGTATAACATCTTCTCCAAGGAATACCATGTTTCCCCCTTGAAATAGGACCTTTTCACCCACAAATACCCGTTTAATCCCCAAAATAGGACAGTTTCTTCCAGAAATGCCACATTTCTCCCAAACAGATCACATCTTCTCCAAGAAATACCAGCTTTCCCCCTTCAAATAGGACCTTTTCACCCACAAATACCTGTTTTAATCCCAAAATTGTATAGTTTCTTCCAGAAATGCCACATTTCTCTCAAATATATCACATCTCCTCCAAGAAATACCACGTTTCCCCCTTCAAATAGGACCTTTTCACCCACAAATACCTCTTTTATCCCCAAAAGAGGACAGTTTCTTCCAGACATGCCACATTTCTCCCAAATAGATCACATCTTCTCCAAGAAATACCAGCTTTCCCCCTTCAAATAGGACCTTTTCACCCACAAATACCTCTTTTATCCCCAAAAGAGGACAGTTTCTGCCAGACATGCCACATTTCTCCCAAATATATCACATCTTCTCCAAGAAATACCAGGTTTCCCCCTTGAAATAGGACCTTTTCACCCACAAATAACTGTTTGATCCCCAAAATAGGACAGTTTCTTCCAGAAATGCCACATTTCCCCCAAATATATCACATCTTCTCCAAGAAATACCAGGTTTTCCCCTGGTAATAGGAACTTTTCACCCTGTAATACCTCTTTGATCCCCAAAAGAGGACAGTTTCTTCCAGGAAGGCCAGTTTTCTCCCAAATATATCACATCTTCTCCAAGAAATGCCAGCTTTCCCCCTTCAAATAGGAACTTTTCTCCCACAGATCCCTGTTTTATCCACAAAATAGGACAGTTTCTTCCAGACATGCCACATTTCTCCCAAATATATCACATCTTCTCCAAGAAATACCAGCTTTCCCCTTCAAATAGGACCTTCTCACCCACAAATACATGTTTTAACCCCAAAAGAGGACAGTTTCTGCCAGAAATGCCACATTTCTCCAAAATATATCACATCTTCTCCAAGAAATACCAGGTTTCCCCCTTCAAATAGGACTTTGTCACCCACAAATACCTCTTTTATCCCCAAAAGAGGACAGTTTCTTCCAGAAAGGCCACATTTCTCCCAAATATATCACATCTTCTCCAAGAAATACCACGATTCCCCCTGAAATAGGACATTCTCATTCACAACTAGAAGCCTTCTCCCCCAAAATTGGACAGTTTCTTACAGAAAGGCCAGATTTCTCCCAAATATATCACATCTTCTCCAAGAAATACCAGGTTTCCCCCTTCAAATAGGACTTTTTCACCCACAAATACCTCTTTTGATCCCCAAAATAGGGCAGTTTCTTCCAGACATGACAGATTTCTCCCTAATAAATCACATCTCCTCAAAGAAATACCAGCTTTCCCCCTTCAAATAGGAACTTTTCTCCCACAAATACCTCTTTTATCCCCAAAATAGGACATTTTCTGCCCGAAAGGCCACATTTCTCCCAAATGTATAACATCTTGTCCATGGAATACCAGGTTTCCCCCTTCAAATAGGACCATTTCACCCACAAATACCTGTTTAATCCCCAAAATTGGACAGTTTCTTCCAGACATGCCACATTTCTCCCAAATAGATCACATCTTCTCCAAGAAATACCAGCTTTCCCCCTTCAAATAGGACCTTTTCACCCACAAATACCTGTTTTATCCCCAAAAGAGGACAGTTTCTTCCAGAAATGCCACATTTCTCCCAAATAGATCACATCTTCTCCAAGAAATACCAGGTTTCCCCCTTCAAATAGGACCTTTTCACCCACAAATACCTGTTTTATCCCCAAAAGAGGACAGTTTCTTCCAGAAATGCCACATTTCTCCCAAATATATCACATCTTCTCCAAGAAATACCAGGATTCCCCCTTCAAATAGGACCTTTTCACCCACAAATACCTCTTTTATCCCCAAAAGAGGACAGTTTCTTCCAGGAAGGCCACATTTCTCCCAAATAGATCACATCTTCTCCAAGAAATACCAGGTTTCCCCCTTCAAATAGGAACTTTTCACCCACAAATACCTCTTTTATCCTCAAAAGAAGACAGTTTCTGCCAGACATGCCACATTTCTCCCAAATAGATCACATCTTCTCCAAGAAATACCAGGTTTCCCCCTTCAATTAGGAACTTATCTCCCACAAATACCTCTTTTATCCCCAAAAGAGGACATTTTCTTCCAGAAATGCCACATTTCTCCCAAAATATATCACATCTTCTCCAAGACATACCAGGTTTCCCCCTTCAAATAGGACCTTTTCACCCACAAATAGCTCTTTTATCCCCAAAAGAGGACAGTTTCTTCCAGAAAGGCCATATTTCTCCCAAATATATCACATCTTCTCCAAGAAATACCAGGATTCCCCCTTCAAATAGGACCTTTTCACCCTCAAATAACTGTTTCATCCCCAAAATAGGACAGTTACTGCCAGAAATGCCACATTTCCCCCAAATATATCACATCTTCTCCAAGAAATACCAGGTTTTCCCCTGGAAATAGGAACTTTTCACCCACAAATACCTCTTTGTTCCCCAAAAGAGGACAGTTTCTTCCAGAAAGGCCAGTTTTTTCCCAAATATATCACATCTTCACCAAGAAATACCAGGTTTCCCCCTTCAAATAGGATCATTTCACCCACAAATACCTGTTTTATCCCCAAAGTAGGACAGATTCTTCCAGACATGCCAGATTTCTCCCAAATATATCATATCTTCTCCAAGAAATACCAGGTTTCCACCTTCAAATAGGACCTTTTCACCCACAAATACCTGTTTGATCCCCAAAATAGGACAGTTTCTGCCAGAAATGCCACATTTCCCCCAAATATTTCACATCTTCTTCAAGATATACCAGCTTTCCCCCTGGCAATAGGACCTTTTCACCCACAAATACCTCTTTGATCCCCAAAACAGGACAGTTTCTGCTAGACATGCCAGTTTTCTCCCAAATATATCACATCTTCTCCAAGAAATACCAGGTTTCCCCCTTCAAATAGGACCTTTTCACCCACAAATACCTCTTTTATCCCCAAAATTGGACAGTTTCTTCCAGAAAGGCCGCATTTCTCCCAAATATATCACATCTTCTCCAAGAAATACCAGGTTTCCCCCTTCAAATAGGACCTTTTCACCCACAAATACCTGTTTGATCCCCAAAATAGGACAGTTTCTTCCTGAAATGCCACATTTCTCCCAAATATATCACATCTTCTCCAAGAAATACCAGGTTTCCCCCTTCAAATAGGACCTTGTCACCCACAAATACCTCTTTTATCCCCAAAAGAGGACATTTTCTTTCAGAAAGGCCGCATTTCTCCCAAATATATCACATCTTCTCCAAGAAATACCAGGTTTCCCCCTTCAAATAGGACATTTTCACCCACAAATACCTCTTTTATCCCCAAAATTGGACATTTTCTTCCAGAAAGGCCAGATTTCTCCAAAATATATCACATCTTCTCCAAGAAATACCAGGTTTTCCCCTTCAAATAGGAACTTTTCACCCACAAATACCTCTTTTATCCCAAAATACGACAGTTTCTTCCAGACATGATGATTTCTCCCAAATATATCACATCTCCTCCAAGAAATACCAGCTTTCCCCCTTCAAATAGGAACTTTTCTCCCACAAATACCTCTTTTATCCCCAAAATAGGACATATTCTGCCCGAAAGGCCACATTTCTCCCAAATGTATAACATCTTCTCCAAGGAATACCATGTTTCCCCCTTGAAATAGGACCTTTTCACCCACAAATACCCGTTTAATCCCCAAAATAGGACAGTTTCTTCCAGAAATGCCACATTTCTCCCAAACAGATCACATCTTCTCCAAGAAATACCAGCTTTCCCCCTTCAAATAGGACCTTTTCACCCACAAATACCTGTTTTATCCCCAAAATTGTATAGATTCTTCCAGAAATGCCACATTTCTCTCAAATATATCACATCTCCTCCAAGAAATACCACGTTTCCCCCTTCAAATAGGACCTTTTCACCCACAAATACCTCTTTTATCCCCAAAAGAGGACAGTTTCTTCCAGACATGCCACATTTCTCCCAAATAGATCACATCTTCTCCAAGAAATACCAGCTTTCCCCCTTCAAATAGGACCTTTTCACCCACAAATACCTCTTTTATCCCCAAAAGAGGACAGTTTCTGCCAGACATGCCACATTTCTCCCAAATATATCACATCTTCTCCAAGAAATACCAGGTTTCCCCCTTGAAATAGGACCTTTTCACTCACAAATAACTGTTTGATCCCCAAAATAGGACAGTTTCTTCCAGAAATGCCACATTTCCCCCAAATATATCACATCTTCTCCAAGAAATACCAGGTTTTCCCCTGGTAATAGGAACTTTTCACCCTGTAATACCTCTTTGATCCCCAAAAGAGGACAGTTTCTTCCAGGAAGGCCAGTTTTCTCCCAAATATATCACATCTTCTCCAAGAAATGCCAGCTTTCCCCCTTCAAATAGGAACTTTTTTCTCCCACAGATCCCTGTTTTATCCACAAAATAGGACAGTTTCTTCCAGACATGCCACATTTCTCCCAAATATATCACATCTTCTCCAAGAAATACCAGCTTTCCCCTTCAAATAGGACCTTCTCACCCACAAATACATGTTTTAACCCCAAAAGAGGACAGTTTCTGCCAGAAATGCCACATTTCTCCAAAATATATCACATCTTCTCCAAGAAATACCAGGTTTCCCCCTTCAAATAGGACTTTGTCACCCACAAATACCTCTTTTATCCCCAAAAGAGGACAGTTTCTTCCAGACATGCCACATTTCTCCCAAATATATCACATCTTCTCCAAGAAATACCACGATTCCCCCTGAAATAGGACATTCTCATTCACAACTAGAAGCCTTCTCCCCCAAAATTGGACAGTTTCTTACAGAAAGGCCAGATTTCTCCCAAATATATCACATCTTCTCCAAGAAATACCAGGTTTCCCCCTTCAAATAGGACTTTTTCACCCACAAATACCTCTTTTGATCCCCAAAATAGGGCAGTTTCTTCCAGACATGACAGATTTCTCCCAAATAAATCACATCTCCTCCAAGAAATACCAGCTTTCCCCCTTCAAATAGGAACTTTTCTCCCACAAATACCTCTTTTATCCCCAAAATAGGACATTTTCTGCCCGAAAGGCCAAATTTCTCCCAAATGTATAACATCTTCTCCATGGAATACCAGGTTTCCCCCTTCAAATAGGACCATTTCACCCACAAATACCTGTTTAATCCCCAAAATTGGACAGTTTCTTCCAGACATGCCACATTTCTCCCAAATATATCACATCTTCTCCAAGAAATACCAGGTTTCCCCCTTCAAATAGGACCTTTTCACCCACAAATACCTGTTTTATCCCCAAAAGAGGACAGTTTCTTCCAGAAATGCCACATTTCTCCCAAATAGATCACATCTTCTCCAAGAAATACCAGGTTTCCCCCTTCAAATAGGACCTTTTCACCCACAAATACCTGTTTTATCCCCAAAAGAGGACAGTTTCTTCCAGAAATGCCACATTTCTCCCAAATATATCACATCTTCTCCAAGAAATACCAGGATTCCCCCTTCAAATAGGACCTTTTCACCCACAAATACCTCTTTTATCCCCAAAATAGGACAGTTTCTTCCAGAAAGGCCACATTTCTCCCAAATAGATCACATCTTCTCCAAGAAATACCAGGTTTCCCCCTTCAAATAGGAACTTTTCACCCACAAATACCTCTTTTATCCCCAAAATAGGACAGTTTCTTCCATACATGCCACATTTCTCCCAAATATATCACATCTTCACCAAGAAATACCAGGTTTCCCCCTTCAATTAGGAACTTATCTCCCACAAATACCTCTTTTATCCCCAAAAGAGGACATTTTCTTCCAGAAATGCCACATTTCTCCCAAAATATATCACATCTTCTCCAAGACATACCAGGTTTCCCCCTTCAAATAGGACCTTTTCACCCACAAATAGCTCTTTTATCCCCAAAAGAGGACAGTTTCTTCCAGAAAGGCCATATTTCTCCCAAATATATCACATCTTCTCCAAGAAATACCAGGATTCCCCCTTCAAATAGGACCTTTTCACCCACAAATAACTGTTTCATCCCCAAAATAGGACAGTTACTGCCAGAAATGCCACATTTCCCCCAAATATATCACATCTTCTCCAAGAAATACCAGGTTTTCCCCTGGAAATAGGAACTTTTCACCCACAAATACCTCTTTGTTCCCCAAAAGAGGACAGTTTCTTCCAGAAAGGCCAGTTTTTTCCCAAATATATCACATCTTCTCCAAGAAATACCAGGTTTCCCCCTTCAAATAGGATCATTTCACCCACAAATACCTGTTTTATCCCCAAAGTAGGACAGATTCTTCCAGACATGCCAGATTTCTCCCAAATATATCATATCTTCTCCAAGAAATACCAGGTTTCCACCTTCAAATAGGACCTTTTCACCCACAAATACCTCTTTTATCCCCAAAAGAGGACAGTTTCTGCCAGAAATGCCACATTTCCCCCAAATATTTCACATCTTCTTCAAGATATACCAGCTTTCCCCCTGGCAATAGGACCTTTTCACCCACAAATACCTCTTTGATCCCCAAAACAGGACAGTTTCTGCTAGACATGCCAGTTTTCTCCCAAATATATCACATCTTCTCCAAGAAATACCAGGTTTCCCCCTTCAAATAGGACCTTTTCACCCACAAATACCTCTTTTATCCCCAAAATTGGACAGTTTCTTCCAGAAAGGCCGCATTTCTCCCAAATATATCACATCTTCTCCAAGAAATACCAGGTTTCCCCCTTCAAATAGGACCTTTTCACCCACAAATACCTGTTTGATCCCCAAAATAGGACAGTTTCTTCCAGAAATGCCACATTTCCCCCAAATATATCACATCTTCTCCAAGAAATACCAGGTTTTCCCCTTCAAATAGGACCTTGTCACCCACAAATACCTCTTTTATCCCCAAAAGAGGACATTTTCTTTCAGAAAGGCCGCATTTCTCCCAAATATATCACATCTTCTCCAAGAAATACCAGGTTTCCCCCTTCAAATAGGACATTTTCACCCACAAATACCTCTTTTATCCCCAAAATTGGACATTTTCTTCCAGAAAGGCCAGATTTCTCCCAAATATATCACATCTTCTCCAAGAAATACCAGGTTTTCCCCTTCAAATAGGACCTTTTCACCCACAAATACCTCTTTTATCCCCAAAATACGGCAGTTTCTTCCAGACATGATGATTTCTCTCAAATATATCACATCTCCTCCGAGAAATACCAACAGTCCCCCTTGAAATAGGAACTTTTCTCCCACAAATACCTCTTTTATCCCCAAAATAGGACATATTCTGCCCGAAAGGCCACATTTCTCCCAAATGTATAACATCTTCTCCAAGGAATACCATGTTTCCCCCTTGAAATAGGACCTTTTCACCCACAAATACCCGTTTAATCCCCAAAATAGGACAGTTTCTTCCAGAAATGCCACATTTCTCCCAAATAAATCACATCTTCTCCAAGAAATACCAGCTTTCCCCCTTCAAATAGGACCTTTTCACCCACAAATACCTGTTTTATCCCCAAAATTGTATAGTTTCTTCCAGAAATGCCACATTTCTCTCAAATATATCACATCTCCTCCAAGAAATACCAGCTTTCCCCCTTCAAATAGGACCTTTTCACCCACAAATACCTCTTTTATCCCCAAAAGAGGACAGTTTCTTCCAGACATGCCACATTTCTCCCAAATATATCACATCTTCTCCGAGAAATACCAGCTTTCCCCCTTCAAATAGGAACTTTTCACCCACAAATACCTCTTTTATCCCCGAAAGAGGACAGTTTCTGCCAGACATGCCACATTTCTCCCAAATATATCACATCTTCTCCAAGAAATACCAGGTTTCCCCCTTCAAATAGGAACTTTTCTCCCACAAATACCTCTTTTATCCCCAAAATAGGACATATTCTGCCCGAAAGGCCACATTTCTCCCAAATGTATAACATCTTCTCCAAGGAATACCATGTTTCCCCCTTGAAATAGGACCTTTTCACCCACAAATACCCGTTTAATCCCCAAAATAGGACAGTTTCTTCCAGAAATGCCACATTTCTCCCAAACAGATCACATCTTCTCCAAGAAATACCAGCTTTCCCCCTTCAAATAGGACCTTTTCACCCACAAATACCTGTTTTATCCCCAAAATTGTATAGTTTCTTCCAGAAATGCCACATTTCTCTCAAATATATCACATCTCCTCCAAGAAATACCACGTTTCCCCCTTCAAATAGGACCTTTTCACCCACAAATACCTCTTTTATCCCCAAAAGAGGACAGTTTCTTCCAGACATGCCACATTTCTCCCAAATAGATCACATCTTCTCCAAGAAATACCAGCTTTCCCCCTTCAAATAGGACCTTTTCACCCACAAATACCTCTTTTATCCCCAAAAGAGGACAGTTTCTGCCAGACATGCCACATTTCTCCCAAATATATCACATCTTCTCCAAGAAATACCAGGTTTCCCCCTTGAAATAGGACCTTTTCACCCACAAATAACTGTTTGATCCCCAAAATAGGACAGTTTCTTCCAGAAATGCCACATTTCCCCCAAATATATCACATCTTCTCCAAGAAATACCAGGTTTTCCCCTGGAAATAGGAACTTTTCACCCTGTAATACCTCTTTGTTCCCCAAAAGAGGACAGTTTCTTCCAGAAAGGCCAGTTTTTTCCCAAATATATCACATCTTCTCCAAGAAATACCAGGTTTCCCCCTTCAAATAGGATCATTTCACCCACAAATACCTGTTTTATCCCCAAAGTAGGACAGATTCTTCCAGACATGCCAGATTTCTCCCAAATATATCATATCTTCTCCAAGAAATACCAGGTTTCCACCTTCAAATAGGACCTTTTCACCCACAAATACCTCTTTTATCCCCAAAAGAGGACAGTTTCTTCCAGAAATGCCACATTTCTCCCAAATATATCACATCTTCTGCAAGAAATACCACGTTTCCCCCTTCAAATAGGACCTTTTCACCCACAAATACCTCTTTTATCCCCAAAAGAGGACCGTTTCTGCCAGAAATGCCACATTTCCCCCAAATATTTCACATCTTCTCCAAGATATACCAGCTTTCCCCCTGGCAATAGGACCTTTTCACCCACAAATACCTCTTTGATCCCCAAAACAGGACAGTTTCTGCTAGACATGCCAGTTTTCTCCCAAATATATCACATCTTCTCCAAGAAATACCAGCTTTCCCCCTTAAAATAGGACCTTTTCACCCACAAATACCTCTTTTATCCCCAAAATTGGACAGTTTCTTCCAGAAAGGCCACATTTCTCCCAAATATATCACATCTTCTCTAAGAAATACCAGGTTTCCCCCTTCAAATAGGACTTTTTCACCCACAAATACCTCTTTTATCCCCAAAAGAGGACAGTTTCTGCCAGAAATTGCAGATTTCTCCCAAATGTATCACATCTTCTCCAAGAAATACCAGCTTTCCCCATTCAAATTGGAGATTTCACCCACAAATACCTCTTTTATCCACAAAATTGTACAAATTCTTTCAGAAATGCCACATTTCTCCCAAGTATATCACATCTTCTGCAAGAAATACCACGTTTCCCCCTTCAAATAGGACCTTTTCACCCACAAATACCTCTTTTATCCCCAAAATAGGACAGTTTCTTCTAGAAAGGCCAGATTTCCCCCAAATATTTCACGTCTTCTCCAAGAAATAAAAGCTTTCCCCCTTCAAATAGTACCTTTTCACCCACAAATACCTGTTTTATCCCCAAAAGAGGACAGTTTCTTCCAGACATGCCACATTTCTCCCAAAAATATCACATCTTCTCCAAGAAATACCAGGGTTCCCCCTTCAAATAGGACCTTTTCACCCACAAATACCTCTTTTATCCCCAAAATAGGACAGTTTCTTCCAGACATGATACATTTCTCCCAAATATATCACATCTTCTCCAAGATATACCAGGATTCCCCCTTCAAATACGGCCTTTTCACCCACAAATACCTCTTTTATCCCCAAAAGAGGACAGTTTCTGCCAGAAATGCCACATTTCTCCCAAATATATCACATCTTCTCCAAGAAATACCAGGTTTCCCCCTTCAAATAGGACCTTTTCACCCACAAATACCTCTTTTATCCCCAAAAGAGGACAGTTTCATCGAGACATGCCACATTTCTCCCTAATGTATCACATCTTCTCCAAGAAATACCAGGATTCCCCCTTCAAATAGGACCTTATCTCCCACAAATACCTGTTTTATCCCAAAACAGGACAGTTTCTTCCAGAAAGGCCACATTTCTCCCAAATAGATCACATCTTCTCCAAGAAATACCACGATTCCTCCTGAAATAGGACCTTTTCTCCCACAAATACCAGCCTTCTCCCTCCAGATAGGACATTTTCATCCAGACATGCCAGATTTCTTCCAAACATATCACATCTTCTCCAAGAAATACCAGGTTTCCCCCTTCAAATAGGAACTTTTCACCCACAAATACCTCTTTTATCCCCAAAATACTACAGTTTCTTCCAGACATGCCAGTTTTCTCCCAAATAGATCACATCTTCTCCAAGAAATACCACCTTTCCCCCTTCAAATAGGACCTTTTCACCCACAAATACCTGTTTTATCCCCAAAACAGGACAGATTCTTCCAGAAATGCCACATTTCTCCCAAATAGATCACATCTTCTCCAAGAAATGCCAGGATTACTCCTGAAATAGGAACTTTTCTCCCAGAAATACCAGCCTTCTCCCCCCAGATAGGACATTTTCTTCCAGAAATGCCACATTTCTCCCAAATATATCACATCTTCTCCAAGAAATACCAGATTTCCTCCTGAAATTGGACGTTTTCACCCACAAATACCTCTTTTATCCCCAAAATACGGCAGTTTCTTCCAGACATGCCACATTGCTCCCTAATATATCACATCTTCTCCAAGAAATACCAGGATTCCACCTGAAATAGGAGCTTTTCTCCCACAAATACCTCTTTTATCCCCAAAATAGGACATTTTCTGCCAGAAATGCCACATTTCTCCCAAATGTATCACATCTTCTCCAAGAAATACCAGGTTTCCCCCTTCAAATAGGACCTTCTCACACACAAATACCTCTTTTATCCCCAAAAGAGGACAGTTTCTTCCTGACATGCCACATTTCTCCCAAATATATCACATCTTCTCCAAGAAATACCAGGATTCCACCTGAAATAGGAGCTTTTCTCCCACAAATACCTCTTTTATCCCCAAAATAGGACATTTTCTGCCAGAAATGCCACATTTCTCCCAAATGTATCACATCTTCTCCAAGAAATACCAGGTTTCCCCCTTCAAATAGGACCTTTTCACCCACAAATACCTCTTTTATCCCCAAAATACGACAGTTTCTTCCAGAAAGGCCACATTTCTCCCAAGTAGATCACATCTTCTCCAAGAAATACCAGGATTCCCCCTTCAAATAGGACTTTTTCACCCACAAATACCTCTTTTATCCCCAAAAGAGGACAGTTTCTGCCAGAAATTGCAGATTTCTCCCAAATGTATCACATCTTCTCCAAGAAATACCAGCTTTCCCCATTCAAATTGGAGATTTCACCCACAAATACCTCTTTTATCCACAAAATTGTACAAATTCTTTCAGAAATGCCACATTTCTCCCAAATATATCACATCTTCTGCAAGAAATACCACGTTTCCCCCTTCAAATAGGACCTTTTCACCCACAAATACCTCTTTTATCCCCAAAATAGGACAGTTTCTGCCAGAAATGTCACATTTCCCCCAAATATTTCACGTCTTCTCCAAGAAATAAAAGCTTTCCCCCTTCAAACAGTACCTTTTCACCCACAAATACCTGTTTTATCCCCAAAAGAGGACAGTTTCTTCCAGACATGCCACATTTCTCCCAAAAATATCACATCTTCTCCAAGAAATACCAGGGTTCCCCCTTCAAATAGGACCTTTTCACCCACAAATACCTCTTTTATCCCCAAAATAGGACAGTTTCTTCCAGACATGATACATTTCTCCCAAATATATCACATCTTCTCCAAGATATACCAGGATTCCCCCTTCAAATACGGCCTTTTCACCCACAAATACCTCTTTTATCCCCAAAAGAGGACAGTTTCTGCCAGAAATGCCACATTTCTCCCAAATATATCACATCTTCTCCAAGAAATACCAGGTTTCCCCCTTCAAATAGGACCTTTTCACCCACAAATACCTCTTTTATCCCCAAAAGAGGACAGTTTCATCGAGACATGCCACATTTCTCCCTAATGTATCACATCTTCTCCAAGAAATACCAGGATTCCCCCTTCAAATAGGACCTTATCTCCCACAAATACCTTGTTTATCCCAAAAGAGGACAGTTTCTTCCAGAAAGGCCACATTTCTCCCAAATAGATCACATCTTCTCCAAGAAATACCACGATTCCTCCTGAAATAGGACCTTTTCTCCCACAAATACCAGCCTTCTCCCTCCAGATAGGACATTTTCATCCAGACATGCCAGATTTCTTCCAAACATATCACATCTTCTCCAAGAAATACCAGGTTTCCCCCTTCAAATAGGAACTTTTCACCCACAAATACCTCTTTTATCCCCTAAAGAGGACAGTTTCATCCAGACATGCCAGTTTTCTACCAAATAGATCACATCTTCTCCAAGAAATACCACCTTTCCCCCTTCAAATAGGACCTTTTCACCCACAAATACCTGTTTTATCCCCAAAACAGGACAGATTCTTCCAGAAATGCCACATTTCTCCCAATTAGATCACATCTTCTCCAAGAAATGCCAGGATTACTCCTGAAATAGGAACTTTTCTCCCAGAAATACCAGCCTTCTCCCCCCAGATAGGACATTTTCTTCCAGAAATGCCACATTTCTCCCAAATATATCACATCTTCTCCAAGAAATACCAGATTTCCTCCTGAAATTGGACGTTTTCACCCACAAATACCTCTTTTATCCCCAAAATACGGCAGTTTCTTCCAGGCATGCCACATTGCTCCCTAATATATCACATCTTCTCCAAGAAATACCAGGTTTCCCCCTTCAAATAGGAACTTTTCACCCACAAATACCTCTTTTATCCCCGAAAGAGGACAGTTTCTTCCAGAAAGGCCACATTTCTCCCAAATATATCACATCTTCTCCAAGAAATACCACGTATCCCCCTTGAAATAGGGCCTTGTCCCCAAAAATTCTCATTTATCCCCAAAAGAGGACAGTTTCTTCCAGAAATGCCACATTTCTCCCAAATATATCACATCTTCTCCAAGAAATACCAGGGTTCCCCCTTCAAATAGGACCTTTTCTCCCACAAATACCTCTTTTATCCCCAAAATACGACAGTTTCTTCCAGAAAGGCCAGATTTCTCCCAAATATATCACATCTTCTCCAAGAAATACCAGGATTCCCCCTGAAATAGGAACTTTTCTCCCACAAATACATCTTTAATCCCCAAAAGAGGACAGTTTCTGCCAGAAATGCCACATTTCTCCCAAATGTATCACATCTTCTCCAAGAAATACCAGGTTTCCCCCTTCAAATGTGAACTTTTCACCCACAAATACCTCTTTTATCCCCAAAATAGGACAGTTTCTGCCAGACATGCCACATTTCTCCCAAATATATCACATCTTCTCCAAGAAATACCAGCTTTCCCCCTTGAAATAGGACCTTTTCACCCACAAATACCTGTTTTATCCCCAAAATAGGACAGTTTCTTCCATACATGCCAAATTTCTCCCAAATATATCACATCTTCTCCAAGATATACCAGGATTTTTCCTGAAATAGGACCTTTTCTCCCACAAATACCTCTATTCTCCCCCCAGTTAGGACATTTTCTTCCAGACATGCCAGATTTCTCCCAAATATATCACATCTTCTCCAAGAAATAACAGGTTTCCCCCTTCAAATAGGACCTTCTCACCCACAATTACCTCTTATCCCCAAAATTGGACAGTTTCTTCCGGACATGCCACATTTCACCCAAATAGATCACATCTTCTCCAAGAAATACCAGGTTTCCCCCTTCAAATAGGACCTTCTCACCCACAAATACCTCTTATCCCCAAAATACGACAGTTTCTGCCAGAAAGGCCACATTTCTCCCAAATATATCACATCTTCTCCAAGAAATACCAGGATTCCTCCTGAAATAGGAACTTTTCTCCCACAAATACCTGTTTTATCCCCAAAATAGGACATTTTCTGCCAGAAATGCCACATTTCTCCCAAATGTATCACATCTTCTCCAAGAAATACCAGGTTTCCCCCTTCAAATAGGACCTTTTCTCCCACAAATACATCTTTTAACCCCAAAATAGGACAGTTTCTTCCAGAAAGGCCATATTTCTCCCAAATAGAGCACATCTTCTCCAAGAAATACCAGGATTCCCCCTTCAAATAGGACCTTTTCACCCACTAATACCTCGTTTATCCCCAAAATAGGACAGTTTCTGCCAGAAATTGCAGATTTCTCCCAAATGTATCACATCTTCTCCAAGATATACCATCTTTCCCCCTTCAAATAGGACCTTTTCACCCACAAATACCTCTTTGATCCCCCAATGAGGACAGTTTCTTCCAGACATGCCAGTTTTCTCCCAAATATATCACATCTTCTCCAAGAAATACCAGGTTTCCCCCTTCAAATAGGAACTTTTCACCCACAAATACCTCTTTTATCCCCAAAGGAGGACAGTTTCTTCCAGAAAGGCCACATTTCTCCCAAATATATCACATCTTCTCCAAGAAATACCACGTTTCCCCCTACAAAAAGGACCTTTTCACCCACTAATACCTCTTTTATCCCCAAAATACGACAGTTTCTTCCAGACATGCCACATTGCTCCCTAATATATCACATCTTCTCTAAGAAATACCAGCTTTCCCCCTTCAAATAGGAACATTTCACCCACAAATACCTCTTTTATCCCCAAAAGAGGACAGTTTTTTCCAGAAATGCCACATTTCTCCCAAATATATCACATCTTCTCCAAGAAATAACAGGTTTCCCCCTTCAAATAGGACCTTCTCACACACAAATACCTCTTTTATCCCCAAAATAGGACAGTTCTTCCGGACATGCCACATTTCTCCCAAATAAATCACATCTTCTCCAAGAAATACCAGGGTTCCCCCTGAAATAGGACCTTTTCACCCACAAATACCTCTTTTATCCCCAAAATAGGACAGTTTCTGCCAGAAATGCCACATTTCTCCCAAATATATCACATCTTCTCCAAGAAATACCAGTTTTCCCCCTTCAAATAGTAACTTTTCTCCCACAAATACCTCTTTTATCCCCAAAAGAGCACATTTTCTTTCAGAAATGCCACATTTCTCCCAAGTATATCACATCTTCACCAAGAAATACCACGTTTCCCCCTTCAAATACGACCTTTTCACCCACAAATACCTCTTTTATCCCCAAAAGAGGACAGTTTCTTCCAGAAATGCCACATTTCTCCCATATAGATCACATCTTCTCCAAGAAATACCACGTTTCCCCCTTCAAATAAGACCTTTTCACCCACAAATACCTCTTTTATCCCCAAAATAGGACAGTTTCTGCCAGAAATGCCACATTTCCCCCAAGTATATCACATCTTCTCCAAGAAATACCAGGTTTGCCCCTGGAAATAGGAACTTTTCACCCTGTAATACCTCTTTAATCCCCAAAACAGGACAGTTTCTTCCAGAAAGGCCAGTTTTCTCCCAAATATATATCATCTTCTCCAAGAAATACCAGGATTTTTCCTGAAATAGGACCTTTTCTCCCACAAATACCTCTATTCTCCCCCCAGTTAGGACATTTTCTTCCAGACATGCCAGATTTCTCCCAAATATATCACATCTTCTCCAAGAAATAACAGGTTTCCCCCTTCAAATAGGACCTTCTCACCCACAATTACCTCTTATCCCCAAAATTGGACAGTTTCTTCCGGACATGCCACATTTCACCCAAATAGATCACATCTTCTCCAAGAAATACCAGGTTTCCCCCTTCAAATAGGACCTTCTCACCCACAAATACCTCTTATCCCCAAAATACGACAGTTTCTGCCAGAAAGGCCACATTTCTCCCAAATATATCACATCTTCTCCAAGAAATACCAGGATTCCTCCTGAAATAGGAACTTTTCTCCCACAAATACCTGTTTTATCCCCAAAATAGGACATTTTCTGCCAGAAATGCCACATTTCTCCCAAATGTATCACATCTTCTCCAAGAAATACCAGGTTTCCCCCTTCAAATAGGACCTTTTCTCCCACAAATACATCTTTTAACCCCAAAATAGGACAGTTTCTTCCAGAAAGGCCATATTTCTCCCAAATAGAGCACATCTTCTCCAAGAAATACCAGGATTCCCCCTTCAAATAGGACCTTTTCACCCACTAATACCTCGTTTATCCCCAAAATAGGACAGTTTCTGCCAGAAATTGCAGATTTCTCCCAAATGTATCACATCTTCTCCAAGATATACCATCTTTCCCCCTTCAAATAGGACCTTTTCACCCACAAATACCTCTTTGATCCCCCAATGAGGACAGTTTCTTCCAGACATGCCAGTTTTCTCCCAAATATATCACATCTTCTCCAAGAAATACCAGGTTTCCCCCTTCAAATAGGAACTTTTCACCCACAAATACCTCTTTTATCCCCAAAGGAGGACAGTTTCTTCCAGAAAGGCCACATTTCTCCCAAATATATCACATCTTCTCCAAGAAATACCACGTTTCCCCCTACAAAAAGGACCTTTTCACCCACTAATACCTCTTTTATCCCCAAAATACGACAGTTTCTTCCAGACATGCCACATTGCTCCCTAATATATCACATCTTCTCTAAGAAATACCAGCTTTCCCCCTTCAAATAGGAACATTTCACCCACAAATACCTCTTTTATCCCCAAAAGAGGACAGTTTTTTCCAGAAATGCCACATTTCTCCCAAATATATCACATCTTCTCCAAGAAATAACAGGTTTCCCCCTTCAAATAGGACCTTCTCACACACAAATACCTCTTTTATCCCCAAAATAGGACAGTTCTTCCGGACATGCCACATTTCTCCCAAATAAATCACATCTTCTCCAAGAAATACCAGGGTTCCCCCTGAAATAGGACCTTTTCACCCACAAATACCTCTTTTATCCCCAAAATAGGACAGTTTCTGCCAGAAATGCCACATTTCTCCCAAATATATCACATCTTCTCCAAGAAATACCAGTTTTCCCCCTTCAAATAGTAACTTTTCTCCCACAAATACCTCTTTTATCCCCAAAAGAGCACATTTTCTTTCAGAAATGCCACATTTCTCCCAAGTATATCACATCTTCACCAAGAAATACCACGTTTCCCCCTTCAAATACGACCTTTTCACCCACAAATACCTCTTTTATCCCCAAAAGAGGACAGTTTCTTCCAGAAATGCCACATTTCTCCCATATAGATCACATCTTCTCCAAGAAATACCACGTTTCCCCCTTCAAATAAGACCTTTTCACCCACAAATACCTCTTTTATCCCCAAAATAGGACAGTTTCTGCCAGAAATGCCACATTTCCCCCAAGTATATCACATCTTCTCCAAGAAATACCAGGTTTGCCCCTGGAAATAGGAACTTTTCACCCTGTAATACCTCTTTAATCCCCAAAACAGGACAGTTTCTTCCAGAAAGGCCAGTTTTCTCCCAAATATATATCATCTTCTCCAAGAAATACCAGGTTTCCCCCTTCAAATGTGAACTTTTCACCCACAAATACCTGTTTTATCCCCAAAAGAGGACAGTTTCTTCCAGAAATGCCACATTTCTCCCAAATATATCACATTTTCTCCAAGAAATACCAGCTTTCCCCCTTCAAATATGATCTTTTCACCCACAAATACCTGTTTTATCCTCAAAACAGGACAGTTTCTTCCAGAAATGCCACATTTCTCCCAAATATTTCACATCTTCTCCTAGAAATACCAGGATTTTTCCTGAAATAGGACCTTTTTTCTCCCACAAATACCTCCATTCTCCCCCCAGTTAGGACATTTTCTTCCAGACATGCCAGATTTCTCCCAAATATATCACATCTTCTCCAAGAAATAACAGGTTTCCCCCTTCAAATAGGACCTTTTCACCCACAAATACATCTTTTGTTCCCCAAAATAGGACAGTTTCTTCCGGACATGCCACATTTCTCCCAAATATATCACATCTTCTCCAATAAATACCAGGTTTCCACATGAAATAGGAACTTTTCTCCCACAAATACCTCTTTTATCCCCAAAAGAGGACATTTTCGGCCAGAAATGCCACATTTCTCCCAAATGTATCACATCTTCTCCAAGAAATACCAGATTTCCCCCTTCAAATAGGACCTTTTCTCCCACAAATACCTCTTTTAACCCCAAAATACGACAGTTTCTTCCAGAAAGGCCACATTTCTCCCAAATAGATCACATCTTCTCCAAGAAATACCAGGATTCCCCCTTCAAATAGGACCTTTTCACCCACAAATACCTCTTTTATCCCCAAAAGAGGACAGTTTCTTCCAGAAAGGCCACATTTCTCCCAAATATATCACATCTTCTCCAAGAAATACCACGTTTCCCCCTACAAAAAGGACCTTTTCACCCACTAATACCTCGTTTATCCCCAAAATAGGACAGTTTCTGCCAGAAATTGCAGATTTCTCCCAAATGGATCACATCTTCTCCAAGAAATACCTGCTTTCCCCCTTCAAATAGGACCTTTTCTCCCACAAATACCTCTTTTATCCCCAAAAGAGGACAGATTCTTCCAGAAATGCCACATTTCTCCCAAATATATCACATCTTCTGCAAGAAATACCACGTTTCCCCCTACAAATAGGACCTTTTCACCCACAAATACCTCTTTTATCCCCAAAAGAGGACAGTTTCTGCCAGAAATGCCACATTTCCCCCAAATATTTCACATCTTCTCCAAGAAATACCAGCTTTCCCCCTTCAAATAGGACCTTTTCACCCACAAATACCTCTTTTATCCCCAAATGAGGACAGTTTCTTCCAGACATGCCAGTTTTCTCCCAAATATATCACATCTTCTCCAAGAAATACCAGGTTTCCCCCTTCAAAGAGGAACTTTTCACCCACAAATACCTCATTAATCCCCAAAAGAGGACAGTTTCTTCCAGACATGCCACATTTTTCCCAAATATATCACATTTCCTCCAAGAAATACCAGGATTACTCCTGAAACAGGACCTTTTCTCCCAAAAATACTATCCTTCTCCCCCCAGATAGGGCAATTTCTTCCAGACATGCCAGATTTCTCCCAAATATATCACATCTCCTCCAAGAAATACCAGGTTTCCCCCTTCAAATAGGACCTTTTCACCCACAAATACCTGTTTTATCCCCAAAACAGGACAGTTTCTTCCAGAAATGCCACATTTCTCCCAAATATATCACATCTTCTCCTAGAAATACCAGGATTTTTCCTGAAATAGGACCTTTTTTCTCCCACAAATACCTCCATTCTCCCCCCAGTTAGGACATTTTCTTCCAGACATGCCAGATTTCTCCCAAATATATCACATCTTCTCCAAGAAATAACAGGTTTCCCCCTTCAAATAGGACCTTTTCACCCACAAATACATCTTTTGATCCCCAAAATAGGACAGTTTCTTCCGGACATGCCACATTTCTCCCAAATATATCACATCTTCTCCAAGAAATACCAGGTTTCCACATGAAATAGGAACTTTTCTCCACAAATACCTCTTTTATCCCCAAAATAGGACATTTTCTGCCAGAAATGCCACATTTCTCCCAAATGTATCACATCTTCTCCAAGAAATACCAGGTTTCCCCCTTCAAATAGGAGCTTTTCTCCCACAAATACCTCTTTTAACCCCAAAATACGACAGTTTCTTCCAGAAAGGCCACATTTCTCCCAAATAGATCACATCTTCTCCAAGAAATACCAGGATTCCCCCTTCAAATAGGACCTTTTCACCCACAAATACCTCTTTTATCCCCAAAAGAGGACAGTTTCTTCCAGAAAGGCCACATTTCTCCCAAATATATCACATCTTCTCCAAGAAATAACAGGTTTCCCCCTTCAAATAGGACCTTTTCACCCACTAATACCTCGTTTATCCCCAAAATAGGACAGTTTCTGCCAGAAATTGCAGATTTCTCCCAAATGTATCACATCTTCTCCAAGAAATACCAGCTTTCCCCCTTCAAATAGGACCTTTTCTCCCACAAATACCTCTTTTATCCCCAAAAGAGGACAGATTCTTCCAGAAATGCCACATTTCTCCCAAATATATCACATCTTCTGCAAGAAATACCACGTTTCCCCCTACAAATAGGACCTTTTCACCCACAAATACCTGTTTTATCCCCAAAAGAGGACAGTTTCTGCCAGAAATGCCACATTTCCCCCAAATATTTCACATCTTCTCCAAGAAATACCAGCTTTCCCCCTTCAAATAGGACCTTTTCACCCACAAATACCTCTTTTATCCCCAAATGAGGACAGTTTCTTCCAGACATGCCAGTTTTCTCCCAAATAGATCACATCTTCTCCAAGAAATACCACGATTCCTCCTGAAATAGGACCTTTTCTCCCACAAATACCAGCCTTCTCCCTCCAGATAGGACATTTTCATCCAGACATGCCAGATTTCTTCCAAACATATCACATCTTCTCCAAGAAATACCAGGTTTCCCCCTTCAAATAGGACCTTATCTCCCACAAATACCTGTTTTATCCCAAAAGAGGACAGTTTCTTCCAGAAATGCCACATTTCTCCAAAATATATCACATCTTCTCCAAGAAATACCAGGTTTCCCACTTCAAATAGGAACTTTTCACTCACAAATACCTCTTTTATCCCCAAAAGAGGACAGATTCTTCCAGAAAGGCCACATTTCTCCCAAATATATCACATCTTCTCCAAGAAATACCACGATTCCTCCTGGTATAGGACCTTTTCTCCCAAAACTAGCAGCCTTCTCCCCCCAGATAGGACGTTTTCTTCCAGACATGCCAGATTTCTTCCAAACATATCACATCTTCTCCAAGAAATACCAGGTTTCCCCCTTCAAATAGGAACTTTTCACCCACAAATACCTCTTTTAACCCCAAAATACGACAGTTTCTTCCAGACATGCCAGTTTTCTCCCAAATATATCACATCTTCTCCAAGAAATACCAGGTTTCCCCCTTCAAATAGGACCTTTTCACCCACAAATACCTGTTTTATCCCCAAAACAGGACAGTTTCTTCAAGAAATGCCACATTTCTCCCAAATAGATCACATCTTCTCCAAGAAATACCAGGATTCTTCCTGAAATAGGACCTTTTCACCCACAAATACCTCCATTCTCCCCCCAGTTAGGACATTTTCTTCCAGACATGCCAGATTTCTCCCAGATATATCACTTCATCTCCAAGAAATAACAGGTTTCCCCCTTCAAATAGGACCTTCTCACACACAAATACCTCTTTTATCCCCAAAATACGACAGTTTCTTCCGGACATGCCACATTTCTTCCAAATATATCACATCTTCTCCAAGAAATACCAGGATTCCACCTGAAATAGGAACTTTTCTCCCACAAATACCTCTTTTATCCCCAAAATAGGACAGTTTCTTCCAGAAAGGCCACATTTCTCCCAATTAGATCACATCTTCTGCAAGAAATACCAGGATTCCCCCTTCAAATAGGAGCTTTTCACACACAAATACCTCTTTTATCCCCAAAATAGGACAGTTTCTGCTAGAAATTGCAGATTTCTCCCAAATGTATCACATCTTCTCCAAGAAATACCAGGTTTCCACCTTCAAATAGGACCTTTTCACCCACAAATACCTCTTTTATCCCCAAAAGAGGACAGTTTCTTCCAGAAATGCCAAATTTCTCCCAAATATATCACATCTTCTCCAAGAAATACCAGGTTTCCCCCTTCAAATAGGACCTTTTCACCCACAAATACCTGTTTTATCCCCAAAAGAGGACAGTTTCTTCCAGAAATGCCACATTTCTCCCAAATATATCACATCTTCTCCAAGAAATACCAGCTTTCCCCCTTCAAATAGGACCTTTTCACCCACAAATACCTCTTTTATCCCCAAAAGTGGACAGTTTCTGCCAGACATGCCAGATTTCTTCCAAACATATCACATCTTCTCCAAGAAATACCAGCTTTCCCCCTGGAAATAGGACCTTTTCACCCACAAATACCTGTTTGATCCCCAAAACAGGACAGTTTCTTCCAGACATGCCAGTTTTCTCCCAAATATATCACATCTTCTCCAAGAAATACCAGGTTTCCCACTTCAAATAGGAACTTTTCACTCACAAATACCTCTTTTATCCCCAAAAGAGGACAGATTCTTCCAGAAAGGCCACATTTCTCCCAAATATATCACATCTTCTCCAAGAAATACCACGTTTCCCCTTCAAATAGGACCTTTTCACCCACAAATACCTCTTTTTTCCCCAAAAGAGGACAGTTTCTGCCAGACATGCCACATTTCTCCCAAATACATCACATCTTCTCCCAGAAATACCAGGTTTCCCCCTTCAAATGTGAACTTTTCACCCACAAATACCTCTTTTATCCCCAAAATACGACAGTTTCTTCCAGAAAGGCCACATTTCTCCCAAATATATCTCATCTTCTCCAAGAAATACCAGCTTTCCCCCTGAAAATAGGGCCTTTTCACCCACAAATACCTCTTTTATCCCCAAAAGAGGACAGTTTCTGCCAGAAAGGCCACATTTCTCCCAAATATATCACATCTTCTCCAAGAAATACCAGCTTTCCCCCTTGAAATAGGACCTTTTCCCCAAAAATCCTCATTTATCCCCAAAAGAGGACAGTTTCTTCCAGACATGCCACATTTCTCCCAAATATATCACATCTCCTCCAAGAAATACCAGGATTACTCCTGAAACATGACCATTTCTCCCAGAAATACTATCCTTCTCCCCCCAGATAGGGCATTTTCTTCCAGACTTGCCACATTTCTCCCAAATATATCACATCTCCTCCAAGAAATACCAGGTTTCGCCCTTGAAATAGGACCTTTTCACCCACAAATACCTGTTTTATCCCCAAAAGAGGAGAGTTTCTTCCAGAAATGCCAGATTTCTCCCAAATATATCACATCTTCTCCAAGAAATACCAGGTTTCCCCCTTCAAATAGGACCTTTTCACCCACAAATACCTCTTTTATCCCCAAAATACGACAGTTTCTTCCAGACATGCCACATTTCTCCCAAATATATCACATCTTCTCCAAGAAATACCAGGTTTCCCCCTTCAAATAGGACCTTTTCACCCACAAACACCTCTTTTATCCCCAAAAGAGGACAGTTTCATCGAGACATGCCACATTTCTCCGTAATGTATCACATCTTCTCCAAGAAATACCAGGTTTCCCCCTTCAAATAGGACCTTATCTCCCACAAATACCTGTTTTATCCCAAAAGAGGACAGTTTCTTCCAGAAAGGCCACATTTCTCCCAAATATATCACATCTTCTCCAAGAAATACCACGATTCCTCCTGATATAGGACCTTTTATCCCAAAACTAGCAGCCTTCTCCCCCCAGATAGGACATTTTCTTCCAGACATGCCAGATTTCTTCCAAACATATCACATCTTCTCCAAGAAATACCAGGTTTCCCCCTTCAAATAGGAACTTTTCACCCACAAATACCTCTTTTATCCCCAAAATAGGACAGTTTCTTCCAGACATGCCAGTTTTCTCCCAAATATATCACATCTTCTGCAAGAAATACCAGCTTTCCCCCTTCAAATAGGACCTTTTCACCCACAAATACCTGTTTTATCCCCAAAACAGGACAGTTTCTTCAAGAAATGCCAGATTTCTTCCAAACATATCACATCTTCTCCAAGAAATAACAGGTTTCCCCCTTCAAATAGGAACTTTTCACCCACAAATACCTCTTTTATCCCCAAAATAGGACAGTTTCTTCCAGACATGCCAGTTTTCTCCCAAATATATCACATCTTCTCCAAGAAATACCAGGATTCCACCTCAAATAGGAACTTTTCTCCCACAAATACCTGTTTTATCATTGAAATTGGACATTTTCTTCCAGAAATGCCACATTTCTCCCAAATGTATCACATCTTCTGCAAGAAATACCAGGATTCCCCCTTCAAATAGGACCTTTTCACCCACAAATACCTCTTTTATCCCCAAAATAGGACAGTTTCTGCTAGAAATTGCAGATTTCTCACGAATGTATCACATCTTCTCCAAGAAATACCAGGTTTCCACCTTCAAATAGGACCTTTTCACGCACAAATACCTCTTTTATCCCTCAAATAGGACATTTTCTTCCAGACATGCCACATTTCTCCCAAATACATCACATCTTCTCCAAGAAATACCAGGTTTCCCACTCAAATAGGACCTTTTCACCCAAAAATACCTCTTTTATCCCCAAAATAGGACAGTTTCTGCCAGACATGCCACATTTCTCCCAAATATATCACATCTTCTCCAAGAAATACCAGGTTTCCCCCTTCAAATAGGACCTTATCTCCCACAAATACCTGTTTTATCCCTAAAGAGGACAGTTTCTTCCAGAAATGCCACATTTCTCCCAAATATATCACATCTTCTCCAAGAAATACCACGATTCCTCCTGATATAGGACCTTTTCTCCCAAAACTAGCAGCCTTCTCCCCCCAGATAGGGCATTTTCTTCCAGACATGCCAGTTTTCTCCCAAATATATCACATCTTCTCCAAGAAATACCACGATTCCTCCTGAAATAGGACCTTTTCACCCACAAATACCTGTTTTATCCCCAAAATAGGACAGTTTCTTCAAGAAATGCCACATTTCTCCCAAATATATCACATCTTCTCCAAGAAATACCAGGATTCTTCCTGAAATAGGACCTTTTCTCCCACAAATACCTCCATTCTCCCCCCAGTTAGGACATTTTCTTCCAGACATGCAAGATTTCTCCAAAATATATCACATCTTCTCCAAGAAATACCAGGTTTCCCCCTTCAAATAGGACCTTCTCACACACAGATACCTCTTTTATCCCCAAAATAGGACAGTTTCTTCCGGACATGCCACATTTCTCATAAATATATCACATCTTCTCCAAGAAATTCCAGGATTGCACCTGAAATAGGAACTTTTCACCCACAAATACCTCTTTTATCCCCAAAAGAGGACAGTTTCTTCCAGAAATGCCACATTTCTCCCAAATGTATCACATCTTCTCCAAGAAATACCAGGGTTCCCCCTTGAAATAGGACCTTTTCACCCACAAATACCTCTTTTAACCCCAAAATAGGACAGTTTCTTCCAGACATGCCACATTTCTCCCAAATATATCACATCTTCTCCAAGAAATACCAGGTTTCCCCCTGGAAATAGGAACTTTTCACCCACAAACACCTCTTTTATCCCCAAAAGAGGACAGTTTCATCGAGACATGCCACATTTCTCCGTAATGTATCACATCTTCTCCAAGAAATACCAGGTTTCCCCCTTCAAATAGGACCTTATCTCCCACAAATACCTGTTTTATCCCAAAAGAGGACAGTTTCTTCCAGAAATGCCACATTTCTCCCAAATATATCACATCTTCTCCAAGAAATACCACGATTCCTCCTGATATAGGACCTTTTATCCCAAAACTAGCAGCCTTCTCCCCCCAGATAGGACATTTTCTTCCAGACATGCCAGATTTCTTCCAAACATATCACATCTTCTCCAAGAAATACCAGGTTTCCCCCTTCAAATAGGAACTTTTCACCCACAAATACCTCTTTTATCCCCAAAAGAGGACAGTTTCTTCCAGACATGCCAGTTTTCTCCCAAATATATCACATCTTCTGCAAGAAATACCAGCTTTCCCCCTTCAAATAGGACCTTTTCACCCACAAATACCTGTTTTATCCCCAAAACAGGACAGTTTCTTCAAGAAATGCCAGATTTCTTCCAAACATATCACATCTTCTCCAAGAAATACCAGGTTTCCCCCTTCAAATAGGAACTTTTCACCCACAAATACCTCTTTTATCCCCAAAATAGGACAGTTTCTTCCAGACATGCCAGTTTTCTCCCAAATATATCACATCTTCTCCAAGAAATACCAGGAATCCACCTCAAATAGGAACTTTTCTCCCACAAATACCTGTTTTATCATTGAAATTGGACATTTTCTTCCAGAAATGCCACATTTCTCCCAAATGTATCACATCTTCTGCAAGAAATACCAGGATTCCCCCTTCAAATAGGACCTTTTCACCCACAAATACCTCTTTTATCCCCAAAATAGGACAGTTTCTGCTAGAAATTGCAGATTTCTCACGAATGTATCACATCTTCTCCAAGAAATACCAGGTTTCCACCTTCAAATAGGACCTTTTCACGCACAAATACCTCTTTTATCCCTCAAATAGGACATTTTCTTCCAGACATGCCACATTTCTCCCAAATACATCACATCTTCTCCAAGAAATACCAGGTTTCCCACTCAAGTAGGACCTTTTCACCCACAAATACCTCTTTTATCCCCAAAATAGGACTGTTTCTGCCAGACATGCCAGATTTCTCCCAAATATATCACATCTTCTCCAAGAAATACCAGGTTTCCCCCTTCAAATAGGACCTTATCTCCCACAAATACCTGTTTTATCCCAAAAGAGGACAGTTTCTTCCAGAAATGCCACATTTCTCCCAAATATATCACATCTTCTCCAAGAATTACCACGATTCCTCCTGATATAGGACCTTTTCTCCCAAAACTAGCAGCCTTCTCCCCCCAGATAGGACATTTTCTTCCAGACATGCCAGATTTCTTCCAAACATATCACATCTTCTCCAAGAAATACCAGGTATCCCCCTTCAAAGAGGAACTTTTCACCCACAAATACCTCTTTTATCCCCTAAAGAGGACAGTTTCTTCCAGACATGCCAGTTTTCTCCCAAATATATCACATCTTCTCCAAGAAATACCAGGTTTCCCCCTTCAAATAGGACCTTTTCACCCACAAATACCTGTTTTATCCCCAAAATAGGACAGTTTCTTCCAGAAATGCCACATTTCTCCCAAATATATCACATCTTCTCCAAGAAATACCAGGATTCTTCCTGAAATAGGACCTTTTCTCCCACAAATACCTCCATTCTCCCCCCAGTTAGGACATTTTCTTCCAGACATGCAAGATTTCTCCGAAATATATCACATCTTCTCCAAGAAATAACAGGTTTCCCCCTTCAAATAGGACCTTCTCACACACAAATACCTCTTTTATCCCCAAAATAGGACAGTTTCTTCCGGACATGCCACATTTCTCATAAATATATCACATCTTCTCCAAGAAATTCCAGGATTCCACCTGAAATAGGAACTTTTCACCCACAAATACCTTTTTATCCCCAAAAGAGGACAGTTTCATCCAGAAATGCCACATTTCTCCCAAATGTATCACATCTTCTCCAAGAAATACCAGGGTTCCCCCTTGAAATAGGACCTTTTCTCCCACAAATACCTCTTTTAACCCCAAAATAGGACAGTTTCTTCCAGAAAGGCCACATTTCTCCCAAATAGATCACATCTTCTGCAAGAAATACCAGGATTCCCCCTTCAAATAGGACCTTTTCACCCACAAATACCTCTTTTATCCCCAAAATAGGACAGTTTCTGCTAGAAATTGCAGATTTCTCCCAAATGTATCACATCTTCTCCAAGAAATACCAGGTTTCCACCTTCAAATAGGACCTTTTCACCCACAAATACCTCTTTTATCCCCAAAAGAGGACAGTTTCTTCCAGAAATGCCAGATTTCTCCCAAATATATCACATCTTCTCCAAGAAATACCAGCTTTGCCCCTCAATTAGGACCTTTTCACCCACAAATACCTGTTTTATCCCCAAAAGAGGACAGTTTCTGCCAGAAATGCCACATTTCCCCCAAATATTTCACATCTTCTCCAAGAAATACCAGCTTTCCCCCTGGAAATAGGACCTATTCACCCACAAATACCTCTTTTATCCCCAAATGAGGACAGTTTCTTCCAGACATGCCAGTTTTCTCCCAAATATATCACATCTTCTCCAAGAAATACCACGTTTCCCCCTTCAAATAGGACCTTTTCACCCACAAATACCTCTTTTATCCCCAAAAGAGGACAGATTCTTCCAGACATACCACATTTCTCCCAAATATAGAACATCTTCTCCAAGAAATACCACGTTTCTCCCTTCAAATAGGACCTTTTCACCCACACATACCTCTTTTATCCCCAAAAGAGGACAGTTTCTTTCAGAAATGCCACATTTCTCCCAAATATATCACATCTCCTCCAAGAAATTCCACGAATCCTCCTGAAATAGGTCCTTTTCTCCCACAAATTCCAGCCTTCTCCCCCAAGATAGGAGATTTTCTTCCAGACATGCCAGTTTTCTCCCAAATATATCACATCTTCTCCAAGAAATACCAGGTTTCCCCCTTCAAATAGGACCTTATCTCCCACAAATACCTGTTTCATCCCAAAATAGGACAGATTCTTCCAGAAATGCCACATTTCTCCCAAATAGATCACATCTTCTCCAAGAAATACCAGGATTACTCCTGAAATAGGGCCTTTTCTCCCACAAATACCAGCCTTCTCCCCCCAGATAGGACATTTTCTTCCAGACATGACAGATTTCTTCCAAACATATCACATCTTCTCCAAGAACTACCAGCTTTACCCCTTCAAATAGGAACTTTTCACCCACAAATACCTCTTTTATCCCCAAAGGAGGATATTTTCTGCCAGACATGCCACATTTCTCCCAAATAGATCACATCTTCTCCAAGAAATACCAGGTTTCCCCCTTCAAATAGGACCTTTTCACCCACAAATACCTCTTTTATCCCCAAAAGAGGACAGTTTCTTCCAGAAAGGCCACATTTCTCCCAAATATATCACATCTTCTCCAAGAAATACCAGGTTTCCCCTTCAAATAGGACCTTTTCACCCACAAATACCTCTTTTATCCCCAAAAGAGGACAGTTTCTGCCAGAAATGCCATATTTCCCCCAAATATATCACATCTTCTCCAAGAAATACCAGCTTTCCCCCTGGAAATAGGACCTTTTCACCCACAAATACCTCTTTTATCCCCAAAAGAGGACAGTTTCTGCCAGACAATCCAGTTTTCTCCCAAATATATCACATCTTCTCCAAGAAATACCATGTTTCCCCCTTCAAATAGGACCTTTTCACCCACAAATACCTCTTTTATCCCCAAAAGAGGACAGATTCTTCCAGACATGCCACATTTCTCCCAAATATATCACATCTTCTCCAAGGAATACCATGTTTCCCCCTTCAAATAGGAACTTTTCACCCACAAATACCTCTTTTATCCCCAAAATAGGACAGTTTCTTCCAGACATGCCACATTTCTCCCAAATATATCACATCTTCTCCAAGAAATACCAGGTTTCCCCCTGGAAATAGGAACTTATCACCCACAAATACCTCTTTTTTCCCCAAAAGAGGACAGTTTCTTCCAGATAGGCCAGATTTCTCCCAAATATATCACATCTTCTCCAAGAAATACCACGTTTCCCCCTTCAAATAGGACCTTTTCCCCAAAAATCCTCATTTATCCCCAAAAGAGTACAGTTTCTTCCAGAAATGCCACATTTCTCCCAAATATATCACATCTCCTCCAAGAAATACCACGATTCCTCCTGAAATAGGACCTTTTCTCCCACAAATACTAGCCTTCTCCCCCCAGATAGGACATTTTCTTCCAGACATGCCAGTTTTCTCCCAAATATATCACATCTTCTCCAAGAAATACCAGGTTTCCCCCTTCAAATAGGACCTTATCTCCCACAAATACCTGTTTTATCCCAAAATAGGACAGATTCTTCCAGAAATGCCACATTTCTCCCAAATATATCACATCTTCTCCAAGAAATACCAGGTTTCCCCCTTCAAATAGGACCTTATCTCCCACAAATACCTGTTTTATCCCAAAATAGGACAGATTCTTCCAGAAATGCCACATTTCTCCCAAATAGATCACATCTTCTCCAAGAAATACCAGGATTCCTCCTGAAATAGGACCTTTTCTCCCACAAATACCAGCCTTCTCCCCCCAGATAGAACATTTTCTTCCAGACATGACAGATTTCTTCCAAACATATCACATCTTTTCCAAGAACTACCAGCTTTACCCCTTCAAATAGGAACTTTTCACCCACAAATACCTCATTTATCCCCAAAAGAGGACAGTTTCTTCCAGAAAGGCCACATTTCTCCCAAATATATATCATCATCTCCAAGAAATACCAGGTTTCCCCCTTCAAATAGGACCTTTTCACCCACAAATACCTGTTTTATCCCCAGAAGAGGACAGATTCTTCCAGACAAGCCACATTTCTCCCAAATATATCACATCTTCTCCGAGAAATACCGGGGTTCCCCCTTCAAATAGGACCTTCTCACCCACAAATACCTCTTTTATCCCCAAAAGTGGACAGTTTCTGCCAGAAATGGCACATTTCCCCCAAATATATCACATCTTCTCCAAGAAATACCAGCTTTCCCCCTTCAAATAGGACATTTTCACCCACAAATACCTCTTTTATCCCCAAATGAGGACAGTTTCTTCCAGACATGCCAGTTTTCTCCCAAATATATCACATCTTCTCCAAGAAATACCAGGTTTCCCCCTGGAAATAGGAACTTTTCTCCAACAAATACCTCTTTTATCCCCAAAAGAGGACAGATTCTGCCAGACATGCCACATTTCTCCCAAATATATCACATCTTCTCCAAGAAATACCAGGATTCCTCCTGAAATAGGACCTTTTCTCCCACAAAAACTATCCTTGTCCCCCAGATAGGACATTTTCTTCCAGACATGCCAGATTTCTCCCGAGCATATCACATCTTCCCCAAGAAATACCAGGTTTCCCCCTTCAAATAGGACCTTTTCTACCACAAATACCTGTTTTATCCCCAAAATAGGACAGTTTCTTCCAGACATGCCACATTTCTCCCAAATAGATCACATCTTCTCCAAGAAATACCAGGTTTCCCCCTTCAAATAGGACCTTTTCACCAACAAATACCTCTTTTATCCCCAAAAGAGGACAGTTTCTTCCAGACATGCCAGATTTCTCCCAAATATATCACATCTTCTCCAAGAAATACCACGATTCCTCCTGAAATAGGACCTTCTCATCCACAACAACCAGCCTTCTCCACAAAATTGGACATTTTCTTCCAGACATGCCACATTTCTCCCAAATAGATCACATCTTCTCCAAGAAATGCCAGGTTTCCCCCTTCAAATAGGAACTTTTCACCCACAGATACCTCTTTTATCCCCAAAATGCGACAGTTTCTTCCAGAAAGGCCACATTTCTCCCAAATAGATCACATCTTCTCCAAGAAATACCAGGTTTCCCCCTTCAAATAGGACCTTCTAACACACAAATACCTCTTTCTATCCCCAAAATACGACAGTTTCTTCCAGACATGCCACATTTCTCCCAAATATATCACATCTTCTCCAAGGAATACCAGGTTAACCCCTTGAAATAGGACCTTTTCACCCACAAATACCTCTTTTATCCCCAAAAGAGGACTGTTTCTTCCAGAAATGCCACATTTCTCCCAAATATATCACATCTTCTCCAAGATATACCAGGGTTCCCCCTTCAAATAGGACCTTTTCACCCACTAATACCTGTTTGATCCCCATAATTGTATAGTTTCTTCCAGACATGCCACATTTCTCCCAAATATATCACATCTCCTCCAAGAAATACCAGGTTTCCCCCTTCAAATAGGACCTTTTCACCCACAAATACCTCTTTTATCCCCAAAATACGACACTTTCTTCCAGACATGCCACATTGCTCCCTAATATATCACATCTTCTCCAAGAAATACCAGCTTTCCCCCTTCAAATAGGACCTTTTCACCCACAAATACCTCTTTTATCCCCAAAGGAGGACAGTTTCTGCCAGAAATGCCACATTTCTCCCAAATATAGCACATCTTCTCCAAGAAATACCAGCTTTCCCCCTTCAAATAGGACCTTGTCACCCACAAATACCTCTTTTATCCCCAAAATAGGACAGTTTCTTCCAGAAATGCCACATTTCTCCCAAATATATCACATCTTCTCCAAGAAATACCAGTTTTCCCCCTTCAAATAGGACCTTCTCACACACAAATACCTCTTTTATCCCCAAAATACGACAGTTCTTCCGGACATGCCACATTTCTCCCAAATATATCACATCTTCTCCAAGAAATACCAGGATTCCCCCTGAAATAGGACCTTTTCACCCACAAATACCTCTTTTATCCCCAAAATAGGACAGTTTCTGCCAGAAATGCCACATTTCTCCCAAACATATCACATCTTCTCCAAGAAATACCAGGTTTCCCCCTTCAAATATTAACTTTTCTCCCACAAATACCTCTTTTATCCCCAAAAGAGTACAATTTCTTTCAGAAATGCCACATTTCTCCCAAGTATATCACATCTTCTCCAAGAAATACCAGGTTTCCCCCTTCAAACAGGACCTTTTCACCCACAAATACCTCTTTTATCCCCAAGAGAAGACAGTTTCTTCCAGACATGCCACATTTCTCCCATATAGATCACATCTTCTCCAAGAAATACCAGCTTTCCCCCTTCAAATAGGACCTTTTCACCCACAAATACCTGTTTCATCCCCAAAATAGGACAGTTTCTCCCAGAAATGCCACATTTCCCCCAAATATATCACATCCTCTCCAAGAAATACCAGTTTTGCCCCTGGAAATAGGAACTTTTCACCCTGTAATACCTCTTTTATCCCCAAAACAGGACAGTTTCTTCCAGAAAGGCCAGTTTTCTCCCAAATATATCACATCTTCTCCAAGAAATACCAGGTTTCCCCCTTCAAATGTGAACTTTTCACCCACAAATACCTGTTTTATCCCCAAAAGAGGACAGTTTCTTCCAGGAATGCCACATTTCTCCCAAATATATCACATCTTCTCCAAGAAATACCAGCTTTCCCCCTTCAAATAGGACCTTTTCACCCACAAATACCTCTTTTATCCCCAGAACAGGACAGTTTCTTCCAGAAATGCCACATTTCTCCCAAATATATCACATCTTCTCCTAGAAATACCAGGATTCCACCTGAAATAGGAACTTTCCTCCCACAAATACCTCTTTTATCCCCAAAAGAGGACAGTTTCTGCCAGAAATGCCACATTTCTCCCAAATGTATCACATCTTCTCCAAGAAATATCAGGTTTCCCCTTCAAATAGGACCTTTTCTCCCACAAATACCTCTTTTAACCCCAAAATACGACAGTTTCTTCCAGAAAGGCCATATTTCTCCCAAATAGATCACATCTTCTCCAAGAAATACCAGGATTCCCCCTTCAAATAGGACCTTTTCACCCACAAATACCTCGTTTATCCCCAAAATAGGACAGTTTCTGCCAGAAATCGCAGATTTCTCCCAAATATATCACATCTTCTCCAAGAAATACCAGCTTTCCCCCTTCAAATAGGACCTTTTCACCCACAAATACCTCTTTTATCCCCAAAAGAGGACAGATTCTTCCAGAAATGCCACATTTCTCATAAATATATCACATCTTCTCCAAGAAAAATGCCACGTTTCCCCCTACAAATAGGACCTTTTCACCCACAAATACCTCTTTTATCCCCAAAAGTGCACAGTTTCTGCCAGAAATGCCACATTTCCCCAAAATATTTCACATCTTCTCCAAGAAATACCAGCTTTCCCCCTGGAAATAGGACCTTTTCACCCACAAATACCTCTTTTATCCCCAAAAGAGGACAGTTTCTTCCAGACATGCCAGATTTCTCCCAAATATATCACATCTCCTCCAAGAAATACCAGGTTTCCCCCTTCAAATAGGACCTTTTCACCCACAAATACCTGTTTTATCCCCAAAAGAGGACAGTTTCTTCCAGAAATGCCACATTTCTCCCAAATATATCACATCTTCTCCAAGAAATACCAGATTTCCCCCTTCAAATAGGACCTTATCTCCCACAAATACCTCTTTTATCCCCAAAAGTGGACAGTTTCTGCCAGACATGCCACATTTCTCCCAAATACATCACATCTTCTCCAAGAAATACCAGGTTTCCCCCTTCAAATAGGAACTTTTCACCCACAAATACCTGTTTTATCCCCAAAAGAGGACAGTTTCTTACAGACATGCCACATTTCTCCCAAATATATCACATCTTCTCCTAGAAATACCAGGTTTCCCCCTTCAAATAGGACCTTATCTCCCACAAATACCTCTTTTATCCCCAAAAGAGGACAGTTTCATCGAGACATGCCACATTTCTCCCAAATAGATCACATCTTCTCCAAGAAATACCAGGTTTCCCCCTTCGAATAGGACCTTATCTCCCACAAATACCTGTTTTATCCCAAAAGAGGACAGTTTCTTCCAGAAATGCCACATTTCTCCCAAATATATCACATCTTCTCCAAGAAATACCACGATTCCTCCTGATATAGGACCTTTTCTCCCAAAACTAGCAGCCTTCTCCCCCCAGATAGGACATTTTCTTCCAGACATGCCAGATTTCTTCCAAACATATCACATCTTCTCCAAGAAATACCAGGTTTCCCCCTTCAAATAGGAACTTTTCACCCACAAATACCTATTTTATCCCCAAAATAGGACAGTTTCTTCCAGACATGCCAGTTTTCTCCCAAATATATCACATCTTCTCCAAGAAATACCAGCTTTCCCCCTTCAAATAGGACCTTTTCACCCACAAATACCTGTTTTATCCCAAAATAGGACAGTTTCTTCCAGAAATGCCACATTTCTCCCAAATATATCACATCTTCTCCAAGAAATACCAGGATTCTTCCTGAAATAGGACCTTTTCTCCCACAAATACCTCCATTCTCCCCCCAGTTAGGACATTTTCTTCCAGACATGCCAGATTTCTCCCAAATATATCACATCTTCTCCAAGAAATAACAGGTTTCCCCCTTCAAATAGGACCTTCTCACACACAAATACCTCTTTTGTCCCCAAAATACGACAGTTTCTTCCGGACATGCCACATTTCTCCCAAATATATCACATCTTCTCCAAGAAATACCAGGTTTCCCCCTTCAAATAGGACCTTTTCTCCCACAAATACCTCTTTTATCCCCAAAAGAGGACAGTTTCTGCCAGACATGCCACATTTCTCCCAAATACATAATATCTTCTCCAAGAAATACCAGGTTTCCCCCTTCAAATGTGAACTTTTCACCCACAAATACCTCTTTTATCCCCAAAAGAGGACAGTTTCTTCCAGACATGCCACATTTCTCCCGAATATATCACATCTTCTCCAAGAAATACCAGCTTTCCCCCTTGAAATAGGGCCTTTTCACCCACAAATACCTCTTTTATCCCCAAAAGAGGACAGCTTCTGCCTGAAATGCCACATTTCTCCCAAATATATCACATCTTCTCCAAGAAATACTCGTTTCCCCCTTCAAATAGGACCTTTTCCCCAAAAATCCTCATTTATCCCCAAAAGAGGACAGTTTCTTCCAGACATGCCACATTTCTTCCAAATATATCACATCTACTCCAAGAAATACCAGGATTACTCCTGAAACAGGACCTTTTCTCCCAAAAATACTATCCTTCTCCCCCCAGATAGGGCATTTTCTTCCAGACATGCCAGATTTCTCCCAAATATATCACATCTCCTCCAAGAAATACCAGGTTTCCCCCTTCAAATAGGAACTTTTCACCCACAAATACCTGTTTTATCCCCAAAAGAGGACAGTTTCTTCCAGAAATGCCAGATTTCTCCCAAATATATCACATCTTCTCCAAGAAATACCAGGTTTCCCACTTCAAATAGGACCTTTTCACCCACAAATACCTCTTTTATCCCCAAAAGAGGACAGTTTCTTACAGACATGCCACATTTCTCCCAAATATATCACATCTTCTCCAAGAAATACCAGGTTTCCCCCTTCAAATAGGACCTTATCTCCCACAAATACCTCTTTTATCCCCAAAAGAGGACAGTTTCATCGAGACATGCCACTTTTCTCCGAGATGTATCTCATCTTCTCCAAGAAATACCAGGGTTCCCCCTTCAAATAGGATCTTATCTCCCACAAATACCTGTTTTATCCCCAAAAGAGGACAGTTTCTTCCAGACATGCCAGATTTCTTCCAAACATATCACATCTTCTCCAAGAAATACCAGGTTTCCCCCTTCAAATAGGAACTTTTCACCCACAAATACCTCTTTTATCCCCAAAAGAGGACAGTTTCTTCCAGACATGCCAGTTTTATCCCAAATATATCACATCTTCTCCAAGAAATACCAGGTTTCCCCCTTCAAATAGTACCTTTTCACCCACAAATACCTGTTTTATCCCCAAAACAGGACAGTTTCTTCAAGAAATGCCACATTTCTCCCAAATATATCACATCTTCTCCAAGAAATACCACGATTCTTCCTGAAATAGGACCTTTGCTCCCTCAAATACCTCCATTCTCCCCCCAGTTAGGACATTTTCTTCCAGACATGCTAGATTTCTCCCAAATATATCACATCTTCTCCAAGAAATACCACGTTTCCCCCTTCAAATAGGACCTTCTCACACACAAATACCTCTTTTATCCCCAAAATACGACAGTTTCTTCCGGACATGCCACATTTCTCCCAAATATATCACATCTTCTCCAAGAAACACCTGGATTCCACCTGAAATAGGAACTTTTCTCCCACAAATACCTCTTTTATCCCCAAAATAGGACAGTTTCTGCCAGAAATGCCACATTTCTCCCTAATATATCACATCTCCTCCAAGAAATACCAGGGTTCCCCCTTGAAATAGGACCTTTTCTCCCACAAATACCTCTTTTAACCCCCAAATAGGACAGTTTCTTCCAGAAAGGCCACATTTCTCCCAAATGTATCACATCTTCTGCAAGAAATACCAGGATTTCCCCTTCAAATAGGACCAATTCACCCACAAATACCTCTTTTATCCCCAAAATAGGACAGTTTCTGCTAGAAATTGCAGATTTCTCACAAATGTATCACATCTTCTCCAAGAAATACCAGGTTTCCCCCTTGAATTAGGACCTTTTCACCCACAAATACCTCTTTATTCCCCAAAAGAGGACAGTTTCTTCCAGACATGCCAGATTTCTCCCAAATATATCACATCTTCTCCAAGAAATACCAGGTTTCCCACTCAAATAGGACCTTTTCACCCACAAATACCTCTTTTATCCCCAAAAGAGGACAGTTTCTGCCAGAAATGCCAAATTTCTCCAAAATATTTCACATATTCTCCAAGAAATACCAGGGTTCCCCTGGAAATAGGACCTTTTCACCCACAAATACCTCTTTTATCCCCAAATGAGGACAGTTTCTTCCAGACATGCCAGTTTTCTCCGAAATATGTCACATCTTCTCCAAGAAATACCAGGTTTCCCCCTTCAAATAGGACCTTTTCACCTACAAATACCTCTTTTATCCCCAAAATAGGACAGTTTCTGCCAGAAATGCCAGATTTCTCCCAAATATATCACATCTTCTCCAAGAAATACCATGTATCCCCCTTCAAATAGGACCTTTTCACCCACAAATACCTCTTTTATCCCCAAAATAGGACAGTTTCTGCCAGAAATGCCACATTTCTCCCTAATGTATCACATCTTCTCCAAGAAATACCAAGTTTCCCCCTTCAAATAGGACCTTATCTCCCACAAATACCTGTTTTATCCCAAAAGAGGACAGTTTCTTCCAGAAATGCCACATTTCTCCCAAATATATCACATCTTCTCCAAGAAATACCACGATTCCTCCTGATATAGGACCTTTTCTCCCAAAACTAGCAGCCTTCTCCCTCCAGATAGGACATTTTCTTCCAGACATGCCAGATTTCTTCCAAACATATCACATCTTCTCCAAGAAATACCAGGTTTCCCCCTTCAAATAGGACCTTTTCACCCACAAATACCTCTTTTATCCCCAAAAGAGGACAGATTCTTCCAGACATGCCACATTTCTCCCAAATATATCACATCTTCTCCAAGGAATACCATGTTTCCCCCTTCAAAGAGGACCTTTTCACCCACAAATACCTCTTTTATCCCCAAAAGAGGACAGATTCTTCCAGACATGCCACATTTCTCCCAAATATATATCATCATCTCCAAGAAATACCAGGTTTTCCCCTTCAAATAGGACCTTTTCACCCACAAATACCTGTTTTATCCCCAGAAGAGGACAGATTCTTCCAGACAAGCCACATTTCTCCCAAATATATCACATCTTCTTCGAGAAATACCAGGGTTCCCCCTTCAAATAGGACCTTCTCACCCACAAATACCTCTTTTATCCCCAAAAGTGGACAGTTTCTGCAAGAAATGGCACATTTCCCCCAAATATATCACATCTTCTCCAAGAAATACCAGCTTTCCCCCTTCAAATAGGACCTTTTCACCCACAAATACCTCTTTTATCCCCAAATGAGGACAGTTTCTTCCAGACATGCCAGTTTTCTCCCAAATATATCACATCTTCTCCAAGAAATACCAGGTTTCCCCCTGGAAATAGGAACTTTTCTCCAACAAATACCTCTTTTATCCCCAAAAGAGGACAGATTCTGCCAGACATGCCACATTTCTCCCAAATATATCACATCTTCTCCAAGAAATACCAGGATTCCTCCTGAAATAGGACTTTTTCTCCCACAAAAACTATCCTTGTCCCCCCAGATAGGACATTTTCTTCCAGACATGCCAGATTTCTCCCGAGCATATCACATCTCCTCCAAGAAATACCACGTTTCCCCCTTCAAATAGGACCTTTTCTACCACAAATACCTGTTTTATCCCCAAAATAGGACAGTTTCTTCCAGACATGCCACATTTCTCCCAAATAGATCACATCTTCTCCAAGAAATACCAGGTTTCCCCCTTCAAATAGGACCTTTTCACCAACAAATACCTCTTTTATCCCCAAAAGAGGACAGTTTCTTCCAGACATGCCAGATTTCTCCCAAATATATCACATCTTCTCCAAGAAATACCACGATTCCTCCTGAAATAGGACCTTCTCATCCACAACAACCAGCCTTCTCCACAAAATTGGACATTTTCTTCCAGACATGCCACATTTCTCCCAAATAGATCACATCTTCTCCAAGAAATGCCAGGTTTCCCCCTTCAAATAGGAACTTTTCACCCACAGATACCTCTTTTATCCCCAAAATGCGACAGTTTCTTCCAGAAAGGCCACATTTCTCCCAAATAGATCACATCTTCTCCAAGAAATACCAGGTTTCCCCCTTCAAATAGGACCTTCTAACACACAAATACCTCTTTCTATCCCCAAAATACGACAGTTTCTTCCAGACATGCCACATTTCTCCCAAATATATCACATCTTCTCCAAGGAATACCACGTTAACCCCTTGAAATAGGACCTTTTCACCCACAAATACCTCTTTTATCCCCAAAAGAGGACTGTTTCTTCCAGAAATGCCACATTTCTCCCAAATATATCACATCTTCTCCAAGATATACCAGGGTTCCCCCTTCAAATAGGACCTTTTCACCCACTAATACCTGTTTGATCCCCATAATTGTATAGTTTCTTCCAGACATGCCACATTTCTCCCAAATATATCACATCTCCTCCAAGAAATACCAGGTTTCCCCCTTCAAATAGGACCTTTTCACCCACAAATACCTCTTTTATCTCTAATAGAGGACAGTTTCTTCCAGACATGCCACATTTCTCCCAAATATATCACATCTTCTCCAAGAAATACCAGGTTTCCCCCTTCAAATAGGACCTTTTCACCCACAAATACCTCTTTTATCCCCAAAAGAGGACAGTTTCTGCCAGAAATGCCACATTTCTCCCAAATATATCACATCTTCTCCAAGAAATACCAGCTTTCCCCCTTCAAATAGGACCTTTTCACCCACAGAAATACCTCTTTTATCCCCAAAATACGACACTTTCTTCCAGATATGCCACATTGCTCCCTAATATATCACATCTTCTCCAAGAAATACCAGGTTTCCCCCTTCAAATAGGACCTTTTCACCCACAAATACCTCTTTTATCCCCAAAAGAGGACAGTTTCTGCCAGAAATGCCACATTTCTCCCAAATATAGCACATCTTCTCCAAGAAATACCAGCTTTCCCCCTTCAAATAGGACCTTGTCACCCACAAATACCTCTTTTATCCCCCAAATAGGACAGTTTCTTCCAGAAATGCCACATTTCTCCCAAATATACCACATCTTCTCCAAGAAATACCAGGTTTCCCACTCAAATAGGACCTTCTCACACACAAATACCTCTTTTATCCCCAAAATACGACAGTTCTTCCGGACATGCCACATTTCTCCCAAATAAATCACATCTTCTCCAAGAAATACCAGGATTCCCCCTGAAATAGGACCTTTTCACCCACAAATACCTCTTTTATCCCCAAAATAGGACAGTTTCTGCCAGAAATGCCACATTTCTCCCAAACATATCACATCTTCTCCAAGAAATACCAGGTTTCCCCCTTCAAATATTAACTTTTCTCCCACAAATACCTCTTTTATCCCCAAAAGAGTACAATTTCTTTCAGAAATGCCACATTTCTCCCAAGTATATCACATCTTCTCCAAGAAATACCAGGTTTCCCCCTTCAAACAGGACCTTTTCACCCACAAAAACCTCTTTTATCCCCAAGAGAAGACAGTTTCTTCCAGACATGCCACATTTCTCCCATATAGATCACATCTTCTCCAAGAAATACCAGCTTTCCCCCTTCAAATAGGACCTTTTCACCCACAAATACCTGTTTCATCCCCAAAATAGGACAGTTTCTTCCAGAAATGCCACATTTCCCCCAAATATATCACATCCTCTCCAAGAAATACCAGTTTTGCCCCTGGAAAAAGGAACTTTTCACCCTGTAATACCTCTTTTATCCCCAAAACAGGACAGTTTCTTCCAGAAAGGCCAGTTTTCTCCCAAATATATATCATCTTCTCCAAGAAATACCAGGTTTCCCCCTTCAAATGTGAACTTTTCACCCACAAATACCTGTTTTATCCCCAAAAGAGGACAGTTTCTTCCAGAAATGCCACATTTCTCCCAAATATATCACATCTTCTCCAAGAAATACCAGCTTTCCCCCTTCAAATAGGACCTTTTCACCCACAAATACCTCTTTTATCCCCAAAACAGGACAGTTTCTTCCAGAAATGCCACATTTCTCCCAAATATATCACATCTTCTCCTAGAAATACCAGGATTCCACCTGAAATAGGAACTTTCCTCCCACAAATACCTCTTTTATCCCCAAAAGAGGACAGTTTCTGCCAGAAATGCCACATTTCTCCCAAATGTATCACATCTTCTCCAAGAAATATCAGGTTTCCCCCTTCAAATAGGACCTTTTCTCCCACAAATACCTCTTTTAACCCCAAAATACGACAGTTTCTTCCAGAAAGGCCATATTTCTCCCAAATAGATCACATCTTCTCCAAGAAATACCAGGATTCCCCCTTCAAATAGGACCTTTTCACCCACAAATACCTCTTTTATCCCCAAAAGAGGACAGTTTCTGCCAGAAATCGCAGATTTCTCCCAAATATATCACATCTTCTCCAAGAAATACCAGCTTTCCCCCTTCAAATAGGACCTTTTCACCCACAAATACCTCTTTTATCCCCAAAAGAGGACAGATTCTTCCAGAAATGCCACATTTCTCATAAATATATCACATCTTCTCCAAGAAATACCACGTTTCCCCCTACAAATAGGAACTTTTCACCCACAAATACCTCTTTTATCCCCAAAAGTGCACAGTTTCTGCCAGAAATGCCACATTTCCCCAAAATATTTCACATCTTCTCCAAGAAATACCAGCTTTCCCCCTGGAAATAGGACCTTTTCACCCACAAATACCTCTTTTATCCCCAAAAGAGGACAGTTTCTTCCAGACATGCCAGATTTCTCCCAAATATATCACATCTTCTCCAAGAAATACCAGGTTTCCCCCTTCAAATAGGACCTTTTCACCCACAAATACCTGTTTTATCCCCAAAAGAGGACAGTTTCTTCCAGAAATGCCACATTTCTCCCAAATATATCACATCTTCTCCAAGAAATACCAGATTTCCCCCTTCAAATAGGACCTTATCTCCCACAAATACCTCTTTTATCCCCAAAAGAGGACAGTTTCTGCCAGACATGCCACATTTCTCCCAAATACATCACATCTTCTCCAAGAAATACCAGGTTTCCCCCTTCAAATAGGAACTTTTCACCCACAAATACCTGTTTTATCCCCAAAAGAGGACAGTTTCTTCCAGACATGCCACATTTCTCCCAAATATATCACATCTTCTCCTAGAAATACCAGGTTTCCCCCTTCAAATAGGACCTTATCTCCCACAAATACCTCTTTTATCCCCAAAAGAGGACAGTTTCATCGAGACATGCCACATTTCTCCCAAATAGATCACATCTTCTCCAAGAAATACCAGGTTTCCCCCTTCAAATAGGACCTTATCTCCCACAAATACCTGTTTTATCCCAAAAGAGGACAGTTTCTTCCAGAAATGCCACATTTCTCCCAAATATATCACATCTTCTCCAAGAAATACCACGATTCCTCCTGATATAGGACCTTTTCTCCCAAAACTAGCAGCCTTCTCCCCCCAGATAGGACATTTTCTTCCAGACATGCCAGATTTCTTCCAAACATATCACATCTTCTCCAAGAAATACCAGGTTTCCCCCTTCAAATAGGAACTTTTCACCCACAAATACCTATTTTATCCCCAAAATAGGACAGTTTCTTCTAGACATGCCAGTTTTCTCCCAAATATATCACATCTTCTCCAAGAAATACCAGCTTTCCCCCTTCAAATAGGACCTTTTCACCCACAAATACCTGTTTTATCCCAAAATAGGACAGTTTCTTCCGGACATGCCACATTTCTCCCAAATATATCACATCTTCTCCAAGAAATACCAGGATTCTTCCTGAAATAGGACCTTTTCTCCCACAAATACCTCCATTCTCCCCCCAGTTAGGACATTTTCTTCCAGACATGCCAGATTTCTCCCAAATATATCACATCTTCTCCAAGAAATAACAGGTTTCCCCCTTCAAATAGGACCTTCTCACACACAAATACCTCTTTTGTCCCCAAAATACGACAGTTTCTCCCGGACATGCCACATTTCTCCCAAATATATCACATCTTCTCCAAGAAATACCAGGTTTCCCCCTTCAAATAGGACCTTTTCTCCCACAAATACCTCTTTTATCACCAAAAGAGGACAGTTTCTGCCAGACATGCCACATTTCTCCCAAATACATAATATCTTCTCCAAGAAATACCAGGTTTCCCCCTTCAAATGTGAACTTTTCACCCACAAATACCTCTTTTATCCCCAAAAGAGGACAGTTTCTTCCAGACATGCCACATTTCTCCCAAATATATCACATCTTCTCCAAGAAATACCAGCTTTCCCCCTTGAAATAGGGCCTTTTCACCCACAAATACCTCTTTTATCCCCAAAAGAGGACTGTTTCTGCCAGAAATGCCACATTTCTCCCAAATAGATCACATCTTCTCCAAGAAATACCTCGTTTCCCCCTTCAAATAGGACCTTTCCCCCAAAAATCCTCATTTATCCCCAAAAGAGGACAGTTTCTTCCAGACATGCCACATTTCTTCCAAATATATCACATCTCCTCCAAGAAATACCAGGATTACTCCTGAAACAGGACCTTTTCTCCCAAAAATACTATCCTTCCCCCCCCAGATAGGGCATTTTCTTCCAGACATGCCAGATTTCTCCCAAATATATCACATCTCCTCCAAGAAATACCAGGTTTCCCCCTTCAAACAGGACCTTTTCACCCACAAATACCTCTTTTATCCCCAAAAGAGGACAGTTTCTGCCAGAAAGGCCAGATTTCTCCCAAATATATCACATCTTCTCCAAGAAATACCAGGTTTCCCACTTCAAATAGGACCTTTTCACCCACAAATACCTCTTTTATCCCCAAAAGAGGACAGTTTCTTACAGACATGCCACATTTCTCCCAAATATATCACATCTTCTCCAAGAAATACCAGGTTTCCCCCTTCAAATAGGACCTTATCTCCCACAAATACCTCTTTTATCCCCAAAAGAGGACAGTTTCATCGAGACATGCCACTTTTCTCCGAGATGTATCACATCTTCTCCAAGAAATACCAGGGTTCCCCCTTCAAATAGGACCTTTTCTCCCACAAATACCTCTTTTATCCCCAAATGAGGACAGTTTCTTCCAGACATGCCACATTTCTTCCAAATATATCACATCTCCTCCAAGAAATACCAGGATTACTCCTGAAACAGGACCTTTTCTCCCAAAAATACTATCCTTCTCCCCCCAGATAGGGCATTTTCTTCCAGACATGCCAGATTTCTCCCAAATATATCACATCTCCTCCAAGAAATACCAGGTTTCCCCCTTCAAACAGGACCTTTTCACCCACAAATACCTCTTTTATCCCCAAAAGAGGACAGTTTCTTACAGACATGCCACATTTCTCCCAAATATATCACATCTTCTCCAAGAAATACCAGGTTTCCCCCTTCAAATAGGACCTTATCTCCCACAAATACCTCTTTTATCCCCAAAAGAGGACAGTTTCATCGAGACATGCCACTTTTCTCCGAGATGTATCACATCTTCTCCAAGAAATACCAGGGTTCCCCCTTCAAATAGGATCTTATCTCCCACAAATACCTGTTTTATCCCCAAAAGAGGACAGTTTCTTCCAGACATGCCAAATTTCTTCCAAACATATCACATCTTCTCCAAGAAATACCAGGTTTCCCCCTTCAAATAGGAACTTTTCACCCACAAATACCTCTTTTATCCCCAAAAGAGGACAGTTTCTTCCAGACATGCCAGTTTTATCCCAAATATATCACATCTTCTCCAAGAAATACCAGGTTTCCCCCTTCAAATAGTACCTTTTCACCCACAAATACCTGTTTTATCCCCAAAACAGGACAGTTTCTTCAAGAAATGCCACATTTCTCCCAAATATATCACATCTTCTCCAAGAAATACCACGATTCTTCCTGAAATAGGACCTTTGCTCCCTCAAATACCTCCATTCTCCCCCCAGTTAGGACATTTTCTTCCAGACATGCTAGATTTCTCCCAAATAGATCACATCTTCTCCAAGAAATACCAGGTTTCCCCCTTCAAATAGGACCTTCTAACACACAAATACCTCTTTCTATCCCCAAAATACGACAGTTTCTTCCAGACATGCCACATTTCTCCCAAATATATCACATCTTCTCCAAGGAATACCACGTTAACCCCTTGAAATAGGACCTTTTCACCCACAAATACCTCTTTTATCCCCAAAAGAGGACTGTTTCTTCCAGAAATGCCACATTTCTCCCAAATATATCACATCTTCTCCAAGATATACCAGGGTTCCCCCTTCAAATAGGACCTTTTCACCCACTAATACCTGTTTGATCCCCATAATTGTATAGTTTCTTCCAGACATGCCACATTTCTCCCAAATATATCACATCTCCTCCAAGAAATACCAGGTTTCCCCCTTCAAATAGGACCTTTTCACCCACAAATACCTCTTTTATCTCTAATAGAGGACAGTTTCTTCCAGACATGCCACATTTCTCCCAAATATATCACATCTTCTCCAAGAAATACCAGGTTTCCCCCTTCAAATAGGACCTTTTCACCCACAAATACCTCTTTTATCCCCAAAAGAGGACAGTTTCTGCCAGAAATGCCACATTTCTCCCAAATATATCACATCTTCTCCAAGAAATACCAGCTTTCCCCCTTCAAATAGGACCTTTTCACCCACAGAAATACCTCTTTTATCCCCAAAATACGACACTTTCTTCCAGACATGCCACATTGATCACTTATATATCACATCTTCTCCAAGAAATACCAGCTTTCCCCCTTCAAATAGGACCTTTTCACCCACAAATACCTCTTTTATCCCCAAAAGAGGACAGTTTCTGCCAGAAATGCCACATTTCTCCCAAATATCGCACATCTTCTCCAAGAAATACCAGCTTTCCCCCTTCAAATAGGACCTTGTCACCCACAAATACCTCTTTTATCCCCAAAATAGGACAGTTTCTTCCAGAAATGCCACATTTCTCCCAAATATATCACATCTTCTCCAAGAAATACCAGGTTTCCCCCTTCAAATAGGACCTTCTCACACACAAATACCTCTTTTATCCCCAAAATACGACAGTTCTTCCGGACATGCCACATTTCTCCCAAATAAATCACATCTTCTCCAAGAAATACCAGGATTCCCCCTGAAATAGGACCTTTTCACCCACAAATACCTCTTTTATCCCCAAAATAGGACAGTTTCTGCCAGAAATGCCACATTTCTCATAAATATATCACATCTTCTCCAAGAAATACCAGGTTTCCCCCTTCAAATATTAACTTTTCTCCCACAAATACCTCTTTTATCCCCAAAAGAGTACAATTTCTTTCAGAAATGCCACATTTCTCCCAAGTATATCACATCTTCTCCAAGAAATACCAGGTTTCCCCCTTCAAACAGGACCTTTTCACCCACAAATACCTCTTTTATCCCCAAGAGAAGACAGTTTCTTCCAGACATGCCACATTTCTCCCATATAGATCACATCTTCTCCAAGAAATACCAGCTTTCCCCCTTCAAATAGGACCTTTTCACCCACAAATACCTGTTTCATCCCCAAAATAGGACAGTTTCTTCCAGAAATGCCACATTTCCCCCAAATATATCACATCCTCTCCAAGAAATACCAGTTTTGCCCCTGGAAATAGGAACTTTTCACCCTGTAATACCTCTTTTATCCCCAAAACAGGACAGTTTCTTCCAGAAAGGCCAGTTTTCTCCCAAATATATATCATCTTCTCCAAGAAATACCAGGTTTCCCCCTTCAAATGTGAACTTTTCACCCACAAATACCTGTTTTATCCCCAAAAGAGGACAGTTTCTTCCAGAAATGCCACATTTCTCCCAAATATATCACATCTTCTCCAAGAAATACCAGCTTTCCCCCTTCAAATAGGACCTTTTCACCCACAAATACCTCTTTTATCCCCAAAACAGGACAGTTTCTTCCAGAAATGCCACATTTCTCCCAAATATATCACATCTTCTCCTAGAAATACCAGGATTCCACCTGAAATAGGAACTTTCCTCCCACAAATACCTCTTTTATCCCCAAAATAGGACATTTTCTGCCAGAAATGCCACATTTCTCCCAAATGTATCACATCTTCTCCAAGAAATATCAGGTTTCCCCCTTCAAATAGGACCTTTTCTCCCACAAATACCTCTTTTAACCCCAAAATACGACAGTTTCTTCCAGAAAGGCCATATTTCTCCCAAATAGATCACATCTTCTCCAAGAAATACCAGGATTCCCCCTTCAAATAGGACCTTTTCACCCACAAATACCTCGTTTATCCCCAAAATAGGACAGTTTCTGCCAGAAATCGCAGATTTCTCCCAAATATATCACATCTTCTCCAAGAAATACCAGCTTTCCCCCTTCAAATAGGACCTTTTCACCCACAAATACCTCTTTTATCCCCAAAAGAGGACAGATTCTTCCAGAAATGCCACATTTCTCATAAATATATCACATCTTCTCCAAGAAATACCACGTTTCCCCCTACAAATAGGAACTTTTCACCCACAAATACCTCTTTTATCCCCAAAAGTGCACAGTTTCTGCCAGAAATGCCACATTTCCCCAAAATATTTCACATCTTCTCCAAGAAATACCAGCTTTCCCCCTGGAAATAGGACCTTTTCACCCACAAATACCTCTTTTATCCCCAAAAGAGGACAGTTTCTTCCAGACATGCCAGATTTCTCCCAAATATATCACATCTTCTCCAAGAAATACCAGGTTTCCCCCTTCAAATAGGACCTTTTCACCCACAAATACCTGTTTTATCCCCAAAAGAGGACAGTTTCTTCCAGAAATGCCACATTTCTCCCAAATATATCACATCTTCTCCAAGAAATACCAGATTTCCCCCTTCAAATAGGACCTTATCTCCCACAAATACCTCTTTTATCCCCAAAAGAGGACAGTTTCTGCCAGACATGCCACATTTCTCCCAAATACATCACATCTTCTCCAAGAAATACCAGGTTTCCCCCTTCAAATAGGAACTTTTCACCCACAAATACCTGTTTTATCCCCAAAAGAGGACAGTTTCTTCCAGACATGCCACATTTCTCCCAAATAGATCACATCTTCTCCAAGAAATACCAGGTTTCCCCCTTCAAATAGTACCTTATCTCCCACAAATACCTGTTTTTATCCCAAAAGAGGACAGTTTCTTCCAGAAATGCCACATTTCTCCCAAATATATCACATCTTCTCCAAGAAATACCACGATTCCTCCTGATATAGGACCTTTTCTCCCAAAACTAGCAGCCTTCTCCCCCCAGATAGGATATTTTCTTCCAGACATGCCAGATTTCTTCCAAACATATCACATCTTCTCCAAGAAATACCAGGTTTCCCCCTTCAAATAGGAACTTTTCACCCACAAATACCTATTTTATCCCCAAAATAGGACAGTTTCTTCCAGACATGCCAGTTTTCTCCCAAATATATCACATCTTCTCCAAGAAATACCAGCTTTCCCCTTCAAATAGGACCTTTTCACCCACAAATACCTGTTTTATCCCAAAATAGGACAGTTTCTTCCGGACATGCCACATTTCTCCCAAATATATCACATCTTCTCCAAGAAATACCAGGATTCTTCCTGAAATAGGACCTTTTCTCCCACAAATACCTCCATTCTCCCCCCAGTTAGGACATTTTCTTCCAGACATGCCAGATTTCTCCCAAATATATCACATCTTCTCCAAGAAATAACAGGTTTCCCCCTTCAAATAGGACCTTCTCACACACAAATACCTCTTTTGTCCCCAAAAGTGGACAGTTTCTCCCGGACATGCCACATTTCTCCCAAATATATCACATCTTCTCCAAGAAATACCAGGTTTCCCCCTTCAAATAGGACCTTTTCTCCCACAAATACCTCTTTTATCACCAAAAGAGGACAGTTTCTGCCAGACATGCCACATTTCTCCCAAATACATAATATCTTCTCCAAGAAATACCAGGTTTCCCCCTTCAAATGTGAACTTTTCACCCACAAATACCTCTTTTATCCCCAAAAGAGGACAGTTTCTTCCAGACATGCCACATTTCTCCCAAATATATCACATCTTCTCCAAGAAATACCAGGTTTCCCCCTTCAAATAGGACCTTTTCACCCACAAATACCTCTTTTATCCCCAAAAGAGGACAGTTTCTGCCAGAAATGCCACATTTCTCCCAAATAGATCACATCTTCTCCAAGAAATACCTCGTTTCCCCCTTCAAATAGGACCTTTCCCCCAAAAATCCTCATTTATCCCCAAAAGAGGACAGTTTCTTCCAGACATGCCACATTTCTTCCAAATATATCACATCTCCTCCAAGAAATACCAGGATTACTCCTGAAACAGGACCTTTTCTCCCAAAAATACTATCCTTCTCCCCCCAGATAGGGCATTTTCTTCCAGACATGCCAGATTTCTCCCAAATATATCACATCTCCTCCAAGAAATACCAGGTTTCCCCCTTCAAACAGGACCTTTTCACCCACAAATACCTCTTTTATCCCCAAAAGAGGACAGTTTCTGCCAGAAAGGCCAGATTTCTCCCAAATATATCACATCTTCTCCAAGAAATACCAGGTTTCCCACTTCAAATAGGACCTTTTCACCCACAAATACCTCTTTTATCCCCAAAAGAGGACAGTTTCTTACAGACATGCCACATTTCTCCCAAATATATCACATCTTCTCCAAGAAATACCAGGTTTCCCCCTTCAAATAGGACCTTATCTCCCACAAATACCTCTTTTATCCCCAAAAGAGGACAGTTTCATCGAGACATGCCACTTTTCTCCGAGATGTATCACATCTTCTCCAAGAAATACCAGGTTTCCCCCTTCAAATAGGACCTTTTCTCCCACAAATACCTCTTTTATCCCCAAATGAGGACAGTTTCTTCCAGACATGCCACATTTCTTCCAAATATATCACATCTCCTCCAAGAAATACCAGGATTACTCCTGAAACAGGACCTTTTCTCCCAAAAATACTATCCTTCTCCCCCCAGATAGGGCATTTTCTTCCAGACATGCCAGATTTCTCCCAAATATATCACATCTCCTCCAAGAAATACCAGGTTTCCCCCTTCAAACAGGACCTTTTCACCCACAAATACCTCTTTTATCCCCAAAAGAGGACAGTTTCTTACAGACATGCCACATTTCTCCCAAATATATCACATCTTCTCCAAGAAATACCAGGTTTCCCCCTTCAAATAGGACCTTATCTCCCACAAATACCTGTTTTATCCCCAAAAGAGGACAGTTTCATCGAGACATGCCACTTTTCTCCGAGATGTATCACATCTTCTCCAAGAAATACCAGGGTTCCCCCTTCAAATAGGATCTTATCTCCCACAAATACCTGTTTTATCCCCAAAAGAGGACAGTTTCTTCCAGACATGCCAGATTTCTTCCAAACATATCACATCTTCTCCAAGAAATACCAGGTTTCCCCCTTCAAATAGGAACTTTTCACCCACAAATACCTCTTTTATCCCCAAAAGAGGACAGTTTCTTCCAGACATGCCAGTTTTATCCCAAATATATCACATCTTCTCCAAGAAATACCAGGTTTCCCCCTTCAAATAGTACCTTTTCACCCACAAATACCTGTTTTATCCCCAAAACAGGACAGTTTCTTCAAGAAATGCCACATTTCTCCCAAATATATCACATCTTCTCCAAGAAATACCACGATTCTTCCTGAAATAGGACCTTTGCTCCCTCAAATACCTCCATTCTCCCCCCAGTTAGGACATTTTCTTCCAGACATGCTAGATTTCTCCCAAATATATCACATCTTCTCCAAGAAATACCACGATTCCTCCTGATACAGGACCTTTTCTCCCAAAACTAGCAGCCTTCTCCCCCCAGATAGGACATTTTCTTCCAGACATGCCAGATTTCTTCCAAACATATCACATCTTCTCCAAGAAATACCAGGTTTCCCCCTTCAAATAGGACCTTTTCACCCACAAATACCTCTTTTATCCCCAAAAGAGGACAGATTCTTCCAGACATGCCACATTTCTCCCAAATATATCACATCTTCTCCAAGGAATACCATGTTTCCCCCTTCAAATAGGACCTTTTCACCCACAAATACCTCTTTTATCCCCAAAAGAGGACAGATTCTTCCAGACATGCCAGTTTTCTCCCAAATATATCACATCTTCTCCAAGAAATACCAGCTTTCCCCCTTCAAATAGGACCTTTTCACACAGAAATACCTCTTTTATCCCCAAAAGAGGACAGTTTCTTCCAGTAAGGCCAGATTTCTCCCAAATATATCACATCTTCTCCAAGAAATACCATGGTTCCCCCTTCAAATAGGACCTTTTCACCCACAAATACCTCTTTTATCCCCAAAAGAGGACAGTTTCTTCCAGAAATGCCACATTTCTTCCAAATATATCTCATCTTCTCCAAGAAATACCTGGTTTCCCCCTGGAAATAGGAACTTTTCACCCACAAATACCTCTTTTATCCCCAAAATAGGACAGTTTCTTCCAGACATGCCACATTTCTCCCAAATAGATCACATCTTCTCCAAGAAATACCAGGTTTTCCCCTGGAAATAGGACCTTTTCACACACAAATACCTGTTCTATTCCCATAAGAGGACAGTTTCTTCCAGAAATGCCACATTTCTCCCAAATAGATCACATCTTCTCCAAGAAATACCACGTTTCCCCCTTCAAATAGGAACTTTTCCCCTAAAAAACCTCTTTTATCCCCAAAAGAGTACAGTTTCTTCCAGGAATGCCAGATTTCTCCCAAATATATCACATCTCCTCCAAGAAATACCAGGTTTCCCCCTTCAAATAGGACCTTTTCACTCTGTAATACCTGTTTTATTCCCAAAATAGGACAGTTTCTTCCAGAAAGGCCACATTTCTCCCAAATATATCACATCTTCTCCAAGAAATACCAGGTTTCCCCCTTCAAATAGGAACTTTTCACCCTGTAATACCTGTTTTATTCCCCAAAAGAGGACAGTTTCTTCCAGACATGCCACATTTCTCCCAAATATATCACATCTTCTCCAAGAAATACCTGGGTTCCCCCTTGAAATAGGACCTTTTCACCCACAAATACCTCTTTTAACCCCAAAATAGGACAGTTTCTTCCAGACATGCCACATTTCTCCCAAATATATCACATCTTCTCCAAGAAATACCAGGTTTCCCCCTGGAAATAGGAACTTTTCACCCACAAATACCTGTTTGATCCCCAAGATAGGACAGTTTCTACCAGAAAGGCCACATTTCTCCCAAATATATCACATCTCCTGCAAGAACTACCAGCTTTCCCCCTTGAAATAGGACCTTTTCACCCACAAATACCTGTTTTATCCCCAAAAGAGGACAGTTTCTTCCCGACATGCCAGATTTCCCCTAAAATATATCACAACTTCTCCAAGAAATACCAGGTTTCCCCCTTCAAATAGGACCTTCTAACACAAAAAAACCTCTTTTTATCCCCAAAATAGGACAGTTTCTTCAAGAAATGCCACATTTCTCCCAAATATATCACATCTTCTCCAAGATATACCAGCTTTCCCCCTTCAAATAGGATCTTTCCTCCCACAAATACCTCTTTTATCCCCAACATAGGACAGTTTCTTCCCGAAAGGCCACATTTCTCCCATATGTATCACATCTTCTCCAAGGAATACCAGTTTTCCCCCTTGAAATAGGACCTTTTCACCCACAAATACCTCTTTTATCCCCGAAAGAGGACAGTTTCTTCCAGAAATGCCACATTTCTCCCAAATATATCACATCTTCTCCAAGAAATACCAGCTTTCCCCCTTCAAATAGGACCTTATCTCCCACAAATACCTCTTTTATCCCCAAAAGAGGACAGTTTCTGCCAGAAAGGCCAGATTTCTCCCAAATATATCACATCTTCTCCAAGAAATACCAGGTTTCCCCCTTGAAATAGGACCTTTTCACCCACAAATACCTCTTTTATCCCCAAAAGGGGACAGTTTCTTCCAGAAATGCCACATTTCTCCCAAATATATCACATCTCCTGCAAGAGCTACCAGCTTTCCCCTTTAAATAGGACCTTTTCACCCACAAATACCTGTTTGATCCCCAAAATACGACAGTTTCTTCCCGACATGCCACATTTCTCCCAAATATATCACATCTTCTCCAAGAAATACCAGCTTTCCCCCTTCAAATTGGACCTTTTCACCCACAAATACCTCTTTTATCCCCAAAATAGGACAGTTTCTGCCAGAAATTCCACATTTCTCCCAAATATATCACATCTTCTCCAAGAAATACCAGGTTCCCCCTTGAAATACGACCTTTTCACCCACAAATACCTCTTTTATTTCCAAAATAGGACAGTTTCTGCCAGACATGCCACATTTCTCCCAAATAGATCACATCTTCTCCAAGAAATACCAGGTTTCCCCCTTCAAATAGGACCTTTTCACCCACAAATACCTGTTTGATCCCCAAAATAGGACAGTTTCTTCCAGACATGCCACATTTCTCCCAAATAGATCACATCTTCTCCAAGAAATACCAGGTTTCCCCCTTCAAATAGGACCTTTTCACCCACAAATACCTCTTTTATCCCCAAAAGAGGACAGTTTCTTCCAGAAAGGCTACATTTCTCCCAAATATATCACTTCTTCTCGAGGAAATACAAGGATTCTTCCTGAAATAGGAACTTTTCACCCACAAATACCTCTTTTATCCCCAAAAGAGGACAGTTTCTTCCAGAAATGCCACATTTCTCCCAAACAGATCACATCTTCTCCAAGAAATACCAGCTTTCCCCCTTCAAATAGGACCTTTTCACCCACAAATACGTCTTTTATCCCCAAAAGAGGACATTTGCTTCCAGAAATGCCACATTTCTCCCAAACATATCACATCTTCCCCAAGATATACCAGGGTTCCCCCTTCAAATAGGACCTTTTCACCCACAAATACCTGTTCTATCCCCAAAATAGGACAGTTTCTTCCAGAGAGGCCACATTTCTCCCAAATATATCACATCTCCTCCAAGAAATACCGGGTTTCCCCCTTCAAATAGGACCTTTTCACCCACAAATACCTCTTTTATCCCCAAAATAGCACAGTTTCTGCCAGATAGGCCACATTTCTCCCAAATATATCACATCTTCTCCGAGAAATACCAGGTTTCCCCCTTCAAATAGGACCTTTTCACCCACAAATACCTCTTTTATCCCCAAAAGAGGACAGTTTCTTCCAGACATGCCAGATTTCTCCCAAATAGATCACATCTTCTCCAAGAAATACCACGTTTCCCCCTTCAAATAGGACCTTTTCACCCTCTAATACCTGTTTGATCCCCAAAAGAGGACAGTTTCTGCCAGAAATGCCACATTTCTCCCAAATGTATCACATCTTCTCCAAGAAATACCAGCTTTCCCCCTTCAAATAGGACCTTTTCACCCACAAATACCTCTTTTATCCCCAAAATGGGACATTTTCTTCCTGACATGCCAGATTTCTCCCAAATATATCATATCTTCTCCAAGAAATACCAGGTTTCCCCCTTCAAATAGGACCTTTTCACCCACAAATACCTGTTTTATCCCATTGTTCTGAGCGATTTTTCTTTTTGGAGTGTTTATCCGATGCTACACTTCAGCATTCTGTGACGAATAGAATAGAAGTGGAAACCACACTAATAAGGCAGCTAGAAGCTCCAGGAGCCACACACGTTTTGCTTTCAGGGAGGACGTTCCAGAAAGTCGAGAGTTGTGGCTTCTTTCCTGCGGAGAAAAAACCCCCTGTTTTCAGGCAATGCAGGACGCTGAATTTGCACCTTCTCGGCATAGGAATACCGCTCCTTCGCTCTCGTGGCTCGAAAGCGGCACTCGCGCTGAACCGCTCCGGAGAGTCTGCAGTTGCTGTCCGGTCCATCGCGGTTCTGCCCGAGTGCCGCTTGCAGCCTTCAGCAGCGCTCTCGTTTCTCTCGGATGCCGGGAAAGAGCGACTTCAGCCGGATGCTTTACTCCGACGAGTGAGCGGCTTCTTCTGCGCACATCGCAATGGAGCGCTTCTGACTTCTCCTTCTGTCCATGCAGAATGCACTACGCTTCTCTCTCATTCTTATCCCTTTCTTCCGAGCGACTTTTCGTTTTGGAGTGTTTATCCGATGCTACACTTCAGCATTCTGTGACGAATAGAGTAGAAGTTGAAACCCCACTAATAAGGCAGCTAGAATCTCCAGGAGCGACGCACGTTGTGCTTTCAGGGAGGACGTTCCAACAAGTCGAGAGTTGTGGCTTCTTTCCTGCGGAGAAAAAACCACCTGTTTTCAGGCAATGCAGTAGTCTGCAACTGCAGACTCTCCGGTGTGGTTCATCGCAAATGCCGCTTTCGAGCAACGAGAGCGGAGGAGCGGTATTCCTATGCCGAGAACGTGCGAATTCAGCGTCCTGCATTGCCTGAAAACAGGGGGTATTTTCTCCTCAGGAAAGAAGCCACAACTCTCGACTTTCTGGAACGTCCTCCCTGAAAGCCCAACGTATGTCGCTCCTCGAACTTCTAGCTTCCTTATTAGTGGGGTTTTCCCTTATACTCTATTCTTCACAGAATGCTGAAGTGTAGCATCGGATAAACACTCAGAAACGAAATGTCGCTCGGAAGAAAGGGATAAGAATGAGAGAGAAGCGTAGTGCATTCTGCATGGACAGAAGGAGAGGTCAGAATTGCTAAATTGCGATGTGCGCAGAAGAAGCCGCTCACTCGTCGGAGAAAAGCATCCGGCTGAAGTCGCTCTTTCCCGGCATCCGAGAGAAACGAGACCGCTGCTGAAGGCTGCAAGCGGCTCTCGGGCAGAACCGCGATGGACCGGACAGCAACTGCAGACTCTCCGGAGCGGTTCAGCGCAAATGCCGCTTTCGAGCCACGAGAGCGAAGGAGCGGCATTCCTATGCCGAGAAGGTGCGGATTCAGCGTCCTGCATTGCCTGAAAACAGGGGGTTTTTTCTCCGCAGGAAAGAAGCCACAACTCTCGACTTGCTGGAACGTCCTCCCTGAAAGCACAACGTGTGTCGCTCCTCGAACTTCTAGCTTCCTTCTTAGTGGGGCTTTTCACTTCTACTCTATTCGTCACAGAATGCTGAAGTGTAGCATCGGATAAACACTCCAAAACGAGATGAAGCTCGGAAGAAAGGGATAAGAATGAGAGAGAAGCGTAGTGCATTCTGCATGGACAGAAGGAGAAGTCAGAAGCGCTAAATTGCGAAGTGCGCAGAAGAAGCCGCTCACTCGTCGGAGAAAAGCATCCGGCTGAAGTCGCTCTTTCCCGGCATCCGAGAGAAACGAGACCGCTGCTGAAGGCTGCAAGCGGCACTCGGGCAGAACCGCGATGGACCGGCCAGCAACTGCAGACTCTCCGGAGCGGTTCAGCGCGAGTGCCGCTTCCGAGCCACGAGAGCGAAGGAGCGGTGTTCTTATGCCGAGAGCGAGCGAATTCAGCGTCCTGCATTGCCTGAAAACAGGGGGTTTTTTCTCCGCAGGAAAGAAGCCACAACTCTCGACTTGCTGGAACGTCCTCCCTGAAAGCACAACGTGTGTCGCTCCTCGAACTTCTAGCTTCCTTCTTAGTGGGGCTTTTCACTTCTACTCTATTCGTCACAGAATGCTGAAGTGTAGCATCGGATAAACACTCCAAAACGAGATGAAGCTCGGAAGAAAGGGATAAGAATGAGAGAGAAGCGTAGTGCATTCTGCATGGACAGAAGGAGAAGTCAGAAGCGCTAAATTGCGATGTGCGCAGAAGAAGCCGCTCACTCGTCGGAGAAAAGCATCCGGCTGAAGTCGCTCTTTCCCGGCATCCGAGAGAAACGAGAGCGCTGCTGAAGGCTGCAAGCGGCACTCGGGCAGAACTGCGATGGACCGGACAGCAACTGCAGACTCTCCGGAGCGGTTCAGCGCGAGTGCCGCTTCCGAGCCACGAGGGCGAAGGAGCGGTATTCCTATGCCGAGGACGTGCGAATTCAGCGTCCTGCATTGCCTGAAAACAGGGGGTTTTTTCTCCGCAGGAAAGAAGCCACAACTCTCGACTTTCTGGAACATCCTCCCTGAAAGCACTACGTGTGTGGCTCCTGGAGCTTCTAGCTGCCTTCTTAGTGCGGATTCCACTTCTATTTTATTCGTCACAGAATGCTAAAGTGTAGCATCGGATAAACACGCCAAAACGAAAAGTCGCTCGGAACAAAGGGATAAAACAGGTATCTGTGGGTGACAAGGTCATATCTCAAAGGGGAAAGCTGGTATTTCTTGGAGAAGATGCTCTATATTTGGGAGAAATGTGGCCTTTCTGGAAGAAACTGTCCTCCTTTGGGGATAAAACAGGTATTTGTTGGTGAAAAGGTCCTATTTCCTGGGGAAAACCTGGTATTTCTTGGAGAAGATGTGATATATTTGGGAGAAATGTGGCATGTCTGGAAGAAAATGTCCTATCTGGGGGGAGAAGGCTGGTATATGTGGGTGAAAAGGTCCTATTTGAAGGGGGAACCCTGGTATTTCTTGGAGAAGATGTGATATATTTGGGAGAAATCTGGCATGTCAGGAAGAAAATGTCCTATTTTGGGGATAAAAGAGGTATTTGTGGGAGAAAAGGTCCTATTTCAAGGGGGAAACCTGGTATTTCTTGACGAAGATGTGATCTATTTGGGAGAAATATGGCCTTTCTGGAAGAAAATGTCCTATTTTGGGATAGAACAGGTATTTGTGGGAGAAAAGGAGCTATTTCCTATGGGAAAGCGTTTATTTGTTGGAGAAGAGGTGATATATTTGGGAGAAATCTGGAATGTCTTGATGAAACTTTCCACTTTTGGGGATAAAAGAGGTATTTGTGGGTGAAAAGTTCCTATTTGAAGGGGGAAAGCTGGCATTTCTTGGAGAAAATGTGATATATTTGCGAGAAATCCGGCATGTCTGGAAGAAACCGTCCTCTTTTGGGGATAAAAGAGGTATTTGTGGGTGAAAAGGTCCTATTTGAAGGGGGAAAGCTGGTATTTCTTGGAGAAGATGTGATCTATTTTGGAGAAATCTGGCATTTCTGGCAGAAACTGTCCTATTTTGGGGATAAAACAGATATTAGTGGGTGAAAGGTCATATTTCGAGGGGGAAACCTAGTATTTCTTGGAGAAGATGTGATCTATTTGGGAGAAATGTGGCCTTTCTGGAAGAAACTTTCCTCTTTTGGGGATTAAACAGGGATCTGTGAGAGAAAAGGTCCTATTTCAAGGGGGAAACCTGGTATTTCTTGGAGAAGATGTGATATATTTGGGAGAAATCGGGCATTTCTGGCAGAAACTGTCATATTTTGGGGATAAAAGAGGTATTTGTGTGTGAAAAGGTCCTATTTCAAGGGGGAAAGCTGGTATTTCTTGGAGAAGATGTGATATATTTGAAGAAATGCGGCATTTCTGGAAAAAACTGTCCTCTTTTGGGGATAAAAGAGGTATTTGTGGGTGAAAAGGTCCTATTTGAAGGGGGAAACGTGGTATTTCGTGGAGAAGATGTGATGTATTTGGGAGAAATCTGGCCTTTATGGCAGAAAATGTCCTATTTTGGGCATAAAAGATGTATTTGAGGGAGAAAAGTTCCTATTTGAAGGGGGAAACCTGGTATTTCTTGGAGAAGATGTGATATATTTGGGAGAAATGTGGCATGTCTGGAAGAAACTGTCCACTTTAGGGGATAAAAGAGGTATTTGTGGATGAAAAGTTCCTATTTGAAGGGGGCAAGCTGGTAGTTCTTGCAGGAGATGTGATATATTTGGGAGAAATGTGGCATTTCTGGAAGAAACTGTCCTCTTTTGGGGATAAAACAGGTATTTGTGAGAGAAAAGGTCCTATTTGAAGGGGGAAATCTGATATTTCTTGGAGAAGATGTGATATATTTTGTAGAAATGTGGCATTTCTGGAAGAAACTGTCCTCTTTTGGGGATAAATGAGGTATTTCTGGATGAAAAGGTCCTATTTGAAGGGGGAAACCTGGTATTTCTTGGAGAAGATGTGGTATATTTGGGAGAAATCTGGCATTTCTGGAAGAAACAGTTCTCTTTTGGGTATAAAACAGGTATTTGTGGGTGATAAGTTCCTATTTCCAGGGGGGAAACCTGGTATTTCTTGGAGAAGATGTGATCTATTTGGGAGAAATGTGGCATGTCTGGAAGAAAATGTCCTCTTTTGGGGATAAAACTGGGATCTGTGAGAGAAAAGGTCCTATTTGAAGGGGGAAACCTGGTATTTCCTGGAGAAGATGTGATCTATTTGGGAGAAATGTGGCATGTCTGGAAGAAACTGTCCTATTTTGGGGATAAAACTGGGATCTGTGAGAGAAAAGGTCGTATTTGAAGGGGGAAACCTGGTATTTCTTGGAGGAGATGAGATATATTTGGGAGAAATGTGGCATGTCAGGAAGAAACTGTCCTCCTTTGGGGATAAAACGGGTATTTGAGGGTGATGGGTCCTATTTCAGGAGGAATCCTTGTATTTCTTGGAGAAGATGTGATATATTTTGGGAGAAATGTGGCCTTTCTGGCAGAAACTGTCCTATTTGGGGGATAAAAGAGGTATTTGTGGGTGAAAAGGTCCTATTTGAAGGGGGAAACCTGGTATTTCTTGGAGAAGATGTGATATATTTGGGAGAAAACTGGCATGTCTGGAAGAAACTGTCCTCTTTTGGGATAAAACAGGGATTTGTGGTTGAAAAGGTCCTATTTCCAGGGGGAAACCTGGTATTTCTTGGAGAAGATGTGATCTATTTGGGAGAAATGTGGGCTTTCTGGAAGAAACTGTCCTATTTTTGGGCTAAAAGAGATATTTGTGGGTGAAAAGGTCCTATTTGAAGGGGGAAAGCTGGTATATCTTGGAGAAGATGTGATCTATTTGGGAGATATGTGGCCTTTCTGGAAGAAAATGTCCTATTTCAAGGGGGATAAAAGAGGTATTTGTGGGTGAAAAGGTCCTATTTCGAAGGGGAAACCATCATATTTCTTGGAGAAGATGTGATATATTTGGGAGAAATCTCGCATGTCTGGATGAAACTGTCCTATTTTGGGGATGAAACAGGTATTTGTGGGTGAAAAGGTCCTATTTGAGGGGGGAAACGTGGTATTTCTTGGAGAAGATGTGATATATTTGGGAGAAATCTGGCATTTCTGGAAGAAAAAGTCAAATTTGGGAGGAGAAGGCTGGTATTTGTGAGAGAGAAGTTCCTATTTCAGGATGAATCCTGGTATTTCTTGGAGAAGATGTAATATATTTGGGAGAAATGTGGCATGTCTGGAAGAAACTGTCCTCTTTTGGGGATAAAAGAAGTATTTGTGGGTGAAAAGGTCCTATATGAAGGGGGAAAGCTGGTATTTCTTGGAGAAGATGTGATATATTTGGGAGAAATGTGGCCTTTCTGGAAGAAACTGTCCTCTTTTGGGGATATAAGAGGTATTAGTGGGTGAAAAGGTCCTATTTGAAGGGGAAAACCAGGTATTTCTCGGAGAAGATGTGATATATTTGGGAGAAATCTGGCATTTCTGGAAGAAACTGTCCTCTTTTGGGGATAAAAGAGGTATTTGTGGGAGAAAAGGACCTATTTCAGGAGGAATCCTGATATTTCTCGGGGATGATGTGATATATTTGGGAGAAATGTGGCATGTCAGGAAGAAACTGTCCTCTTTTGGGGATAAAAGTGGTATTTCTGGGTGAAAAAGTCCTGTTTGAAGGGGGAAAGCTGGTATTTCTTGGAGAAGATGTGCTATATTTGGGAGAAATGTGGCATTTCTGGAAGAAACTGTCCTCTTTTGGGGATAAAACAGGTATCTGTGATGAAAAGGACCTATTTCAAGGGGGAAACCTGGTATTTCTTGGAGAAGATGTGATATGTTTGGGAGAAATGTGGCATTTCTGGAAGAAACTGTTCAATTTTGGGGATAAAAGAGGTATTAGTGGGTGAAAAGGTCCTATTTGAAGGGGGAAACCTGGTATTTCTTGGAGAAGATGTGATCTATTTGGGAGAAATGTGGCATTTCTGGAAGAAACTGTCCTCTTTTGGGGATAAAACAGGTATTTGTGGGTGAAAAGGTCCTATTTCAAGGGGGAACCGTGGTATTTCTTGGAGAAGATGTGATCTATTTGGGAGAAATGTGGCCTTTCTGGAAGAAACTGTCCTATTTTGGGGATAAAACAGGTATTACAGGGTGAAAAGGTCCTATTTGAAGGGGAAAACCTGGTATTTCTTGGAGGAGATGTGATATATTTGGGAGAAATGTGGCATGTCTGGAAGAAACTGTCCAATATTGGGGATCAAACAGGAATTTGTGGGTGAAAAGGTCTTATTTGAAGAGGGAAACCTGGTATTTCTTGGAGAATATGTGATATATTTGGGAGTAATCTGGCATTTCTGGAAGAAAATGTCCAATTTCAATGATAAAACAGGTATTTGTGGGTGAAACGGTCCTATTTCCAGGGGGAAACCTTGTATTTCTTGGAGAAGATGAGATATATTTGGAAGAAATGTGGCATTTCTGGAAGAAACTGTCGTATTTTGGGGATAAAAGAGGTATTTGTGGGTGAAAAGGTCCTATTTGAAGGGGGAAACGTGGTATTTCTTGGAGAAGATGTGATATATATGGGAGAAATGTGGCAATTCTGGAAGAAACTGTCCTCTTTTGGGGATAAAACAGGTATTTGTGGGTGAAAAGGTCCTATTTGAAGGGGGAAACCTGGTATTTCTTGGAGAAGATGTGAAGTATTTGGGAGAAATCTGGTATTTATGGAAGAAACTGGCCTCTTTTGGGGATAAAACAGGTATTTGTGGGAGAAAAGGTCCTCTTTGTAGGGGGAAACCTGGTATTTCTTGGAGAAGATGTGATATATTTGGAAGAAATGTGGCCTGTCTGGCAGAAATTGTCCTATTATGGTGATAAAACAGGTATTTGTGGGTGAAAAGGTCCTATTTCAGGGAGAATCTTGGTATTTCTTGGAGGAGATGTGATATATTTGGGAGAAATGAGGCATTTCTGGCAGAAACTGTCCTATTTTGGGGATAAAAGAGGTATTTGTGGGTGAAAAGTTCCTATTTCAGGAGGAATCCTTGTATTTCTTGGAGAAGATGTGATATATTTGGGAGAAATGTGGCATTTCTGGAAGAAACTGTCCTCTTTTGGGGATAAAAGAGGTATTTGTGGGTGAAAAGGTCCTTTTTCCAGGGGGGAAAGGTGGTCTTTCTTGGAGAAGATGTGATATATTTGGGCGATATCTGGCCTTTCTGGAAGAAACTGTGCTATTTTGGGGATAAAAGAGGTATTTGTGGGTGAAAAGTTCCTATTTGAAGGGGGAAACCTGGTATTTCTTGGAGAAGATGTGATATATTTGGGAGAAATCTCGCATGTCAGAAAGAAACTGTCCTCTTTTGGGGATGAAACAGGTATTTGTGGGTGAAAAGGTGCTATTTCAAGGGGGAAACGTGGTATTTCTTGGAGAAGATGTGATCTATTTTGGAGAAATGTGGCATTTCTGGAAGAAAAAGTCAAATTTGGGTGGAGAAGGCTGGTATTTGTGGGAGAAAAGTTCCTATTTCAGGATGAATCCTGGTATTTCTCGGAGAAGATGTGGTATATTTGGGAGAAATGTGGCATGTCTGGAAGAAACTGTCCTCTTTTGGGGATAAAACAGGTATTTGTGGGTGAAAAGGTCCTATTTCCACGGGGAAACCAGGTATTTCTTGGAGAAGATGTGATCTATTTGGGAGAAATGTGGCCTTTCTGGAAGAAACTGTCCTCTTTTGGGTTTAAAAGAGGTATTTGTGGGTGAAAATGTCCTATTTGAAGGGGGAAAGCTGGTATTTCTTGGAGAAGATGTGATCTATTTGGGAGAAATGTGGCATTTCTGGCAGAAACTGTCCTCTTTTGGGGATAAAAGAGGTATTTGTGGGTGAAAAGGTCCTATTTGAAGGGGGAACCGTGGTATTTCTTGGAGAAGATGCGATATATTTGGGAGAAATCTGGCATGTCTGGAAGAAACTGTCCTATTTTGGGGATAAAAGAGGTATTTGTGGGTGAAAAGTTCATCTTTGTAGGGGGAAACCTGGTATTTCTTGGAGAAGATGTGATATATTTGGGAGAAATGTGGCATGTCTGGAAGAAACTGTCGTATTTTGGGGATAAAAGAGGTATTTGTGGGTGAAAAGGTCCTATTTGAAGGGGTCAACGTGGTATTTCTTGGAGAAGATGTGATATATTTGGGAGAAATGTGGCCTTTCTGGAAGAAACTGTCCTATTTTGGGGATAAAAGAGGTATTTGTGGGTGAAAATGTCCTATTTGAAGGTGGAAACGTGGTATTTCTTGGAGAAGATGTGAAGTATTTGGGAGAAATGTGGCCTTTCTGGAAGAAACTGTCCTATTTTGGGGATAAAACAGGTATTTGTGGGAGAAAAGGTCCTCTTTGAAGGGGGAAAGCTGGTATTTCTTGGAGAAGATGTGATATATTTGGGAGAAATGTGGCATTTCTGGAAGAAACTGTCCTATTTTGGGGATAAAACAGGTATAAGTGGGTGAAAAGGTCCTATTTCCTGGGGGAAACGTGGCATTTCTTGGAGAAGATGTGATATATTTGGGAGAAATGTGGCCTTTCTGGAAGAAACTGTCCTATTTTGGGGATAAAAGAGGTATTTGTGGGTGAAAAGGTCCTATTTGAAGGGGGAAACCTGGTATTTCTTGGAGAAGATGTGATCTATTTGGGAGAAATGTGGCATTTCTGGAAGAAACTGTCCTCTTTTGGGGATCAAACAGGTATTTGTGGTGAAAACGACCTATTTCAAGGGGGAAACCTGGTATTTCTTGGAGAAGATGTGATATGTTTCGGAGAAATGTGGCCTTTCTGGAAGAAACTGTCCTCTTTTGGGGCAAAAACAGGTGTTTGTGGGAGAAAAGGTCCTATTTGAAGGGGAAAGATGGTATTTCTTGGAGGAGATGTGATATATTTGGGAGAAATGTGGCACGTCTGGAAGAAACTGTCCAATATTGGGGATCAAACAGGTATTTGTGGGTGAAAAGTTCCTATTTGAAGGGGGAAACCTGGTATTTCATGGAGAAGATGTGATATATTTGGGAGTAATCTGGCATTTCTGGACAAAAATGTCCAATTTCAATGATAAAACAGCTATTTGTGGGTGAAACGGTCCTATTTCCAGGGGTAAACCTGTTATTTCTTGTTGAAGATGTGGTATATTTGGGAGAAATCTGGCATTTCTGGAAGAAACTGTCCTCTTTTGGGGATAAAAGAGGTATTTGTGGGTGAAAAGGTCCTTTTTCCAGGGGGAAAGGTGGTCTTTCTTGGAGAAGATGTGATATATTTGGGCGATATCTGGCCTTTCTGGAAGAAACTGTGCTATTTTGGGGATAAAAGAGGTATTTGTGGGTGAAAAGTTCCTATTTGAAGGGGGAAACCTGGTATTTCTTGGAGAAGATGTGATATATTTGGGAGAAATCTCGCATGTCAGAAAGAAACTGTCCTCTTTTGGGGATGAAACAGGATTTGTGGTGAAAAGGTGCTATTTCAAGGGGGAAACGTGGTATTTCTTGGAGAAGATGTGATATATTTGGGAGAAATGTGGCATTTCTGGAAGAAAAAGTCAAATTTGGGTGGAGAAGGCTGGTATTTGTGGGAGAAAAGTTCCTATTTCAAGATGAATCCTGGTATTTCTCGGAGAAGATGTGGTATATTTGGGAGAAATGTGGCATGTCTGGAAGAAACTGTCCTCTTTTGGGGATAAAACAGGTATTTGTGGGTGAAAAGGTCCTATTTCCACGGGGAAACCAGGTATTTCTTGGAGAAGATGTGATCTATTTGGGAGAAATGTGGCCTTTCTGGAAGAAACTGTCCTCTTTTGGGTTTAAAAGAGGTATTTGTGGGTGAAAATGTCCTATTTGAAGGGGGAAAGCTGGTATTTCTTGGAGAAGATGTGATCTATTTGGGAGAAATGTGGCATTTCTGGCAGAAACTGTCCTCTTTTGGGGATAAAAGAGGTATTTGTGGGTGAAAAGGTCCTATTTGAAGGGGGAACCGTGGTATTTCTTGGAGAAGATGCGATATATTTGGGAGAAATCTGGCATGTCTGGAAGAAACTGTCCTATTTTGGGGATAAAAGAGGTATTTGTGGGTGAAAAGTTCGTCTTTGTAGGGGGAAACCTGGTATTTCTTGGAGAAGATGTGATATATTTGGGAGAAATGTGGCATGTCTGGAAGAAACTGTCGTATTTTGGGGATAAAAGAGGTATTTGTGGGTGAAAAGGTCCTATTTGAAGGGGTCAACGTGGTATTTCTTGGAGAAGATGTGATCTATTTGGGAGAAATGTGGCCTTTCTGGAAGAAACTGTCCTATTTTGGGGATAAAAGAGGTATTTGTGGGTGAAAATGTCCTATTTGAAGGTGGAAACGTGGTATTTCTTGGAGAAGATGTGAAGTATTTGGGAGAAATGTGGCCTTTCTGGAAGAAACTGTCCTATTTTGGGGATAAAACAGGTATTTGTGGGAGAAAAGGTCCTCTTTGAAGGGGGAAAGCTGGTATTTCTTGGAGAAGATGTGATATATTTGGGAGAAATGTGGCATTTCTGGAAGAAACTGTCCTATTTTGGGGATAAAACAGGTATAAGTGGGTGAAAAGGTCCTATTTCCTGGGGGAAACGTGGCATTTCTTGGAGAAGATGTGATATATTTGGGAGAAATGTGGCCTTTCTGGAAGAAACTGTCCTATTTTGGGGATAAAAGAGGTATTTGTGGGTGAAAAGGTCCTATTTGAAGGGGGAAACCTGGTATTTCTTGCAGAAGATGTGATCTATTTGGGAGAAATGTGGCATTTCTGGAAGAAACTGTCCTCTTTTGGGGATCAAACAGGTATTTGTGGTGAAAAGGACCTATTTCAAGGGGGAAACCTGGTATTTCTTGGAGAAGATGTGATATGTTTCGGAGAAATGTGGCCTTTCTGGAAGAAACTGTCCTCTTTTGGGGCAAAAACAGGTGTTTGTGGGAGAAAAGGTCCTATTTGAAGGGGAAAGATGGTATTTCTTGGAGGAGATGTGATATATTTGGGAGAAATGTGGCACGTCTGGAAGAAACTGTCCAATATTGGGGATCAAACAGGTATTTGTGGGTGAAAATTTCCTATTTGAAGGGGGAAACCTGGTATTTCTTGGAGAAGATGTGATATATTTGGGAGTAATCTGGCATTTCTGGACAAAAATGTCCAATTTCAATGATAAAACAGCTATTTGTGGGTGAAACGGTCTTATTTCCAGGGGTAAACCTGTTATTTCTTGTTGAAGATGTGGTATATTTGGGAGAAATCTGGCATTTCTGGAAGAAACTGTCCTCTTTTGGGGATAAAAGAGGTATTTGTGGGTGAAAAGGTCCTATTTGAAGGGGAAACCTGGTATTTCTTGGAGAAGATGTGAAGTATTTGGGAGAAATGTGGCATTTCTGGAAGAAACTGTCCTCTTTAGGGGATAAAAGAGGTATTTGTGGGAGAAAATGTCCTCTTTTAAGGGGGAAAGCTGGTATTTCTTGGAGAAGATGTGATATATTTGGGAGAAATGTGGCATTTCTGGAAGAAACTGTCCTCTTTTGGGGATTAAACAGGTATTTGTGGGTGAAAAGGTCCTATTTGAAGGGGGAAAGCTGGTATTTCTTGCAGAAGATGTGATATATTTGGGAGAAATGTGGCATTTCTGGAAGAAACTGTCCTCTTTTGGGGATAAAAGAGGTATTTGTGGGTGATAAGGTCCTATTTGAAGGAGGAAACCTGTTATTTCTTGGAGAAGATGTGATATATTTGGGAGAAATCTGGCATTTCTGGAAGAAAATGTCAAATTTGGGTGGAGAAGGCTGGTATTTGTGGGAGAAAATTTCCTATTTCAGGATGAATCCTGGTATTTCTTGGAGAAGATGTGGTATATTTGGGAGAAATGTGGCATGTCTGGAAGAAACTGTCCTCATTTGGGGATAAAACAGGTATTTGTGGGTGAAAAGGTCCTATTTGAAGGGGGAAAGCTGGTATTTCTTGGGGAAGATGTGATATATTTGGGAGAAATGTGGCCTTTCTGGAAGAAACTGTCCTCTTTTGGGGATAAAACAGGTATTTGTGGGTGAAAAGTTCCTATTTCCAGGGGGAAACAAGGTATTTCTTGGAGAAGATGAGATATATTTGGAAGAAATTTGGCATTTCTGGAAGAAACTGTCGTATTTTGGGGATAAAAGAGGTATTTGTGGGTGAAAAGGTCCTCTTTGAAGGGGGAACCATGGTATTTCTTGGAGAAGATGTGATATATTTGGGAGAAATCTCGCCTTTCTGGAAGAAACTGTCCTCTTTTGGGGATAAAAGAGGTATTTCTGTGTGAAAAGGTCCTATTTGAAGGGGGAAACGTGGTATTTCTTGGAGAAGATGTGCTATATTTGGGAGAAATGTGGCCTTTCTGGAAGAAACTGTCCTCTTTTGGGGATAAAAGAGGTATTTGTGGGTGAAAAGGTGCTATTTGAAGGGGGAAAGCTGGTATTTCTTGGAGAAGATGTGATATATTTGGGAGAAATCTCGCATGTCAGAAAGAAACTGTCCTCTTTTGGGGATGAAACTGGTATTTGTGGGTGAAAAGGTCCTATTTCAAGGGGGAAACGTGGTATTTCTTGGAGAAGATGTGAAATATTTGGGAGAAATGTGGCATTTCTGGAAGAAAAAGTCAAATTTGGGTGGAGAAGGCTGGTATTTGTGGGAGAAAAGTTCCTATTTCAGGATGAATCCTGGTATTTCTCGGAGAAGATGTGGTATATTTGGGAGAAATGTGGCATGTCTGGAAGAAACTGTCCTCTTTTGGGGATAAAAGAGGTATTTCTGTGTGAAAAGGTCCTATTTGAAGGGGGAAAGCTGGTATTTCTTGGAGAAGATGTGATATATTTGGGAGAAATGTGGCCTTTCTGGAAGAAACTGTCCTCTTTTGGGGATAAAAGAGGTATTTGTGGGTGAAAAGTTCCTATTTCCACGGGGAAACCAGGTATTTCTTGGAGAAGATGAGATCTATTTGGGAGAAATGTGGCCTTTCTGGAAGAAACTGTCCTCTTTTGGGGATAAAAGAGGTATTTGTGGGTGAAAATGTCCTATTTGAAGGGGCAAACCTGGTATTTCTTGGAGAAGATGTGATAAATTTGGGAGAAATGTGGCATTTCTGGAAGAAACTATCCTCTTTTGGGGATAAAAGAGGTATTTGTGGGTGAAAAGGTCCTATTTGAAGGGGGAACCGTGGTATTTCTTGGAGAAGATGTTATATATTTGGGAGAAATCTGGCATGTCTGGAAGAAACTGTCCTCGTTTGGGGATAAAAGAGGTATTTGTGGGTGAAAAGTTCCTATTTGAAGGGGGAACCGTGGTATTTCTTGGAGAAGATGTGATATATTTGGGAGAAATGTGGCATGTCAGGAAGAAACTGTCCTATTTTGGGGATAAAAGAGGTATTTGTGGGAGAAAAGGTCCTATTTGAAGGGGAAAGATGGTATTTCTTGGAGGAGATGTGATATATTTGGGAGAAATGTGGCACGTCTGGAAGAAACTGTCCTATTTTGGGGATAAAACAGGTATTTGTGGGAGAAAAGGTCCTCTTTGAAGGGAGAAAGCTGGTATTTCTTGGAGAAGATGTGATATATTTGGGAGAAATGTGGCATTTCTGGAATAAACTGTCCTATTTCGGGAATAAAACAGGTATAAGTGGGTGATAAGGTCCTATTTCCCGGGGGAAACGTGGTATTTCTTGGAGAAGATGTGATATATTTTGGTGATATCTGGCCTTTCTGGCATAAACTGTCCTATTTTGGGGATAAAAGAGGTATTTGTGGGTGAAAAGGTCCTATTTCAAGGGGGAACCCTGGTATTTCTTGGAGAAGATGTGTTATATTTGGGAGAAATGTGGCATTCCTGGAAGAAACTGTCCTCTTTTGGGGATAAAACAGCTATTTGTGGGTGAAAAGGACCTATTTCAGGAGGAATTCTGGTATTTCTTGGAGAAGATGTGATATATTTGGGAGAAATGTGGCCTTTCTGGAAGAAACTGTGCTATTTTGGGGATAAAAGAGGTATTTGTGGGTGAAAAGGTCCTATTTGAAGGGGGAAGCCTGGTATTTCTTGGAGAAGATGTGATCTATTTGGGAGAAATGTGGCATTTCTGGAAGAAACTGTCCTCTTTTGGGGATCAAACAGGTATTTGTGGTGAAAAGGACCTATTTCAAGGGGGAAACCTGGTATTTCTTGGAGAAGATGTGATATGTTTGGGAGAAATGTGGCACTTCTGGAGGAAACTGTCCTCTTTTGGGGCTAAAACAGGTGTTTGTGGGAGAAAAGGTCCTATTTGAAGGGGAAAGATGGTATTTCTTGGAGGAGATGTGATATATTTGGGAGAAATGTGGCACGTCTGGAAGAAACTGTCCAATATTGGGGATCAAACAGGTATTTGTGGGTGAAAAGGTCCTATTTGAAGGGGGAAACCTGGTATTTCTTGGAGAAGATGTGATATATTTCGGAGCAACGTCGCATGTCTGGAAGAAACTGTCCTCTTTTGGGGATAAAAGAGGTATTTGTGGGTGATAAGGTCCTATTTGAAGGAGGAAACCTGTTATTTCTTGGAGAAGATGTGATATATTAGGGAGCAATGTGGCATGTCTGGAAGAATCTGTCCTCATTTGGGGATAAAAGAGGTACTTGTGGGTGAAAAAGTCCTATTTGAAGGGGGAACCGTGGTATTTCTTGCAGAAGATGTGATATATTTGGGAGAAATGTGGCATGTCTGGAAGAAACTGTCGTATTTTGGGGATAAAAGAGGTATTTGTGGGTGAAAAGTTCCTATTTGAAGGGGGAAAGCTGGTATTTCTTGGAGAAGATGTGATATATTTGGGAGCAATGTGGCATTTCTGGCAGAAACAGACCTATTTTGGGGATAAAACAGGTATTTGTGGGTGAAAAGGTCCTCTTTGAAGGGGGAATGCTGGTATTTCTTGGAGAAGATGTGATATATTTGGGAGAAATCTGGACTTTCTGGAGGAAACTGTCTTATTTTGGGGATCAAACAGGTATTTGTGGGTGAAAAGGTCCTATTTGAAGGGGGAAACCTGGTATTTCTTGGAGAAGATGTGATATATTTGGGAGAAAACTGGCATTTCTAGAATAAACTGTCCTATTTTGGGGATAAAAGAGGTATTTCTGTGTGAAAAGGTCCTATTTGAAGGGGGAAAGCTGGTATTTCTTGGAGAAGATGTGCTATATTTGGGAGAAATGTGGCATTTCTGGGAGAACCTGTCCTCTTTAGGGGATAAAAGAGGTATTTGTGGGTGAAAAGGTCCTATTTGAAGGGGGAAACCTGGTATTTCTTGGAGAAGATGTGATATGTTTGGGAGAAATGTGGCATTTCTGGAAGAAACTGTCCTCTTTTGGGGCTAAAACAGGTGTTTGTGGGAGAAAAGGTCCTATTTGAAGGGGAAAGATGGTATTTCTTGGAGGTGATGTGATATATTTGGGAGAAATGTGGCATTTCTGGAAGAAAAAGTCAAATTTGGGGGGAGAAGGCTGGTATTTGTGGGAGAAAAGTTCCTATTTCAGGATGAATCCTGGTATTTCTTGGAGAAGATGTGGTATATTTGGGAGAAATGTGGCATGTCTGGAAGAAACTGTCCTCATTTGGGGATAAAACAGGTATTTGTGGGTGAAAAGGTCCTATATGAAGGGGGAATGCTGGTATTTCTTGGGGAAGATGTGATATATTTGGGAGAAATGTGGCCTTTCTGGAAGAAACTGTCCTCTTTTGGGGATAAAACAGGTATTTGTGGGTGAAAAGGTCCTATTTCCAGGGGGAAACCAGGTATTTCTTGGAGAAGATGTGATATGTTTGGGAGAAATCTGGCATTTATGGAAGAAACTGTCCTCTTTTGGGGATCAAACAGGTATTTGTGGGTGAAAAGGTCCTATTTGAGGGGGGAAACGGGGTATTTCTTGGAGAAGATGTGATCTATTTGGGAGAAATGTGGCATTTCTGGAAGAAACTGTCGTATTTTGGGGATAAAAGAGGTATTTGTGGGTGAAAAGGTCCTATTTGAAGGGGGAACCGTGGTATTACTTGGAGAAGATGTGATCTATTTGGGAGAAATCTGGCATGTCTGGAAGAAACTGTCCTCGTTTGGGGATAAAAGAGGTATTTGTGGGTGAAAAGGTCCTATTTGAAGGGGGAAACCTGGTTTTTCTTGGAGAAGATGTGATATATTTGGGAGAAATGTGGCATGTCTGGAAGAAACTGTCGTATTTTGGGGATAAAAGAGGTATTTGTGGGTGAAAAGGTCCTATTTGAAGGGGGAACCGTGGTATTTCTTGGAGAAGATGTGATATATTTGGGAGAAATGTGGCATTTCTGGAAGAAACTGTCCTCTTTTGGGGATAAAAGAGGTATTTGTGGGTGAAAAGGTCCTATTTGAAGGTGGAAACGTGGTATTTCTTGGGGAAGATGTGATATATTTGGGAGAAATGTGGCCTTTCTGGAAGAAACTGTCCTATTTTGGGGATAAAACAGGTATTTGTGGGAGAAAAGGTCCTATTTGAAGGGGGAAACCTGGTATTTCTTGGAGAAGATGTGATATGTTTGGGAGAAATGTGGCATGTCAGGAAGAAACTGTCCTATTTTGGGGATAAAACAGGTATAAGTGGGTGAAAAGGTCCTATTTGAAGGGGGAAACGTGGTATTTCTTGGAGAAGATGTGATATATTTGGGTGATATCTGGCCTTTCTGGCAGAAACTGTCCTATTCTGGGGATAAAAGAGGTATTTGTGGGTGAAAAGGTCCTATTTCAAGGGGGAAAGCTGGTATTTCTTGGAGAAGATGTGATATATTTGGGAGAAATGTGGCATTTCTGGCAGAAACTGTCCTCTTTTGGGGATAAAACAGCTATTCGTGGGTGAAAAGGACCTATTTCAGGAGGAATCCTGGTATTTCTCTGAGAAGATGTGATATATTCGGGAGAAATGTGGCCTTTCTGGAAGAAACTGTGCTATTTGGGGGATAAAAGAGGTATTTGTGGGTGAAAAGGTCCTATTTGAAGGGGGAACCCTGGTATTTCTTGGAGAAGATGTGATCTATTTGGGAGAAATGTGGCATTTCTGGAAGAAACTGTCCTCTTTTGGGGATCAAACAGGTATTTGTGGTGAAAAGGACCTATTTCATGGGGGAAACCTGGTATTTCTTGGAGAAGATGTGATATGTTTCGGAGAAATGTGGCATTTCTGGAAGAAACTGTCCTCTTTTGGGGCTAAAACAGGTGTTTGTGGGAGAAAAGGTCCTATTTGAAGGGGAAGATGGTATTTCTTGGAGGAGATGTGATCTATTTGGGAGAAATGTGGCACGTCTGGAAGAAACAGTCAAATATTGGGGATCAAACAGGTATTTGTGGGTGAAAAGGTCCTATTTCAAGGGGGAAAGCTGGTATTTCTTGGAGAAGATGTGATATATTTGGGAGTAATCTGGCATTTCTGGACGAAAATGTCCAATTTCAATGATAAAATAGGTATTTGTGGGTGAAACAGTCCTATTTGAAGGGGGAAACGAGGTATTTCTCTGAGAAGATGTGGTATATTTGGGAGAAATCTGGCATTTCTGGAAGAAACAGTTCTCTTTCGGGGATAAAACAGGTATTTGTGGGTGAAAAGGTCCTATTTGAAGGGGGAAACCTGGTATTTCTTGGAGAAGATGTGAAGTATTTGGGAGAAATGTGGCATTTCTGGAAGAAACTGTCCTCTTTTGGGGATAAAAGAGGTATTTGTGGGTGAAAAGGTCCTCTTTGAAGGGGGAAAGTTGGTATTTCTTGGAGAAGATGTGATATATTTGGGAGAAATGTGGCATTTCTGGAAGAAACTGTCCTCTTTTGGGGATTAAACAGGTATTTGTGGGTGAAAAGGTCCTATTTGAAGGGGGAAACCTGGTATTTCTTGGAGAAGATGTGATATATTTGGGAGAAATGTGGCATTTCTGGAAGAAACTGTCCTCTTTTGGGGATAAAAGAGGTATTTGTGGGTGATAAGGTCCTATTTGAAGGAGGAAACCTGTTATTTCTTGGAGAAGAAGTGATATATTAGGGAGCAATGTGGCATGTCAGGAAGAAACTGTCGTCTTTTGGGGATAAAAGAGGAACTTGTGGGTGAAAAGGTCCTATTTGAAGGGGGAACCGTGGTATTTCTTGCAGAAGATGTGCTATACTTGGGAGAAATGTGGCATGTCTGGAAGAAACTGTCCTCTTTTGGGGATAAAAGAGGTACTTGTGGGTGAAAAGGTCCTATTTGAAGGGGGAAAGCTGGTATTTCTTGGAGAAGATGTGATATATTTGGGAGCAATGTGGCATTTCTGGCAGAAACAGACCTATTTTGGGGATCAAACAGGTATTTGTGGGTGAAAAGGTCCTATTTCAGGAGGAATCCTGGTATTTCTCTGAGAAGATGTGATATATTTGGGAGAAATCTGGACTTTCTGGAGGAAACTGTCCTATTTTGGGGATCAAACAGGTATTTGTGGGTGAAAAGGTCCTATTTGAAGGGGGAAACCTGGTATTTCTTGGAGAAGATGTGATATATTTGGGAGAAATGTGGCATTTCTGGAAGAAACTGTCCTCTTTTGGGGATAAAAGAGGTATTTGTGGGTGAAAAGGTCCTATTTGAAGGGGGAAACCTGGTATTTCTTGGAGAAGATGTGATATATTTGGGAGAAATGTGGCATGTCAGGAAGAAAATGTCCTCTTTTGAGGAAAAAAGAGGTATTTGTGAGTGAAAAGGTCCTATTTGAAGGGGTGACCCTGGTATTTCTTGGAGAAGAAGTGATATATTAGGGAGCAATGTGGCATGTCAGGAAGAAAATGTCCTCTTTTGGGGATAAAAGAGGTATTTGTGGGTGAAAAGGTCCTATTTGAAGGGGGAAACCTGGTATTTCTTGGAGAAGATGTGATATATTTGGGAGAAATGTGGCATTTCTGGAAGAAACTGTGCTCTTTTGGGGATCAAAGAGGTATTTGTGGGTGAAAAGTTCCTATTTCCAGGGGGAATCCTGGTATTTCTTGGAGAAGATGTGATATATTTGGGAGAAATGTGGCATGTCAGGAAGAAAATGTCCAATTTGGGTGGAGAAGGCTGGTATTTGTGCGTGAGAAGTTCCTCTTTCAAAGGGGTAAAGCTGGTATTTCTTGGAGAAGATGTGGTATATTTGGGAGAAATCTGGCATTTCTGGAAGAAACTGTCCTCTTTCGGGGATAAAACAGGTATGTGTGGGTGAAAAGGTCCTATTTGAAGGGGGAAACCTGGTATTTCTTGGAGAAGATGTGAAGTATTTGGGAGAAATGTGGCATTTCTGGAAGAAACTGTCCTCTTTTGGGGATAAAAGAGGTATTTGTGGGAGAAAAGGTCCTCTTTGAAGGGGGAAAGCTGGTATTTCTTGGAGAAGATGTGATATATTTGGGAGTAATGTGGCATTTCTGGAAGAAACTGTCCTATTTTGGGGATTAAACAGGTATTTATGGGTGAAAAGGTCCTATTTGAAGGGGGAAATCTGGTATTTCTTGGAGAAGATGTGATATATTTGGGAGAAATGTGGCATTTCTGGAAGAAACTGTCCTCTTTTGGGGATAAAAGAGGTATTTGTGGGTGATAAGGTCCTATTTGAAGGAGGAAACCTGTTATTTCTTGGAGAAGATGTGATATATTAGGGAGCAATGTGGCATGTCTGGAAGAATCTGTCCTCATTTGGGGATAAAAGAGGTACTTGTGGGTGAAAAGGTCCTATTTGAAAGGGGAACCGTGGTATTTCTTGCAGAAGATGTGATATATTTGGGAGAAATGTGGCATGTCTGGAAGAAACTGTCCTCTTTTGGGGATAAAAGAGGTATTTGTGGGTGAAAAGTTCCTATTTGAAGGGGGAAAGCTGGTATTTCTTGGAGAAGATGTGATATATTTGGGTGCAATGTGGCATTTCTGGCAGAAACAGTCCTATTTTGGGGATAAAACAGGTATTTGTAGGTGAAAAGGTCCTATTTGAAGGGGGAATGCTGGTATTTCTTGGAGAAGATGTGATATATTTGGAGAAATCTGAACTTTCTGAAGGAAACTGTCCTATTTTGGGGATAAAAGAGGTATATGTGTGTGAAAAGGTCCTATTTGAAGGGGGAAACCTGGTATTTCTTGGAGAAGATGTGATATATTTGGGAGAAATCTGGCATTTCTGGAAGAAACTGTCCTCTTTTGGGGATAAAAGAGGTATTTCTGTGTGAAAAGGTCCTATTTGAAGGGGGAAACGTGGTATTTCTAGGAGAAGATGTGCTATATTTGGGAGAAATGTGGCCTTTCTGGAAGAAAAAGTCAAATTTGGGTGGAGAAGGCTGGTATTTGTGGGAGAAAAGTTACTATTTCTGGATGAATCCTGGTATTTCTCGGAGAAGATGTGGTATATTTGGGAGAAATGTGGCATGTCTGGAAGAAAATGTCCTCATTTGGGGATAAAACAGCTATTTGTGGGTGAAAAGGTCCTATTTGAAGGGGGAAAGCTAGTATTTCTTGGGGAAGATGTGATATATTTGGGAGAAATCTGGCCTTTCTGGAAGAAACTGTCCTCTTTTGGGGATTAAACAGGTATTTGTGGGAGAAAAGGTCCTATTTGAAGGGGGAAACCTGGTATTTCTTGGAGAAGATGTGATATATTTGGGAGAAATGTGGCATTTCTGGAAGAAACTGTCCTCTTTTGGGGATAAAAGAGGTATTTGTGGGTGATAAGGTCCTATTTGAAGGAGGAAACCTGTTATTTCTTGGAGAAGAAGTGATATATTAGGGAGCAATGTGGCATGTCCGGAAGAAACTGTCGTCTTTTGGGGATAAAAGAGGAACTTGTGGGTGAAAAGGTCCTATTTGAAGGGGGAACCGTGGTATTTCTTGCAGAAGATGTGATATATTTGGGAGAAATGTGGCATGTCTGGAAGAAACTGTCCTCTTTTGGGGATAAAAGAGGTATTTGTGGGTGAAAAGGTCCTATTTGAAGGGGGAACCATGGTATTTCTTGGAGAAGATGTGATATATTTGGGAGCAATGTGGCATATCTGGCAGAAACAGACCTATTTTGGGGATAAAACAGGTATTTGTAGGTGAAAAGGTCCTCTTTGAAGGGGGAATGCTGGTATTTCTTGGAGAAGATGTGATATATGTGGGAGAAATCTGGACTTTCTGGAGGAAACTGTCTTATTTTGGGGATCAAACAGGTATTTGTGGGTGAAAAGGTCCTATTTGAAGGGGGAAACCTGGTATTTCTTGGAGAAGATGTGATATATTTGGGAGAAAACTGGCATTTCTAGAATAAACTGTCCTATTTTGGGGATAAAAGAGGTATTTCTGTGTGAAAAGGTCCTATTTGAAGGGGGAAAGCTGGTATTTCTTGGAGAAGATGTGCTATATTTGGGAGAAATGTGGCATTTCTGGGAGAACCTGTCCTCTTTAGGGGATAAAAGAGGTATTTGTGGGTGAAAAGGTCCTATTTGAAGGGGGAAACCTGGTATTTCTTGGAGAAGATGTGATATGTTTGGGAGAAATGTGGCATTTCTGGAAGAAACTGTCCTCTTTTGGGGCTAAAACAGGTGTTTGTGGGAGAAAAGGTCCTATTTGAAGGGGAAAGATGGTATTTCTTGGAGGTGATGTGATATATTTGGGAGAAATGTGGCATTTCTGGAAGAAAAAGTCAAATTTGGGGGGAGAAGGCTGGTATTTGTGGGAGAAAAGTTCCTATTTCAGGATGAATCCTGGTATTTCTTGGAGAAGATGTGGTATATTTGGGAGAAATGTGGCATGTCTGGAAGAAACTGTCCTCATTTGGGGATAAAACAGGTATTTGTGGGTGAAAAGGTCCTATATGAAGGGGGAATGCTGGTATTTCTTGGGGAAGATGTGATATATTTGGGAGAAATGTGGCCTTTCTGGAAGAAACTGTCCTCTTTTGGGGATAAAACAGGTATTTGTGGGTGAAAAGGTCCTATTTCCAGGGATAAACCAGGTATTTCTTGGAGAAGATGTGATCTATTTGGGAGAAATCTGGCATTTATGGAAGAAACTGTCCTCTTTTGGGGATCAAACAGGTATTTGTGGGTGAAAAGGTCCTATTTGAGGGGGGAAACGTGGTATTTCTTGGAGAAGATGTGATCTATTTGGGAGAAATGTGGCATTTCTGGAAGAAACTGTCGTATTTTGGGGATAAAAGAGGTATTTGTGGGTGAAAAGTTCCTATTTGAAGGGGGAACCGTGGTATTTCTTGGAGAAGATGTGATCTATTTGGGAGAAATCTGGCATGTCTGGAAGAAACTGTCCTCGTTTGGGGATAAAAGAGGTATTTGTGGGTGAAAAGGTCCTATTTGAAGGGGGAAACCTGGTTTTTCTTGGAGAAGATGTGATATATTTGGGAGAAATGTGGCATGTCTGGAAGAAACTGTCGTATTTTGGGGATAAAAGAGGTATTTGTGGGTGAAAAGGTCCTATTTGAAGGGGGAACCGTGGTATTTCTTGGAGAAGATGTGATATATTTGGGAGAAATGTGGCATTTCTGGAAGAAACTGTCCTCTTTTGGGGATAAAAGAGGTATTTGTGGGTGAAAAGGTCCTATTTGAAGGGGGAACCCTGGTATTTCTTGGGGAAGATGTGATATATTTGGGAGAAATGTGGCCTTTCTGGAAGAAACTGTCCTATTTTGGGGATAAAACAGGTATTTGTGGGAGAAAAGGTCCTCTTTGAAGGGGGAAAGCTGGTATTTCTTGGAGAAGATGTGATATGTTTGGGAGAAATGTGGCATGTCAGGAAGAAACTGTCCTATTTTGGGGATAAAACAGGTATAAGTGGGTGAAAAGGTCCTATTTGAAGGGGGAAACGTGGTATTTCTTGGAGAAGATGTGATATATTTGGGTGATATCTGGCCTTTCTGGCAGAAACTGTCCTATTCTGGGGATAAAAGAGGTATTTGTGGGTGAAAAGGTCCTATTTCAAGGGGGAAAGCTGGTATTTCTTGGAGAAGATGTGATATATTTGGGAGCAATGTGGCATTTCTGGCAGAAACTGTCCTCTTTTGGGGATAAAACAGCTATTTGTGGGTGAAAAGGACCTATTTCAGGAGGAATCCTGGTATTTCTCTGAGAAGATGTGATATATTCGGGAGAAATGTGGCCTTTCTGGAAGAAACTGTGCTATTTGGGGGATAAAAGAGGTATTTGTGGGTGAAAAGGTCCTATTTGAAGGGGGAACCCTGGTATTTCTTGGAGAAGATGTGATATATTTGGGAGAAATCAGGCATTTCTGGAAGAAACTGTCCTCTTTTGGGGATCAAACAGGTATTTGTGGTGAAAAGGACCTATTTCATGGGGGAAACCTGGTATTTCTTGGAGAAGATGTGATATGTTTCGGAGAAATGTGGCATTTCTCGAAGAAACTGTCCTCTTTTGGGGCTAAAACAGGTGTTTGTGGGAGAAAAGGTCCTATTTGAAGGGGAAGATGGTATTTCTTGGAGGAGATGTGATCTATTTGGGAGAAATGTGGCACGTCTGGAAGAAACAGTCAAATATTGGGGATCAAACAGGTATTTGTGGGTGAAAAGGTCCTATTTCAAGGGGGAAAGCTGGTATTTCTTGGAGAAGATGTGATATATTTGGGAGTAATCTGGCATTTCTGGACGAAAATGTCCAATTTCAATGATAAAATAGGTATTTGTGGGTGAAACAGTCCTATTTGAAGGGGGAAACGAGGTATTTCTCTGAGAAGATGTGGTATATTTGGGAGAAATCTGGCATTTCTGGAAGAAACAGTTCTCTTTCGGGGATAAAAGAGGTATTTGTGGGTGAAAAGGTCCTATTTGAAGGGGGAAACCTGGTATTTCTTGGAGAAGATGTGAAGTATTTGGGAGAATTGTGGCATTTCTGGAAGAAACTGTCCTCTTTTGGGGATAAAAGAGGTATTTGTGGGTGAAAAGGTCCTCTTTGAAGGGGGAAAGTTGGTATTTCTTGGAGAAGATGTGATATATTTGGGAGAAATGTGGCATTTCTGGAAGAAACTGTCCTCTTTTGGGGATTAAACAGGTATTTGTGGGTGAAAAGGTCCTATTTGAAGGGGGAAACCTGGTATTTCTTGGAGAAGATGTGATATATTTGGGAGAAATGTGGCATTTCTGGAAGAAACTGTCCTCTTTTGGGGATAAAAGAGGTATTTGTGGGTGATAAGGTCCTATTTGAAGGAGGAAACCTGTTATTTCTTGGAGAAGAAGTGATATATTAGGGAGCAATGTGGCATGTCCGGAAGAAACTGTCGTCTTTTGGGGATAAAAGAGGAACTTGTGGGTGAAAAGGTCCTATTTGAAGGGGGAACCGTGGTATTTCTTGCAGAAGATGTGCTATACTTGGGAGAAATGTGGCATGTCTGGAAGAAACTGTCCTCTTTTGGGGATAAAAGAGGTACTTGTGGGTGAAAAGGTCCTCTTTGAAGGGGGAAAGCTGGTATTTCTTGGAGAAGATGTGATATATTTGGGAGCAATGTGGCATTTCTGGCAGAAACAGACCTATTTTGGGGATCAAACAGGTATTTGTGGGTGAAAAGGTCCTATTTCAGGAGGAATCCTGGTATTTCTCTGAGAAGATGTGATATATTTGGGAGAAATCTGGACTTTCTGGAGGAAACTGTCCTATTTTGGGGATCAAACAGGTATTTGTGGGTGAAAAGGTCCTATTTGAAGGGGGAAACCTGGTATTTCTTGGAGAAGATGTGATATATTTGGGAGAAATCTGGCATTTCTGGGAGAACCTGTCCTCTTTTGGCGATAAAAGAGGTATTTGTGGGTGAAAAGGTCCTATTTGAAGGGGGAAACCTGGTATTTCTTGGAGAAGATGTGATATATTTGGGAGAAATGTGGCATGTCAGGAAGAAAATGTCCTCTTTTGAGGAAAAAAGAGGTATTTGTGAGTGAAAAGGTCCTATTTGAAGGGGTGACCCTGGTATTTCTTGGAGAAGATGTGATATATTTGGGAGAAATGTGGCATGTCAGGAAGAAAATGTCCTCTTTTGGGGATAAAAGAGGTATTTGTGGGTGAAAAGGTCCTATTTGAAGGGGGAAACCTGGTATTTCTTGGAGAAGATGTGATATATTTGGGAGAAATGTGGCATTTCTGGAAGAAACTGTGCTCTTTTGGGGATCAAAGAGGTATTTGTGGGTGAAAAGTTCCTATTTCCAGGGGGAATCCTGGTATTTCTTGGAGAAGATGTGATATATTTGGGAGAAAAGTGGCATGTCAGGAAGAAAATATCCAATTTGGGTGGAGAAGGCTGGTATTTGTGCGTGAGAAGTTCCTCTTTCAAAGGGGTAAAGCTGGTATTTCTTGGAGGAGATGTGATATATTTGGGAGAAATGTTGCCTTTCTGGAAGAAACTGACCAATTTCAATGATAAAACAGGTATTTGTGGGTGAAACGGTCCTATTTCAAGGGGGAAACCTGGTATTTCTTGGAGAAGATGTGGTATATTTGGGAGAAATCTGGCATTTCTGGAAGAAACTGTCCTCTTTCGGGGATAAAACAGGTATGTGTGGGTGAAAAGGTCCTATTTGAAGGGGGAAACCTGGTATTTCTTGGAGAAGATGTGAAGTATTTGGGAGAAATGTGGCATTTCTGGAAGAAACTGTCCTCTTTTGGGGATAAAAGAGGTATTTGTGGGAGAAATGTCCTCTTTGAAGGGGGAAAGCTGGTATTTCTTGGAGAAGATGTGATATATTTGGGAGTAATGTGGCATTTCTGGAAGAAACTGTCCTATTTTGGGGATTAAACAGGTATTTATGGGTGAAAAGGTCCTATTTGAAGGGGGAAAGCTGGTATTTCTTGGAGAAGATGAGATATATTTGGGAGAAATGTGGCATTTCTGGAAGAAACTGTCCTCTTTTGGGGATAAAAGAGGTATTTGTGGGTGATAAGGTCCTATTTGAAGGAGGAAACCTGTTATTTCTTGGAGAAGATGTGATATATTAGGGAGCAATGTGGCATGTCTGGAAGAATCTGTCCTCATTTGGGGATAAAAGAGGTACTTGTGGGTGAAAAGGTCCTATTTGAAAGGGGAACCGTGGTATTTCTTGCAGAAGATGTGATATATTTGGGAGAAATGTGGCATGTCTGGAAGAAACTGTCCTCTTTTGGGGATAAAAGAGGTATTTGTGGGTGAAAAGTTCCTATTTGAAGGGGGAAAGCTGGTATTTCTTGGAGAAGATGTGATATATTTGGGTGCAATGTGGCATTTCTGGCAGAAACAGTCCTATTTTGGGGATAAAACAGGTATTTGTAGGTGAAAAGGTCCTATTTGAAGAGGGAATGCTGGTATTTCTTGGAGAAGATGTGATATATTTGGAGAAATCTGAACTTTCTGAAGGAAACTGTCCTATTTTGGGGATAAAAGAGGTATATGTGGGTGAAAAGGTCCTATTTGAAGGGGGAAACCTGGTATTTCTTGGAGAAGATGTGATATATTTGGGAGAAATCTGGCATTTCTGGAAGAAACTGTCCTCTTTTGGGGATAAAAGAGGTATTTCTGTGTGAAAAGGTCCTATTTGAAGGGGGAAACGTGGTATTTCTAGGAGAAGATGTGCTATATTTGGGAGAAATGTGGCCTTTCTGGAAGAAAAAGTCAAATTTGGGTGGAGAAGGCTGGTATTTGTGGGAGAAAAGTTACTATTTCAGGATGAATCCTGGTATTTCTCGGAGAAGATGTGGTATATTTGGGAGAAATGTGGCATGTCTGGAAGAAAATGTCCTCATTTGGGGATAAAACAGCTATTTGTGGGTGAAAAGGTCCTATTTGAAGGGGGAAAGCTAGTATTTCTTGGGGAAGATGTGATATATTTGGGAGAAATCTGGCCTTTCTGGAAGAAACTGTCCTCTTTTGGGGATTAAACAGGTATTTGTGGGTGAAAAGGTCCTATTTGAAGGGGGAAACCTGGTATTTCTTGGAGAAGATGTGATATATTTGGGAGAAATGTGGCATGTCAGGAAGAAACTGTCCTCTTTTGGGGATAAAAGAGGTATTTGTGGGTGATAAGGTCCTATTTGAAGGAGGAAACCTGTTATTTCTTGGAGAAGAAGTGATATATTAGGGAGCAATGTGGCATGTCCGGAAGAAACTGTCGTCTTTTGGGGATAAAAGAGGAACTTGTGGGTGAAAAGGTCCTATTTGAAGGGGGAACCGTGGTATTTCTTGCAGAAGATGTGATATATTTGGGAGAAATGTGGCATGTCTGGAAGAAACTGTCCTCTTTTGGGGATAAAAGAGGTATTTGTGGGTGAAAAGGTCCTATTTGAAGGGGGAACCATGGTATTTCTTGGAGAAGATGTGATATATTTGGGAGCAATGTGGCATTTCTGGCAGAAACAGACCTATTTTGGGGATCAAACAGGTATTTGTGGGTGAAAAGGTCCTATTTCAGGAGGAATCCTGGTATTTCTCTGAGAAGATGTGATATATTTGGGAGAAATCTGGACTTTCTGGAGGAAACTGTCCTATTTTGGGGATCAAACAGGTATTTGTGGGTGAAAAGGTCCTATTTGAAGGGGGAAACCTGGTATTTCTTGGAGAAGATGTGATATATTTGGGAGAAATCTGGCATTTCTGGGAGAACCTGTCCTCTTTTGGGGATAAAAGAGGTATTTGTGGGTGAAAAGGTCCTATTTGAAGGGGGAAACCTGGTATTTCTTGGAGAAGATGTGATATATTTGGGAGAAATGTGGCATGTCAGGAAGAAAATGTCCTCTTTTGAGGAAAAAAGAGGTATTTGTGAGTGAAAAGGTCCTATTTGAAGGGGTGACCCTGGTATTTCTTGGAGAAGATGTGATATATTTGGGAGAAATGTGGCATGTCAGGAAGAAAATGTCCTCTTTTGGGGATAAAAGAGGTATTTGTGGGTGAAAAGGTCCTATTTGAAGGGGGAAACCTGGTATTTCTTGGAGAAGATGTGATATATTTGGGAGAAATGTGGCCTTTCTGAAGAAACTGTGCTCTTTTGGGGATCAAAGAGGTATTTGTGGGTGAAAAGTTCCTATTTCCAGGGGGAATCCTGGTATTTTTTGAGAAGATGTGATATATTTGGGAGAAATGTGGCATGTCAGGAAGAAAATGTCCAATTTGGGTGGAGAAGGCTGGTATTTGTGCGTGAGAAGTTCCTCTTTCAAAGGGGTAAAGCTGGTATTTCTTGGAGGAGATGTGATATATTTGGGAGAAATGTTGCCTTTCTGGAAGAAACTGTCCAATTTCAATGATAAAACAGGTATTTGTGGGTGAAACGGTCCTATTTCAAGGGGGAAACCTGGTATTTCTTGGAGAAGATGTGGTATATTTGGGAGAAATCTGGCATTTCTGGATGAAACTGTCCTCTTTCGGGGATAAAACAGGTATGTGTGGGTGAAAAGGTCCTATTTGAAGGGGGAAAGCTGGTATTTCTTGGAGAAGATGTGAAGTATTTGGGAGAAATGTGGCATTTCTGGAAGAAACTGTCCTCTTTTGGGGATAAAAGAGGTATTTGTGAGTGAAAAGGTCCTATTTGAAGGGGTGACCCTGGTATTTCTTGGAGAAGATGTGATATATTTGGGAGTAATGTGGCATTTCTGTAAGAAACTGTCCTATTTTGGGGATTAAACAGGTATTTATGGGTGAAAAGGTCCTATTTGAAGGGGGAAACCTGGTATTTCTTGGAGAAGATGTGATATATTTGGGAGAAATGTGGCCTTTCTGGAAGAAACTGTCCTCTTTTGGGGATAAAAGAGGTATTTGTGGGTGATAAGGTCCTATTTGAAGGAGGAAACCTGTTATATCTTGGAGAAGAAGTGATATATTAGGGAGCAATGTGGCATGTCTGGAAGAATCTGTCCTCATTTGGGGATAAAAGAGGTACTTGTGGGTGTAAAGGTCCTATTTGAAGGGGGAACCGTGGTATTTCTTGCAGAAGATGTGATATATTTGGGAGAAAAGTGGCATGTCAGGAAGAAACTGTCCTCTTTTGGGGATAAAAGAGGTATTTGTGGGTGAAAAGTTCCTATTTGAAGGGGGAAAGCTGGTATTTCTTGGAGAAGATGTGATATATTTGGGAGCAATGTGGCATTTCTGGCAGAAACAGACCTATTTTGGGGATAAAAGAGGTATTTGTAGGTGAAAAGGTCGTATTTGAAGGGGGAATCCTGGTATTTCTTGGAGAAGATGTGATATATTTGGAGAAATCTGAACTTTCTGAAGGAAACTGTCCTATTTTGGGGATCAAACAGGTATTTGTGGGTGAAAAGGTCCTATTTGAAGGGGGAAAGCTGGTATTTCTTGGAGAAGATGTGATATATTTAGGAGAAATGTGGCCTTTCTGGAAGAAACTGTCCTCTTTTGGGGATAAAAGAGGTATTTGTGGGTGAAAAGGTCCTATTTCAGGAGGAATCCTTGTATTTCTTGGAGAAGATGTGATATATTTGGGAGAAATGTGGCATGTCAGGAAGAAAATGTCCAATTTGTGTGGAGAAGGCTGGCATTTGTGCGTGAGAAGTTCCTATTTCCATGGGGAAAGCTGGTATTTCTTGGAGAAGATGTGATATATTTGGGAGAAATCAGGCATTTCTGGAAGAAACTGTCATATATTGGGGATAAAAGAGGTATTTGTGGGTGAAAAGGTCCTATATGAAGGGGGAAATCTGGTATTTCTTGGAGAAGATGTGATATATTTGGGAGAAATCTGGCCTTTCTGGCAGAAAATGTCCTATTTTGGGGATAAAAGAGGTATTTGTGGGTGAAAAGGTCCTATTTGAAGGTGGAAACCTGGTATTTCTTGGAGAAGATGTGATATATTTGGGAGAAATGTGGCATGTCAGGAAGAAACTGTCCTCTTTTGGGGATAAAAGAGGTATTTGTGGGTGAAAAGTTCCTATTTGAAGGGGGAACCGTGGTATTTCTTGCAGAAGATGTGATCTATTTGGGAGAAATGTGGCATTTCTGGAAGAAACTGTCCTATATTGGGGATAAAACAGGAATTTCTGTGTGAAAAGGTCCAATTTCCAGGGGAAACCTGGTATTTCTTGGAGGAGATGTGATATATTTTGTAGAAATGTGGCATGTCTGGAAGAAACAGTACTCTTTTGGGATAAAAGAGGTATTTGTGGGTGAAAAGTTCCTATCCAGGGGAAACCTGGTATTTCTTGGAGAAGATGTGATATATTTGGGAGAAATGTGGCATTTCTGGAAGAAAATATCCAATTTGGGTGGAGAAGGCTGGTATTTGTGCGTGAGAAGTTCCTCTTTCCAGGGGGAAAGCTGGTAATTCTTGGAGAAGATGTGATATATTTGGGAGAAATGTGGCATTCCTGGAAGAAACTGTCCTCTTTTGGGGATAAAAGAGGTATTTGTGGGTGAAAAGGTCCTATTTGAAGGGGGAAACCTGGTATTTCTTGGAGGAGATGTGATATATTTGGGAGAAATGTGGCATGTCTGGAAGACACTGTCCAATATTGGGGATAAAATAGGTATTTGTGGTGAAAAGGTCCTATTTGAAGAGGGAAAGCTGGTATTTCTTGGAGAAGATGTGATATATTTGGGAGAAATGTGGCATTTCTGGAAGAAAACTGTCCTCTTTTGGGGATAAAAGAGGTATTTGTGGGTGAAAAGGTCCTATTTGAAGGTGGAAACGTGGTATTTCTTGGGGAAGATGTGATATATTTGGGAGAAATGTGGCCTTTCTGGAAGAAACTGTCCTATTTTGGGGATAAAACAGGTATTTGTGGGAGAAAAGGTCCTCTTTGAAGGGGGAAAGCTGGTATTTCTTGGAGAAGATGTGATATGTTTGGGAGAAATGTGGCATGTCAGGAAGAAACTGTCCTATTTTGGGATAAAACAGGTATAAGTGGGTGAAAAGGTCCTATTTGAAGGGGGAAACGTGGTATTTCTTGGAGAAGATGTGATATATTTGGGTGATATCTGGCCTTTCTGGCAGAAACTGTCCTATTCTGGGGATAAAAGAGGTATTTGTGGGTGAAAAGGTCCTATTTCAAGGGGGAAAGCTGGTATTTCTTGGAGAAGATGTGATATATTTGGGAGCAATGTGGCATTTCTGGCAGAAACTGTCCTCTTTTGGGGATAAAACAGCTATTTGTGGGTGAAAAGGACCTATTTCAGGAGGAATCCTGGTATTTCTCTGAGAAGATGTGATATATTCGGGAGAAATGTGGCCTTTCTGGAAGAAACTGTGCTATTTGGGGGATAAAAGAGGTATTTGTGGGTGAAAAGGTCCTATTTGAAGGGGGAACCCTGGTATTTCTTGGAGAAGATGTGATCTATTTGGGAGAAATGTGGCATTTCTGGAAGAAACTGTCCTCTTTTGGGGATCAAACAGGTATTTGTGGTGAAAAGGACCTATTTCATGGGGGAAACCTGGTATTTCTTGGAGAAGATGTGATATGTTTCGGAGAAATGTGGCATTTCTCGAAGAAACTGTCCTCTTTTGGGGCTAAAACAGGTGTTTGTGGGAGAAAAGGTCCTATTTGAAGGGGAAGATGGTATTTCTTGGAGGAGATGTGATCTATTTGGGAGAAATGTGGCACGTCTGGAAGAAACAGTCAAATATTGGGGATCAAACAGGTATTTGTGGGTGAAAAGGTCCTATTTCAAGGGGAAAGCTGGTATTTCTTGGAGAAGATGTGATATATTTGGGAGTAATGTGGCATGTCTGGACGAAAATGTCCAATTTCAATGATAAAATAGGTATTTGTGGGTGAAACAGTCTATTTGAAGGGGGAAACGAGGTATTTCTCTGAGAAGATGTGGTATATTTGGGAGAAATCTGGCATTTCTGGAAGAAACAGTTCTCTTTCGGGGATAAAACAGGTATTTGTGGGTGAAAAGGTCCTATTTGAAGGGGGAAACCTGGTATTTCTTGGAGAAGATGTGAAGTATTTGGGAGAAATGTGGCATTTCTGGAAGAAACTGTCCTCTTTTGGGATAAAAGAGGTATTTGTGGGTGAAAAGGTCCTCTTTGAAGGGGGAAAGTTGGTATTTCTTGGAGAAGATGTGATATATTTGGGAGAAATGTGGCATTTCTGGAAGAAACTGTCCTCTTTTGGGGATTAAACAGGTATTTGTGGGTGAAAAGGTCCTATTTGAAGGGGAAACCTGGTATTTCTTGGAGAAGATGTGATATATTTGGGAGAAATGTGGCATTTCTGGAAGAAACTGTCCTCTTTTGGGGATAAAAGAGGTATTTGTGGGTGATAAGGTCCTATTTGAAGGAGGAAACCTGTTATTTCTTGGAGAAGAAGTGATATATTAGGGAGCAATGTGGCATGTCAGGAAGAAACTGTCGTCTTTTGGGGATAAAAGAGGAACTTGTGGGTGAAAAGGTCCTATTTGAAGGGGGAACCGTGGTATTTCTTGCAGAAGATGTGCTATACTTGGAGAAATGTGGCATGTCTGGAAGAAACTGTCCTCTTTTGGGGATAAAAGAGGTACTTGTGGGTGAAAAGGTCCTATTTGAAGGGGGAAAGCTGGTATTTCTTGGAGAAGATGTGATATATTTGGGAGCAATGTGGCATTTCTGGCAGAAACAGACCTATTTTGGGGATCAAACAGGTATTTGTGGGTGAAAAGGTCCTATTTCAGGAGGAATCCTGGTATTTCTCTGAGAAGATGTGATATATTTGGGAGAAATCTGGACTTTCTGGAGGAAACTGTCCTATTTTGGGGATCAAACAGGTATTTGTGGGTGAAAAGGTCCTATTTGAAGGGGGAAACCTGGTATTTCTTGGAGAAGATGTGATATATTTGGGAGAAATCTGGCATTTCTGGGAGAACCTGTCCTCTTTTGGCGATAAAAGAGGTATTTGTGGGTGAAAAGGTCCTATTTGAAGGGGGAAACCTGGTATTTCTTGGAGAAGATGTGATATATTTGGGAGAAATGTGGCATGTCAGGAA
>CM059475.1:8306144-8346180 GCA_030408155.1 Lophura swinhoii
AGATGTGATATATTTGAGAGAAATCTGGCCTTTCTGGAAGAAACTGTCGTATTTTGGGGATGGAACAGGTATTTGTGGGTGAAAAGGTCCTGTTTGAAGGGGGAAACCTGGTATTTCTTGGAGAAGATGTGATATATTTGGGAGAAATGTGGCATTTCTGGAGGAAACTGTCTTATTCTTGGATAAAAGAGGTATTTGTGGGTGAAAAGGTCCTCTTTGAAGGGGGAAACCTGGTATTTCTTTGAGAAGATGTGATATATTTGGGAGAAATGTGGCATGTCTTTAAGTCAGCTTCCTATTTTGGGGATAAAAGAGGTATTTGTGGGTGAAAAGGTCCTATTTGAAGGGGGAATGCTGGTATTTCTTGGTGAAGATGTTCTATATTTGGGAGAAATGTGGCCTTTCTGGAAGAAACTGTCCTCTTTTGGGGATAAAAGAGGTATTTGTGGGTGAAAAGGTCCTATTTGAAGGGGGAAACCTGGTATTTCTTGGAGAAGATGTTCTATATTTGGGAGAAATGTGGCATTTCTGGAAGAAACTCTCCTATTTTGGGGATAAAAGAGGTATTTGTGGGTGACAAGGTCCTATTTGAAGGGGGAAACCTGGTCTTTCTTGGAGAAGATGTGATATATTTGGGAGAATTCTGGCATTTCTGGAAGAAAATGTCCTATTTGGGGGGTGATGGCTGGTATTTGTTGGTGAAATCGTCGTATTTGAAGGGGGAAACGTGGTATTTCTTGGAGAAGATGTGATATATTTTGGGAGATATCTGGCATGTCTGGCAGAAACTGTCCAATTTTGGGGATAAAAGAGGTATTTGTGGGTGAAAAGGTCGTATTTGAAGGGGGAAACCTGGTATTTCTTGGAGAAGATGTGATATATTTGGGAGAAATCTGGCATTTCTGGAAGAAACTGTCCTCTTTTGGGGATAAAAGAGGTATTTGTGGGTGAAAAGTTCCTATTTGAAGGGGGAAACGTGGTATTTCTTGGAGAAGATGTGATATATTTGGGAGAAATGTGGCATGTCTGGAAGAAACTGTCCTATTTTGGGGATAAAAGAGGTATTTTGTGGGTGAAAAGGTCCTATTTGAAGGGGGAAAGCTGGTCTTTCTTGGTGAAGATGTGATATATTTGGGAGAAATCTGGCTTGTCTGGAAGACAATTTCCTATTTTGGGGATAAAAGAGGTATTTGTGGGTGAAAAGGTCCTATTTGAAGGGGGAAACCTGGTATTTCTTGGAGAAGATGTGATATATTTGGGAGAAATGTGGCATGTCTGGAAGAAACAGTCCTATTTTGGGGATAAAAGAGGTATTTCTGGGTGAAAAGGTCCTATTTGAAGGGGGAAACCTGGTATTTCTTGGAGAAGATGTGATATATTTGGGAGAAATGTGGCATTCCTGGTAGAAAAAGTCCAATTTGGGGGGAGAAGGCGGGCATTTGTGGGAGAAAAGGTCCTATTTGAAGGGGGAAACCTGGTATTTCTTGGAGAAGATGTGATATATTTGGGAGAAATGTGGCATTTCTGGAAGAAACTGTCCTATTTTGGGGATAAAAGAGGTATTAGGTTTTGGACAGACCGACCAGAGGTGAAGCATTGCTGGACCTGCTGCTCACCAATGTGGAGGAAACAATTAATGGTGTCAAGGTTGGAGGCAGCCTGGGTTGCAGTGACCACGCTCTGGTCGAGTTTGTGATCTCAAGGGATGTGGGCCTGGTGAAGAGTGGCGTCAGGACCCTGAACTTTGGGAGAGCAAACTTTAAGCTGTTCAATGGTCTGTTGGCCGAGATCCCCTGGGATGCTGTCCTTGAAAACAAAAATGCTGAGGAGAGCTGGTTACTCTTCAAGGATGCCTTCCTAAGAGCGCAAGAACTCTCTGTCCCTCTGAACAAGAAAGCAGGCAGAGGAGGGAGGAAGCCGGTGTGGCTCAGTAAGGACCTGATGAGAGTGCTGAGGGCGAAGAAAGGTGTGTACAAACTCTGGAAACAAGGGCGTGCCACCAGGGAAGAATACAGGGATGCTGTCCGGACTTGCAGATGTGGGATCAGGAAAGCCAAGGCGCATGTGGAACTGAATTTGGCGAGGGACGTGAAAAGCAACAGGAAGACTTTCTATAGGTACATTGGCCAGAAGAGACAGGCCAAAGGGAGAGTACCTCCTTTGGTAAATGTAAAAGGAGAACTGGCTTCGACGGACAGAGAGAAGGCTGAGGTACTGAATGAGTTCTTTGCCTCAGTCTTCACTAGTGGCCAGGACTCCAGTACTTCTCCCGTCCCTGAGCCCTGCATCCCTACACCTCCAGTTGGGGACTGGGGTGGTAAATCCCCTCCCGCTGTGAGGACAGAGCAGGTCCGAGACCGCCTCATGAGACTGAATGTATACAAGTCTATGGGGCCGGATGGCGTGCATCCCAGGGTTCTGAAGGAGCTGGCTGAGGTGGTTGCCGAGCCGCTCTCCATCATATTTGAGAAGTCGTGGCTGTCAGGTGTGGTCCCGGATGACTGGAGGAAGGGTCACGTCACTCCCATTTACAAGAAAGGGAGCAAGGAGGACCCCGGGAACTACAGGCCGGTGAGTCTCACCTCTGTGCCTGGGAAGATCATGGAACAGATCATCCTGGACGACATGCTTGATCACATGAGGAAAGGGCGTGTGATCCGTGACAGCCAGCACGGCTTCACCAGAGGAAGGTCGTGCTTGACCAATCTGGTGGCCTTTTATGATGGAGTGACGGCATCGGTGGACAAGGGAAAGGCGACCGATGTCATTTACCTGGACTTGAGCAAGGCCTTTGACATGGTCCCCCACCACATCCTTATCTCCAAATTGGAGGGATGTGGATTTGATGGGTGGACCACTCGATGGATAAGAAACTGGTTGAAAGGCCGCAGACAGAGGGTAGTCATCAATGGCTCTATGTCCAGGTGGAGGCCGGTAACGAGTGGCGTCCCCCAGGGGTCTGTCTTGGGACCGGTGCTCTTTAACATCTTTATCAATGACATCGATGATGGAATTGAGTGCACCCTCAGCAAGTTTGCTGATGACACCAAGCTGAGTGGTGCGGTCGACACAGCTGAAGGAAGGGATGCCATTCAGAGGGACCTCAAGAGACTAGAAAGGTGGGCCCGGGTGAACCTGATGCGGTTCAACACGGCGAAGTGCAGAGTTTTGCACTTGGGCCGGAGGAATCCCAGGCATCCCTACAGACTGGAAGGAGCGGTCCTTGAGAGCAGCCCTGTGGAGAAGGACCTGGGGGTCCTGATAGATGAAAAACTTAATATGAGCCAGCAGTGTGCCCTTGTGGCTCGGAAGGCGAATGGGATCCTGGGCTCCATCAAAAGAGGGGTGGCCAGCAGGGACAGGGAGGTGATTGTTCCTCTCTACTCTGCTCTTGTGAGGCCCCATCTGGAGTACTGCGTCCAGGTCTGGAGCCCCCAGTACAAGAAAGACAGGGAGCTGTTGGAGAGAGTCCAGAGGAGAGCCACCAAGATGATCAGGGGATTGGAGCACCTCCCCTATGAGGACAGGCTGAAGGAGCTGGGTTTGTTCAGCCTGGAGAAAAGAAGGCTGCGGGGTGACCTCATTGCAGCCTTTCAGTACCTAAAGGGAGCCTACAAAGAGGAGGGGAATCAACTCTTTGAAAGGGTGAGTGACAGCAGGACAAGGGGAAATGGTTTTAAGTTGAGGGAAGGGAGATTTAGGTTGGACGTCAGGGGGAAATTCTTCACAGAGAGAGTGGTGAGGTACTGGAACAGGCTGCCCAGAGAGGTTGTGGATGCCCCGTCCCTGGAGGTGTTCAAGGCCAGATTAGATGGGGCCCTGGGCAGCCTGGTCTAGCATTAGGTGGGATGGTTGGTGGCCCTGCATGTAGCAGGGGGGTTGGAGATTCATGATCCATGAGGTCCATTCCAACCCTGGCAATTCTGTGATTCTGTGATTCTGTGTGATTTTGGGGATCGAACAGGTATTTGTGGGTGACAAGGTCCTATTGAAGGGGGAAAGCTGGTATTTCTTGGAGAAGATGTTATATATTTGGGAGAAATCTGGCATGTCAGGAAGGAAATGTCCTATTTTGGGGATCAAACAGGTATTTTTGGGTGAAAAAGTCCTATTTGAAGGGGGAAACCTGGTATTTCTTGGAGAAGATGTGATATATTTGGGAGAAATCTGGCATTTCTGGAAGAAACAGTCCTATTTTGGGGATAAAAGAGGTATTTGTGGGTGAAAAGGTCCTATTTGAAGGGGGAAACCTGGTATTTCTTGGAGAAGATGTGATATATTGGGAGAAATGTGGCATTCCTGGAAGAAACTGTCCTATTTTGGGATAAAAGAGGTATTTGTGGGTGAAAAGGTCCTCTTTGAAGGGGAAACCTGGTATTTCTTGGAGAAGATGTTCTATATTTGGGAGAAATCTGGCATTTCTGGAAGACAATTTCCTATTTTGGGGATAAAACAGGTATTTGTGGGTGAAAAGGTCCTATTTGAAGGGGGAAACCTGGTATTTCTTGGAGAAGATGTGATATATTTGGGGGGAATCTGGTATTTCTGGCAGAAAATGTCCTATTTTGGGGATAAAAGAGGTATTTGTGGGTGAAAAGGTCCTCTTTGAAGGGGGAAACATGGTATTCCTTGGAGAAGATGTGATATACCTGGGAGAAATCTGGCATTTCATGAAGAAATTGTCCTATTTTGGGGATAAAAGTGGTATTTGTGGGTGAAAAGGTCCTATTTGAAGGGGGAAACCTGGTATTTCTTGGAGAAGATGTGATATATTTGGGAGAAATGTGGCATGTCTGGAAGAAACTGTCCTATTTTGGGATAAAAGAGGTATTTGTGGGTGAAAAGGTGCTATTTGAAGGGGGGAAACCTGGTATTTCTTGGAGAAGATGTGATATATTTGGGAGAAATGTGGCATTTCTGGAAGAAACTGTCGTATTTTGGGGATAAAAGAGGTATTTGTGGGTGAAAAGGTCCTATTTCAAGGGGGAAAGCTGGTATTTCTTGGAGAAGATGTTGTAAATTTTGGGAGAAATGTGGCATTTCTGGAAGAAACTGTCGTATTTTGGGGATAAAACAGGTATTTGTGGGTGACAAGGTCCTATTTGAAGGGGGAAACCTGGTATTTCTAGGAGAAGATATGATATATTTGGGAGAAATGTGGCATGTCTGGAAGAAACTGTCCTATTTTGGGGATAACACAGGTATTTGTGGGTGAAAAGGTCCAATTTGAAGGGGGAAACCTGGTATTTCTTGGAGAAGATGTGATATATTTGGGAGAAATGTGGCATTTGTGGAAGAAACTGTCCTATTTTGGGGATAAAAGAGGTATTTGTGGGTGAAAAGGTCCTATTTGAAGGGGGAAACCTGGTATTTCTTGGAGATGATGTGATATATTTGGGACAAATGTGGCATTTCTGGAAGAAAATGTCCAATTTGGGGGGAGAAGTCTGGTATTTGTGGGAGAAAAGGTTCTATTTGATGGGGGAAACCTGGTATTTCTTGGAGAAGATGTGATATATTTGGGAGAAATCTGGCATTTCTGGATGAAAGTGTCCTATTTTGGGGATAAAAGAGGTATTTGTGGGTGAAAAGGTCCTATTTGAAGGGGGAAAGCTGGTATTTCTTGGAGAAGATGTGATATATTTGGGAGAAATGTGGCCTTTCTGGAAGAAACTGTCCTATTTTGGGGATAAAAGAGGTATTTGTGGGTGAAAAGGTCCTATTTGAAGGGGAAAGCTGGTATTTCTTGGAGAAGATGTGATATATTTGGGAGAAATGTGGCATGTCTGGAAGAAACTGTCCTCTTTTGAGGATAAAAGAGGTGTTTGTGGGTGAAAAGGTCCTATTTGAAGGGGGAAACCTGGTATTTCTTGGAGAAGATGTGATATATTTGGGAGAAATGTGGCATTTCTGGAAGAAACTGTCCTATTTTGGGGATCAACCAGGTATTTGTGTGTGAAAAGGTCCTATTTCCAGGGGGAAACCTGGTATTTCTTGGAGAAGATGTGATCTATTTGGGAGAAATGTGGCATGTCAGGAAGAAACTGTCCTATTTTGGGGATAAAAGAGGTGTTTGTGGGTGAAAAGGTCCTATTTGAAGGGGGAAACCTGGTATTTCTTGGAGAAGATGTGATATATTTGGGAGAAATCTGGCATTTCTGGAAGACAATGTCCTATTTGGGGGATAAAACAGGTATTTGTGGGTGAAAAGGTCCTATTTGAAGGGGGAAACCTGGTATTTCTTGGAGAAGATGTGATATATTTGGGAGAAATGTGGCATTCCTGGGTGAAACTGTCCTATTTTGGGGATAAAAGAGGTATTTGTGGGTGAAAAGGTCCTATTTGAAGGGGGAAAGCTGGTATTTCTTGGAGAAGATGTGATATATTTGGGAGAAATCTGGCATTTCTGGAAGACAATTTCCTATTTTGGGGATAAAACAGGTATTTGTGGGTGAAAAGGTCCTATTTGAAGGGGGAAACCTGGTATTTCTTGGAGAAGATGTGATATATTTGGGGGAAATCTGGTATTTCTGGCAGAAACTGTCCTATTTTGGGGATAAAAGAGGTATTTGTGGGTGAAAAGGTCCTATTTGAAGGGGGAAACCTGGTATTTCTTGGAGAAGATGTGATATATTTGAGAGAAATGTGGCATTTCTGGAAGAAACTGTCCTCTTTTGGGGGGAGAAGGCGGGCATTAGAGGGAGAAAAGGTCCTATTTGAAGGGGGAAACCTGGTATTTCTTGGAGAAGATGTGATATATTTGGGAGAAATGTGGCATTCCTGGAAGAAAATGTCCTATTTTTGGGATAAAAGAGGTATTTGTGGGCGAAAAGGTCCTATTTCAAGGGGGAAACCTGGTATTTCTTGGAGAAGATGTGATATATTTGGGAGAAATCTGGCATTTCTGGAAGACAATGTCCTCTTTTGGGGATAAAAGAGGTATTTGTGGGTGAAAAGGTCCTATTTGAAGGGGGAAAGCTGGTATTTCTTGGAGAAGATGTGATATATTTGGGAGAAATCTGGCATTTCTGGAAGAAACTGTCCTATTTTGGGGATCAAACAGGTATTTGTGGGTGAAAAGTTGCTATTTCCAGGGGGAAACCTGGTATTTCTTGGAGAAGATGTGATATATTTGGGAGAAATCTGGCATTTCTGGAAGAAACTGTCGTATTTTGGGGATAAAACAGGTATTTGTGGGTGAAAAGGTCCTATTTGAAGGGGGAAACCTGGTATTTCTTGGAGAAGATGTTCTATATTTGGGAGAAATCTGGCATTTCTGGAAGAAACTGTCCTATTTTGGGGATCAAACAGGTATTTGTGGGTGAAAAGGTCCTATTTGAAGGGGGAAACCTGGTATTTCTTGGAGAAGATGTTCTATATTTGGGAGAAATCTGGCATTTCTGGAAGAAAGTGAATTATTTTTGGGATAAAACAGGTATTTGTGGGTGAAAAGGTCCTATTTGAAGGGGGAACCCTGGTATTTCTTGGAGAAGATGTGATCTACTTGGGAGAAATGTGGCCTTTCTGGAAGAAACTGTCCTATTTTGGGGATCAAACAGGTATTTGTGGGTGAAAAGGTCCTATTTGAAGGGGGAAACCTGTTATTTCTTGGAGAAGATGTGATATATTTGGGAGAAATGTGGCATTTCTGGAAGAAACTGTCCTATTTTGGGGATCAAAAAGGTATTTGTGGGTGAAATGTTGCTATTTCAAGGGGGAATCCAGGTATTTCTTGGAGAAGGTGTGATATATTTGGGAGAAATGTGGCATTTCTGGAAGAAACTGTCCTATTTTGGGGATAAAAGAGTTATCTGTGGTGAAAAGGTCCAATTTGATGGGGGAAACCCGGTATTTCTTGGAGAAGATGTGATCTATTTGGGAGAAATTTGGCATTTCTGGAAGATAATGTCCTATTTTGGGGATAAAACAGGTATTTGTGGGTGAAAAGGTGCTATTTCCAGGGGGGAAACCTGGTATTTCTTGGAGAAGATGTGATATATTTGGGAGAAATCTGGCATTTCTGGAAGACAATGTCCTATTTTGGGGATAACACAGGTATTTGTGGGTGAAAAGGTCCTATTTGAAGGGGGAACTCTGGTATTTCTTGGAGAAGATGTGATATATTTGGGAGAAATGTGGCATTTCTGGAAGAAACTGTCCTATTTTGGGGATAACACAGGTATTTGTGGGTGAAAAGATCCTATTTCAAGGGGGAAAGCTGGTATTTCTTGGAGAAGATGTGATATATTTGGGAGAAATGTGGCATTTCTGGAAGAAAGTGTCCTATTTTGGGGATAAAACAGGTATTTGTGGGTGCAAAGGTCCTATTTGAAGGGGGAATCCTGGTATTTCTTGGAGAAGATGAGATATATTTGGGAGAAATGTGGCATTTCTGGAAGAAAATGTCCTATTTTGTGGATAAAAGAGGTATTTGTGGGTGAAAAGGTCCTATTTGAAGGGGGAATCCAGGTATTTCTTGGAGAAGATGTGATATATTTGGGAGAAATGTGGCATTTCAGGAAGACAATGTCCTATCTTGGGGATAAAAGAGGTATTTGTGGGTGAAAAGGTCCTATTTGAAGGGGGAAACCTGGTATTTCTTGGAGAAGATGTGATATATTTGGGAGAAATCTGGCATGTCTGGAAGACAATGTCCTATTCTGGGGATCAAACAGGTATTTGTGGGTGACAAGGTCCTATTTGAAGGGGGAAACGTGGTATTTCTTGGAGAAGATGTGATATATTTGGGAGAAATGTGGCATTTCTGGAAGAAACCGTCCTATTTTGGGGATAAAAGAGGTATTTGTGGGTGAAAAGGTCCTATTTGAAGGGGGAAACCTGGTATTTCTTGGAGAAGATGTGATATATTTGGGAGAAAGGTGGCATTTCTGGAAGAAACAGTCCTATTTTGGGGATAAAAGAGGTATTTGTGGGTGAAAAGGTCCTATTTGAAGGGGGAAACCTGGTATTTCTTGGAGAAGATGTTCTATATTTGGGAGAAATCTGGCATGTCTGGAAGAAAAAGTCCAATTTGGGGGGAGAAGGCGGGCATTTCTGGGAGAAAAGGTCCTATTTGAAGGGGGAAACCTGGTATTTCTTGGAGAAAATGTGATATATTTGGGAGAAATCTGGCATTTCTGGAAGAAAATGTCCTCTTTTGGGGATGAAACAGCTATTTGTGGGTGAAAAGGTCCTATTTGAAGGGGGAAACGTGGTATTTCTTGGAGAAGATGTGATATACTTGGGAGAAATATGGCATTTCTGGAAGAAACTGTCCTCTTTTGGGGATAAAAGAGGTATTTGTGGGTGAAAAGGTCCTATTTGAAGGGGGAAACCTGGTATTTCTTGGAGAAGATGTGATATATTTGGGAGAAATGTGGCATTTCTGGAAGAAACTGTCCTATTTGGGGGATAAAAGAGGTATTTGTGGGTGAAAAGTTCCTATTTGAAGGGGGAAAGCTGGTATTTCTTGTAGAAGATGTGATATATTTGGGAGAAATGTGGCATTTCTGGAAGAAACTGTCGTATTTTGGGGATAAAACAGGTATTTCTGGGTGAAAAGGTCCTATTTCAAGGGGGAAACCTGGTATTTCTTGGAGAAGATGTGATATATTTGGGAGAAATGTGGCATTTCTGGAAGAAACTGTCGTATTTTGGGGATAAAACTGGTATTTGTGGGTGAAAAGTCCTATTTCAAGGGGGAAACCTGGTATTTCTTGGAGAAGATGTTCTATATTTGAGAGAAATGTGGCATTTCTGGAAGAAAATGTCCAATTTGGGGGAGAAGTCTGGTATTTGTGGGTGAAAAAGTTCTATTTGAAGGGGGAAACCTGGTATTTCTTGGAGAAGATGTGATATATTTGGGAGAAATGTGGCATTTCTGGAAGACAATGTCCTATTTTGTGGATAAAACAGGTATTTCTGGGTGAAAAGTTTCTATTTGAAGGGGGATCCAGGTATTTCTTGGTGAAGATGTGATATATTTGGGAGAAATCTGGCATTTGTGGAAGACAATGTCCTATTTTGGGGATAAAACAGGTATTTGTGGGTGAAAAGGTGCTATTTGAAGGGGGAAACCTGGTATTTCTTGGAGAAGATGTGATATATTTGGGAGAAATCTGGCATTTCAGGAAGAAACTGTCCTATTTTGGGGATAACACAGGTATTTGTGGGTGAAAAGGTCCTATTTGAAGGGGGAAAGCTGGTATTTCTTGGAGAAGATGTTCTATATTTGGGAGAAATGTGGCATTTCTGGAAGATAGTGTCCTATTTTGGGGATAAAAGAGGTATCAGTTGGTGAAAAGGTCCTATTTGAAGGGGGAAACCTGGTATTTCTTGGAGAAGATGTGATATATTTGGGAGAAATGTGGCCTTTCTGGAAGAAACAGTCCTATTTTGGGGATAAAAGAGGTATTTGTGGGTGAAAAGGTCCTATTTGAAGGGGGAAAGCTGGTATTTCTTGGAGAAGATGTGATATATTTGGGAGAAATCTGGCATGTCTAGAAGAAACTGTCCTCTTTTGAGGATAAAACAGGTACTTGTGGGTGAAAAGGTCCTATTTGAAGGGGGAATGCTGGTATTTTTTGGAGTAGATGTGATATATTTGGGAGAAATGTGGCATTTCTGGCAGAAACTGTCCTATTTTGGGGATAAAACAGGTATTTGTGGGTGAAAATGTCCAATGTCCAGGGGGAAACCTGGTATTTCTTGGAGAAGATGTGATATATTTGGGAGAAATCCTGCATGTCTGGAAGACAATTTCCTCTTTGGGGATAAAACAGGTATTTGTGGGTGAAAAAGTCCTATTTGAAGGGGGAAACCTGGTATTTCTTGGAGAAGATGTGATTAATTTGGGTGAAATGTGGCATTTCTGGAAGAAACTGTCCTATTTTGGGGATAAAAGAGGTATTTGTGGGTGAAAATGTCCAATTTCAAGGGGGAAAGCTGGTATTTCTTGGAGAAGATGTGATATATTTGGGAGAAATGTGGCATTTCTGGAAGAAAATGTCCTATTTTGGGGATAAAAGAGGTATTTGTGGGTGAAAATGTCCAATTTCAAGGGGGAAAGCTGGCATTTCTTGGAGAAGATGTGATATGTTTGGGAGAAATGTGGCATTTCTGGAAGAAACTGTTCTATTTTGGGGATAAAGCAGGTGTTTGTGGGTGAAAATGTCCAATGTCCTGGGGGAAACCTGGTATTTCTTGGAGAAGATGTGATATATTTGGGAGAAATGTGGCATTTCTGGAAGAAACTGTCCTCTTTTGGGGATAAAACAGGTATTTGTTGGTGAAAAGGTCCTATTTGAAGGGGGAAACCTGGTATTTTTTGGAGAAGATGTGATATATTTGGGAGAAATCTGGCATTTCTGGAAGGAAATGTCCTATTTTGGGGATAAAAGAGGTATCTGTGGGTGCAAAGGTCCTCTTTGAAGGGGGAACCCTGGTATTTCGTGGAGAAGATGTGATATATTTGGGAGATATGTGGCAATTCTGCAAGAAACTGTCCTATTTGGGGGGTGATGGCTGGTATATGTGGGTGAAAAGGTCCTATTTGAAGGGGGAAACGTGGTATTTCTTGGAGAAGATGTGATATATTTGGGAGAAATGTGGCCTTTCTGGAAGAAACTGTCCTATTTTGGGAATAAAACAGGTATTTGTGGGTGACAAGGTCCTATTTGAAGGGGGAAACCTGGTATTTCTTGGAGAAGATGTGATATAATTGGGAGAAATGTGGCATGTCTGGAAGAAAATGTCCAATTTGGGGGATAAAAGAGGTATTTGTGGGTGAAAAGGTCCTATTTGAAGGGGGAAAGCTGGTATTTCTTGGAGAAGATGTGATATATTTGGGAGAAATGTGGCATTCCTGGAAGAAACTGTCCTCTTTTGGGGATAAAACAAGTATTTGTGGGTGAAAAGGTTGTATTTGAAGGGGGAAAGCTGGTATTTCTTGGAGAAGATGTGATATATTTGGGAGAAATCTGGCATGTCTGGAAGGCAATTTCCTATTTTGGGGATCAAACAGGTATTTGTGGGTGAAAATGTCCTATTTGAAGGGGGAATGCTGGTATTTCTTGGAGTAGATGTGATATATTTGGGAGAAATGTGGCATTTCTGGCAGAAACTGTCCTATTTTGAGGATAAAAGAGGTATTTGTGGGTGAAAAGGTCCTATTTGAAGGGGGAAAGCTGGTATTTCTTGGAGAAGATGTGATATATTTGGGAGAAATGTGGCCTTTCTGGAAGAAACTGTCCTATTTTGGGGATCAAACAGGTATTTGTGGGTGAAAAGGTCCTATTTGAAGGGGGAAACCTGGTATTTCTTGGAGAAGATGTGATATATTTGGGAGAAATCTGGCATGTCAGGATAGAAATGTCCTATTTTGGGGATAAAAGAGGTATTTGTGGGTGAAAAGGTCCTATTTGAAGGGGGAAAGCTGGTATTTCTTGGAGATGATGTGATATATTTGGGAGAAATGTGGCCTTTCTGGAAGAAACTGTCCGATTTTGGGGATGAAACCGGTATTTGTGGGTGAAAAGGCCCTATTTGTAGGGGGAAACCTGGTATTTCTTGGAGTAGATGAGATATATTTGGGAGAAATCTGGCATTTCTTGAAGAAACTGTCCTCTTTTGGGATAAAAGAGGTATTTCTGGGTGAAAAGGTGCTATTTCCAGGGGGAAACCTGGTATTTCTTGGAGAAGATGTGATATATTTGGGAGAAATCTGGCATGTCTGGAAGAAACTGTCCTATTTTGGGGATAAAAGAGGTATTTGTGGGTGAAAAGGTCCTATTTGAAGGGGGAAACCTGGTATTTCTTGGAGAAGATGTGATAAATTTTGGGGGAAATCTGGCATTTCTGGAAGACAATGTCCTCTATTGGGTATAAAACAGGTATTTGTGGGTGACAAGGTCCTATTTGAAGGGGGAAAGCTGGTATTTCTTGGAGAAGATGTGATGTGTTTGGGAGAAATGTGGCCTTTCTGAAAGAAACTGTCCTATTTTGGGGATAAGAGAGGTATTTGTGGGTGAAAAGGTCCTATTTGAAGGGGGAAACCTGGTATTTCTTGGAGAAGATGTGATCTATTTGGGAGAAATGTGGCATTTCTGGAAGAAACAGTCCTATTTTGGGGATAAAAGAGGTATTTGTGGGTGAAAAGGTCCTATTTGAAGGGGGAAACCTGGTATTTCTTGGAGAAGATGTGATATATTTGGGAGAAATGTGGCCTTTCTGGAAGAAACAGTCCTATTTTGGGGATAAAAGAGGTATTTGTGGGTGAAAAGGTCCTATTTGAAGGGGGAACCCTGGTATTTCTTGGAGAAGATGTGATATATTTGGGAGAAATGTGGCATTCCTGGAAGAAAAAGTCCAATTTGGGGGGAGAAGTCGGGCATTTGTGGGAGAAAAGGTCCTATTTGAAGGGGGAAACCTGGTATTTCTTGGAGAAAATGTGATATATTTGGGAGAAATCTGGCATTTCTGGAAGAAAATGTCCTCTTTTGGGGATGAAACAGCTATTTGTGGGTGAAAAGGTCCTATTTGAAGGGGGAACCCTGGTATTTCTTGGAGAAGATGTGATATACTTGGGAGAAATATGGCATTTCTGGAAGAAACTGTCCTATTTTGGGGATAAAAGAGGTATTTGTGGGTGAAAAGGTGCTATTTCAAGGGGGAAACCTGGTATTTCTTGGAGAAGATGTGATATATTTGGGAGAAATGTGGCATTTCTGGAAGAAACTGTCCTATTTGGGGGATAAAAGAGGTATTTGTGGGTGAAATGTTCCTATTTGAAGGGGGAAAGCTGGTATTTCTTGGAGAAGATGTGATATATTTGGGAGAAATGTGGCATTTCTGGAAGAAACTGTCGTATTTTGGGGATAAAAGAGGTATTAGTGGGTGAAAAGGTCCTATTTGAAGGGGGAAAGCTGGTATTTCTTGGAGAAGATGTTGAAAATTTTGGGAGAAATGTGGCATTTCTGGAAGAAACTGTCGTATTTTGGGGATAAAACAGGTATTTGTGGGTGACAAGGTCCTATTTGAAGGGGGAAAGCTGGTATTTCTTGGAGAAGATGTGATATATTTGAGAGAAATGTGGCATTTCTGGAAGAAACTGTCCTATTTGGGTTGAGAAGCCTGGTATTTGTGGGAGAAAAGGTTTTATTTGAAGGGGGAAACCTGGTATTTCTTGGAGATGATGTGATATATTTGGGAGAAATGTGGCATTTCTGGAAGAAAGTGTCCTATTTTGGGGATAAAGGAGGTATTTGCGGGTGAAAAGGTCCTATTTGAAGGGGGAAACCTGGTATTTCTTGGAGAAGATGTGATATATTTGGGAGAAATCTGGCATTTCTGGAAGACAATGTCCTATTTTGGGGATAAAACGGGTATTTGTGGGTGAAAAGGTGCTATTTGTAGGGGGAAACCTGGTATTTCTTGGAGAAGATGTGATATATTTGGGAGAAATCTGGCATTTCTGGAAGAAACTGTCCTATTTTGGGGATCAAACAGGTATTTGTGGGTGAAAAGGTCCTATTTGAAGGGGGAAAGCTGGTATTTCTTGGAGAAGATGTGATATATTTGGGAGAAATCTGGCATTTCTGGAAGAAAGTGTCCTATTTTGGGGATAAAAGAGGTATCTGTGAGTGAAAAGGTCCTATTTGAAGGGGGAAAGCTGGTATTTCTTGGAGAAGATGTGATATATTTGGGAGAAATGTGGCCTTTCTGGAAGAAACTGTCCTCTTTTGGGGATAAAAGAGGTATTTGTGGGTGAAAAGGTCCTATTTGAAGGGGGAAAGCTGGTATTTCTTGGAGAAGATGTGATATATTTGGGAGAAATGTGGCATGTCTGGAAGAAACTGTCCTCTTTTGAGGATAAAACAGGTATTTGTGGGTGAAAAGGTCCTATTTGAAGGGGGAATGCTGGTATTTCTAGGAGTAGATGTGAACTATTTGGGAGAAATGTGGCATTTCTGGCAGAAACTGTCCTATTTTGGGGATAAAACAGGTATTTGTGGGTGAAAATGTCCAATGTCCAGGGGGAAACCTGGTATTTCTTGGAGAAGATGAGATATATTTGGGAGAAATGTGGCATGTCTGGAAGAAACTGTCCTATTTTGGGGATCATACAGGTATTTGTGGATGAGAAGGTTCTATATGAAGGGGGAAACCTGGTATTTCTTGGAGAAGATGTGATATATTTGGGAGAAATGTGGCATTTCTGGAAGAAACTGTCCTATTTTGGGGATAAAACAGGTATTTGTGGGTGAAAATGTCCAATGTCCAGGGGGAAAGCTGGTATTTCTTGGAGAAGATGTGATATATTTGGGAGAAATGTGGCATTTCTGGAAGAAACAGTCCTATTTTGGAGGAAAAGTCTGGTATTTGTGGGTGAAAAAGTCCTCTTTGAAGGGGTAAAGCTGGTATTTCTTGGAGAAGATGTAATATATTTGGGCGAAATGTGGCATTTGTGGAAGAAACTGTCCTATTTTGGGGATCAAACAGGTATTTGTGGGTGAAAAGGTCCTCTTTGAAGGGGGAAAGCTGGTATTTCTTGGAGAAGATGTGGTATATTTGGGAGAAATCCTGCATGTCTGGAAGACAATTTCCTCTTTGGGGATAAAACAGGTATTTGAGGGTGAAAAAGTCCAATTTGAAGGGGGAAACCTGGTATTTCTTGGAGAAGATGTGATTAATTTGGGAGAAATGTGGCATTTCTGGAAGAATCTGTCCTATTTTGGGGATAAAAGAGGTATTTGTGGGTGAAAATGTCCAATTTGAAGGGGGAAAGCTGGTATTTCTTGGAGAAGATGTGATATATTTGAGAGAAATGTGGCATTTCTGGAAGAAAATGTCCTATTTTGGGGATAAAGCAGGTGTTTGTGGGTGAAAATGTCCAATGTCCAGGGGGAAACCTGGTATTTCTTGGAGAAGATGTGATATATTTGGGAGAAATGTGGCATTTCTGGAAGAAACTGTCCTCTTTTGGGGATAAAACAGGTATTTGTTGGTGAAAAGGTCCTATTTGAAGGGGGAAACCTGGTATTTCTTGGAGAAGATGTGATATATTTGGGAGAAATCTGGCATGTCAGGAAGGAAATGTCCTATTTTGGGGATAAAAGAGGTATCTGTGGGTGCAAAGGTCCTATTTGAAGGGGGAACCCTGGTATTTCTTGGAGAAGATGATATATATTTGGGAGATATGTGGCATTTCTGCAAGAAACTGTCCTATTTGGGGGGTGATGGCTGGGATATGTGGGTGAAAAGGTCCTATTTGAAGGGGGAAACCTGGTATTTCTTGGAGAAGATGTGATATATTTGGGAGAAATCTGGCATTTCTGGAAGAAACTGTCCGCTTTTGGGGATAAAAGAGGTATTTGTGGGTGAAAAGTTCCTATTTGAAGGGGGAAACCTGGTATTTCTTGGAGAAGATGTGATATATTTGGGAGAAATCTGGCATGTCTGGAAGGCAATTTCATATTTTGGGGATAAAAGAGGTATTTGTGGGTGAAAATGTCCCATTTGAAGGGGGAATGCTGGTATTTCTTGGAGTAGATGTGATATATTTGGGAGAAATGTGGCATTTCTGGCAGAAACTGTCCTATTTTGGGGATAAAACAGGTATTTGTGGGTGAAAAGGTCCGATGTCCAGGGGGAAACCTGGTATTTCTAGGAGAAGATGTGATATATTTGGGAGAAATCAGGCATGTCAGGAAGGAAATTTCCTATTTTGGGGATAAAAGAGGTATTTGTGGGTGAAAAGGTCCTATTTGAAGGGGGAAAGCTGGTATTTCTTGGAGATGATGTGATATATTTGGGAGAAATGTGGCATGTCCGGAAGAAACTGTCCGATTTTGGGGATAAAAGAGGTATTTGTGGGTGAAAAGGTCCTATTTGAAGGGGGAACTCTGGTATTTCTTGGAGAAGATGTGATATATTTGGGAGAAATGTGGCATTTCTGGAAGACAATGTCCTCTTTTGTGTATAAAACAGGTATTTGTGGGTGACAAGGTCCTATTTGAAGGGGGAAAGCTGGTATTTCTTGGAGAAGATGTGATGTGTTTGGGAGAAATGTGGCCTTTCTGAAAGAAACTGTCCTATTTTGGGGATAAGAGAGGTATTTGTGGGTGAAAAGGTCCTATTTGAAGGGGGAAAGCTGGTATTTCTTGGGGAAGATGTGATATATTTGGGAGAAATCTGGCATTTCTGGAAGAAAATATCCAATTAGGTGGGAGAAGTCTGGTATTTGTGGGAGAAAAGTTCCTATTTGAAAGGGGAAAGCTGGTATTTCTTGGAGAAGATGTGATATATTTGGGAGAAATGTGGCATTTCTGGAAGAAAGTGTCCTCTTTTGGGGGTCAAACAGGTATTACAGGGTGAAAATGTCCTATTTGAAGGGGGAAAGCTGGTATTTCTTGGAGAAGATGTGATATATTTGGGAGAAATCTGGCATTTCTGGAAGAAAATGTCCTATTTTGCGGATAAAAGAGGTAGTTGAGGGTGACAAGGTCCTATTTGAAGGGGGAAACCTGGTATTTCTTGGAGTAGATGTGATATATTTGGGAGAAATCTGGCATGTCTGGAAGACAATTTCCTATTTTGGGGATAAAACAGGTATTTGTGGGTGAAAAGGTCCTATTTGAAGGGGGAAACCTGGTATTTCTTGGAGAAGATGTGATATATTTGGGAGAAATCTGGCATGTCAGGAAGGAAATATCCTATTTTGTGGATAAAAGAGGTTTCAGTGGGTGCAAAGGTCATATTTGAAGGGGGAACCCTGGTATTTCTTGGAGTAGATGTGATATATTTTGTTGAAATGTGGCATTTCTGCAAGAAACTGTCCTATATGGGGGGCGTGATGGCTGGTATTTGTGGGTGAAAAGGTCCTATTTTCAGGGGGAAACGTGGTATTTCTTGGAGAAGATGTGATATATTTGGGAGAAATGTGGCATTTCTGGAAGAAACTGTCCTATTTTGGGGATCAAACAGGTATTTGTGGGTGAAAAGGTCCTATTTCCAGGGGGAAACCTGGTATTTCTTGGAGAAGATGTGATATATTTGGGAGAAATGTGGCCTTTCTGGAAGAAACTGTCCTATTTTGGGGATCAAACAGGTATTTGTGGGTGAAAAGGTCCTATTTGAAGGGGGAAACCTGGTATTTCTTGTAGAAGATGTTCTATATTTTGGAGAAATCTGGCATGTCATGAAGAAACTGTCCTATTTTGGGGATAAAAGAGGTATTTGTGGGTGAAAAGGTCCTATTTGAAAGGGGAATGCTGGTATTTCTTGGAGTAGATGTGATATATTTGGGAGAAATGTGGCATTTCTGGCAGAAAATGTCCTCTTTTGGGGATAAAAGAGGTATTTGTGGGTGAAAAGTTCATATTTGAAGGGGTAAACCCGGTATTTCTTGGAGAAGATGTGATATATTTGGGAGAAATGTGGCCTTTCTGGACGAAACTGTCCTATTTTGGGGATAAAAGAGGTATTTGTGGGTGAAAATGTCCAATGTCCAGGGGGAAACCTGGTATTTCTTGGAAAAGATGTGATATATTTGGGAGAAATGTGGCATGTCAGGAAGAAACTGTCCTATTTTGGGGATAAAAGAGGTATTTGTGGGTGAAAAGGTCCTATTTGAAGGGGGAAACCTGTTATTTCTTGGAGGAGATGTTCTATATTAGGGAGAAATGTAGCATTTCTGGAAGAAACCGTCCTCTTTTGGGGATCAAACAGGTATTTGTGGGTGAAAAGGTCCTATTTGAAGGGGGAAAGTTGGTATTTCTTGGAGAAATGTGATATATTTGGGTGAAATGTGGCCTTTCAGGAAGAAACTGTAGTATTTTGGGGATAAAAGAGGTATTTGTGGGTGACAAGGTCCTATTTGAAGGGGGAAACGTGGTATTTCTTGGAGAAGATGTGATATATTTGGGAGAAATGTGGCATTTCTGGGAGAAACTGTCCTATTTTGGGGATCAAACAGGTATTTGTGGGTGAAAATGTCCAATTTGAAGGGGGAAACCTGGTATTTCTTGGAGAAGATGTGATATATTTGGGAGAAATCTGGCATGTCTGGAAGAAAATGTCCTATTTTGGGATGGAACAGGTATTTGTGGGCGAAAAGGTCCTATTTCCAGGGGGAAACCTGGTATTTCTTGGAGAAGATGTGCTATATTTGGGAGAAATGTGGCATTTCTGGAAGAAAATGTCCAATTTGGGGGGAGAAGTCCGTTATTTGTGGGAGAAAAGGTTCTATTTTCAGGGGTAAACCTGGTATTTCTTGGAGAAGATGTGATATATTTGGGAGAAATCTGGCATTTCTGGAAGAAACTGTCCTCTTTTGGGGATAAAACAGGTATTTGTGGGTGACAAGGTCCTATTTGAAGGGGGAAACGTGGTATTTCTTGGAGAAGATGTGATATATTTGGGAGAAATGTGGCATTTCTGGAAGACAATGTCCTATTTTGGGGATACAACAGGTATTTGTGGGTGAAAAGGTCCTATTTGAAGGGGGAAAGCGGGTATTTCTTGGAGAAGATGTGATATATTTGGGAGAAATGTGGCATTTCTGGCAGAAACTGTCCTATTTTGGGGATAAAAGAGGTATTTGTGGGTGACAAGGTCCTATTTGAAGGGGGAAACCTGGTATTTCTTGGAGAAGATGTGATATATTTGAGAGAAATGTGGCCTTTCTGGAAGAAACTGTCCTATTTTGGGGATAAAACAGGTATTTGTGGGTGAAAAGGTCCTATTCGAAGGGGGAAACCTGGTATTTCTTGGAGAAGATGTGATATATTTGGGAGAAATGTGGCATTTCTGGAAGAAACTGTCCTATTTTGGGGATAAAAGAGGCATTTGTGGGTGAAAAGGTCCTATTTCCAGGGGGAAACCTGGTATTTCTTGGAGAAGTTGTTCTATATTTTGGAGAAATGTGGCATTTCTGGAAGAAACTGTCCTCTTTTGAGGATAAAAGAGTTATTTGTGGGTGACAAGGTCCTCTTTGAAGGGGGAATGCTGGTATTTCTTGGAGTAGATGTGATATATTTGGGAGAAATGTGGCATTTCTAGAAGAAACTGTCCTATTTTGGGGATAAAAGACGAATTTGTGGGTGAAAAGGTCCTATTTGAAGGGGGAAAGCTGGTATTTCTTGGAGAAGATGTGATATACTTGGGAGAAATGTGGCCTTTCTGGAAGAAACTGTCCTATTTTGGGGATAAAAGAGGTATTTGTGTGTGAAAATGTCCAATGTCCAGGGGGAAAGCTGGTATTTCTTGGAGAAGATGTGCTATATTTGGGAGAAATGTGGCCTTTCTGGAAGAAACTGTCCTATTTTGGGGATAAAAGAGGTATTTGTGGGTGAAAAGGCCCTATTTGAAGGGGGAAACCTGGTATTTCTTGGAGAAGATGTGATATATTTGGGAGAAATGTGGCATTTCTGAAAGAAACTGTCCTATTTTGGGGAAAAAAGCGGTATTTGTGGGTGATAAGTTCCTATTTGAAGGGGGAAACCTGGTATTTCTTGGAGAAGATATGATATATTTGGGAGAAATCTGGCATGTCTGGAAGAAAAAGTCCAATTTGGGGGGAGAAGGCTGTTATTTGTGGGTGAAAAGGTCCTATTTGAAGGGGGAAACCTGGTATTTCTTGGAGAAGATGTGATATATTTGGGAGAAATGTGGCCTTTCTGGAAGAAACTGTCCTATTTTGGGGATCAAACAGGTATTTGTGGGTGAAAAGGTCCTATTTGAAGGGGGAAACCTGGTATTTCTTGGAGAAGATGTGATATATTTGGGAGAAATCTGGAATGTCCGGAAGAAACTGTCCTATTTTGGGGATAAAACAGGTATTTGAGGGTGAAAATGTCCCATTTGAAGGGGGAAAGCTGGTATTTCTTGGAGAAGATGTGATATATTTGGGAGAAATGTGGCATTTCTGGAAGAAACTGTCCTATTTTGGGGATAAAAGAGGTATTTGTGGGTGAAAAGTTCCTATTTGTAGGGGGAAAGATGGTATTTCTTGGAGAAGATGTGATATATTTGGGAGAAATGTGGCATTTGTGGAAGAAGCTGTCCTATTTTGGGGATAAAAGAGGTATTTGTGGGTGAAATGTCCTATTTGAAGGGGGAAACCTGGTATTTCTTGGAGAAGATGTGATATATTTGGGAGAAATGTGGCATTTCTGGAAGAAACTGTCCTATTTTGGGGATAAAAGAGGTATTTGTGGGTGAAAAGGTCCTATTTGAAGGGGGAAAGATGGTATTTCTTGGAGAAGATGTGATATATTTGGGAGAAATGTGGCATTTCTGGAAGAAGCTGTCCTCTTTTGGGGATAAAACAGGTATTTGTGGGTGAAAAGGTCCTATTTGAAGGGGGAATGCTGGTATTTCTTGGAGTAGATGTGATATATTTGGGAGAAATGTGGCATTTCTGGCAGAAATGTCCTATTTTGGGGATAAAAGAGGTATTTGTGGGTGAAAAGGTCCTATTTGAAGGGGGAAAGCTGGTATTTCTTGGAGAAGATGTGATATATTTGGGAGAAATGTGGCATGTCAGGAAGAAACTGTCCTCTTTTGGGGATAAAAGAGGTATTTGTGGGTGAAAAGGTCCTATTTGAAGGGGGAAACCTGGTATTTCTTGGAGAAGATGTGATATGTTTGGGAGAAATGTGGCCTTTCTGGAAGAAAGTGTCCTATTTTGGGGATCAAAGAGGTATTTGTGGGTGAAAAGGTCCTATTTGAAGGGGGAAACCTGGTATTTCTTGGAGAAGATGTGATATATTTGGGCAAAATGCGGCATTTCTGGAAGAAACTGTCCTATTTTGGGGATAAAAGAGGTATTTGTGGGTGAAAAGGTCCTATTTGAAGGGGGAAAACTGGTATTTCTTGGAGAAGATGCGATCTATTTGGGAGAAATGTGGCATTTCTGGAAGAAAACGTCCTATTTTGGGATCAAACAGGTATTTGCGGGAGAAAATGTGCTACTTCCAGGGGGAAACCTGGTGTTTCTTGGAGAAGATGTGATATATTTGGGAGATATGTGGCATGTCTAGAAGAAACTGTCCTCTTTTGGGGATAAAAGAGGTATTTGTGGGTGAAAAGGTCCTATTTGAAGGGGGAAAGCTGGTATTTCTTGGAGAAGATGTGATATATTTGGGAGAAATGTGGCATGTCTGGAAGAAACTGTCCTCATTTGGGGATAAAAGAGGTATGTGTGGGTGAAAAGGACCTATTTGAAGGGGGAACCCTGGTATTTCTTGGAGAAGATGTGATATATTTGGGAGAAATGTGGCATGTCAGGAAGAAACTGTCCTCTTTTGGGGATAAAACAGGTATTTCATGGAGAAAAGGTCCTAATTGAAGGGGGAAAGCTGGTATTTCTTGGAGGAGTTGTGATATATTTGGGAGAAATGTGGCATTTCTGGAAGAAACTGTCCTATTTTGGGGATAAAAGAGGTATTTGTGGGTGAAAAGGTCCTATTTGAAGAGGGAAACCTGGTATTTCTTGGAGGAGATGTGATATATTTGGGAGAAATGTGGCATGTCTGGAAGAAACTGTCCCATTTTGGGGATAAAAGAGGTTTTTTTGGGGAAAAGGTCCTATTTGAAGGGGGAAAGCTGTTATTTCTTGGAGAAGATGTGATGTATTTGGGAGAAATGTGGCATTTCTGGAAGAAACTGTCCTCTTATGGGGATAGAACAGGTATTTGTGCGTGAAAAGGTCCTATTTCCAGGGGAAAACCTGGTATTTCTTGGAGAAGATGTGATATATTTGGGAGAAATGTGGCATGTCTGGATGAAAATGTCCTATTTGGGGGGAGAAGGGTGGTATTTGTGGGAGAAAAGTTCCTATTTCAGGAGGAATCCTGGTATTTCTTGGAGGAGATGTGATATGTTTGGGAGAAATGTGGCCTTTCTGGAAGAAACTGTCCTCTTTTGGGGATAAAACAGGTATTTGTGGGTGAAAAGGTCCTATTTGAAGGGGGAAACCTGGTATTTCTTGGAGAAGATGTGATATGTTTGGGAGAAATCTGGCATTTCTGGAAGACAATGTCCTATTTTGGGGATAAAACAGGTATTTGTGGGAGAAAAGGTGCTATTTGAAGGGGGAAACCTGTTATTTCTTGGACAAGATGTGATATATTTGGGAGAAATCTGGCATTTCTGGAAGAATCTGTCCTATTTTGGGGATCAAACAGGTATTTGTGGGTGAAAAGGTCCTATTTGAAGGGGGAAACCTGGTATTTCTTGGAGAAGATGTGATATATTTGGGAGAAATGTGGCATGTCTGGAAGAAACTGTCCTATGTTGGGGATAAAAGAGGTATTTGTGGGTGAAAAGGTGCAATTTGAAGGGGGAAACCTGGTATTTCTTGGAGAAGATGTGATATATTTGGGAGAAATCTGGCATTTCTGGAAGAAACTGTCCTCTTTTGGGGATAAAAGAGGTATTTGTGGGTGAAAAGGTCCTATTTGAAGGGGAAAACGTGGTATTTCTTGGAGAAGATGTGATATATTTGGGAGAAATGTGGCATGTCTGGAAGAAACTGTCCTCTTTTGGGGATAAAACAGGTACTTGTGGGTGAGAAGGTCCTATTTGAAGGGGGAAAGCTGGTATTTCATGGAGAAGATGTGATCTATTTGGGAGAAATGTGGCATGTCTGGAAGAAACTGTCCTCTTTTGGGGATAAAACAGGTATTTGTGGGTGAAAAGGTCCTATTTGAAGGGGGAAACGTGGTATTTCTTGGAGAAGATGTGATATATTTGGGAGAAATGTGGCATTTCTGGAAGAAACCGAGCTCTTTTGGGGTAAAAGAGGTATTTGTGGGTGAAAAGGTCCTATTTCCAGGGGAAAACCTGGTATTTCTTGGAGAAGAGGTGATATATTTGGGAGAAATGTGGCATTTCTGGAAGAAACTGTCCTCTTTTGGGGATAAAAGAGGTATTTGTGGGTGAAAAGGTCCTATTTGAAGGGGGACCCCTGCTATTTCTTGGAGAAGATGTGATATATTTGGGAGAAATGTGGCATTTCTGGAAGAAACTGTCCTATTTGGGGGATAAAACAGGTATTTGTGGGAGAAAAGGTCCTATTTGAAGGGGGAAAGCTGGTATTTCTTGGAGAAGATGTGATATGTTTGGGAGAAATGTGGCCTTTCTGGAAGAAAATGTCCAATTTGGGGGGAGAAGGCTGGTAGTTTTGGGTGAGAAGGTCCTATTTCAGGAGGAATCCTGGCATTTCTTGGAGAAGATGTGATATATTTGGGAGAAATGTGGCCTTTCCGGAAGAAACTGTCCTCTTTTGGGGATAAAAGAGGTATTAGCGTTTGAAAAGGTCCTATTTGAAGGGGGAACCCTGGTATTTCTTGGAGAAGATGTGATATATTTGGGAGAAATGTGGCATTTCTGGAAGAAAATGTCCTCTTTTGGGGATAAAAGAGGTATTTCATGGAGAAAAGGTACTAATTGAACGGGGAAAGCTGGTATTTCTTGGAGGAGTTGTGATATATTTGGGAGAAATGTGGCATTTCTGGAAGAAACTGGCCTCTTTTGGGGATAAAAGAGGGATTTGTGGGAGAAAAGGTCCTATTTGAAGGGGGAAACCTGGTATTTCTTGGAGGAGATGTGATACATTTGGGAGAAATGTGGCATGTCTGGAAAAAACTGTCCTATTTTGGGGATAAAAGAGGTATTTGTGCGTGAAAAGGTCCTATTTGAAGGGGGAAAGCTGGTATTTCTTGGAGAAGGTGTGATATATTTGGGAGAAATCTGGCATGTCTGGAAGAAACTGTCCTATTTGGGGGATAAAAGAGGTTTTTTTGGGGAAAAGGTCCAATTTGAAGGGGGAAACCTGGTATTTCTTGGAGAAGATGTGATATATTTGGGAGAAATGTGGCATTTCTGGAAGAAACCGAGCTCTTCTGGGGTAAAAGAGGTATTTGTGGGTGAAAAGGTCCTATTTCCAGGGGAAAACCTGGTATTTCTTGGAGAAGATGTGATATATTTGGGAGAAATGTGGCCTTTCTGGAAGAAAATGTCCTATTTGGGGGGAGAAGGGTGGTATTTGTATGAGAAAAGTTCCTATTTCAGGAGGAATCCTGGTATTTCTTGGAGGAGATGTGATATGTTTGGGAGAAATGTGGCCTTTCTGGAAGAAACTGTCCTCTTTTGGGGATAAAAGAGGTATTTGTGGGTGAAAAGGTCCTATTTGAAGGGGGAAACCTGGTATTTCTTGGAGAAGATGTGATCTATTTGGGAGAAATGTGGCATTTCTGGAAGAAACTGTCCTCTTTTGGGGATAAAACAGGTATTTGTGGGTGAAAATGTCCTATTTGAAGGGGGAAACCTGGTATTTCTTGGAGAAGATGTGATATATTTGGGAGAAATGTGGCATTTCTGGAAGAAACTGTCCTCTTTTGGGGATAAAAGAGGTATTTGTGGGTGAAAAGGTCCTATTTGAAGGGGGAATCCTGGTATTTCTTGGAGAAGATGTGATATATTTGGGAGAAATCTGGCATTTCTGGAAGAAACTGTCCTATTTGGGGGATAAAACAGGTATTTGTGGGTGAAAAGGTCCTATTTGAAGGGGGAAACCTGGTATTTCTTGGAGAAGATGTGATATGTTTGGGAGAAATGTGGCCTTTCCGGAAGAAACTGTCCTCTTTTGGGGATAAAAGAGGTATTAGTGGTTGAAAAGGTCCTATTTCCAGGTGGAAACCTGGTATTTCTTGGAGAAGATGTGATATATTTGGGAGAAATGTGGCATGTCTGGAAGAAAATGTCCTCTTTTGGGGATAAAACAGGTATTTCATGGAGAAAAGGTCCTATTTCCAGGGGGAAACCTGGTATTCCTTGGAGAAGATGTGATCTATTTGGGAGAAATGTGGCCTTTCTGGAAGAAACTGTCCTCTTTTGGGGATAAAAGAGGTATTTGTGGGTGAAAAGGTCCTATTTTCAGGGGGAAACCTGGTATTTCTTGGTGAAGATGTGATATATTTTGGAGAAATGAGGCATTTCTGGAAGAAAATGTCCAATTTGGGTGGAGAAGGCTTGTAGTTGTGGGAGAAAACGTCCTATTTCAGGAGGAATCCTGGTATTCCTTGGAGAAGATGTGATCTATTTGGGAGAAATGTGGCATTTCTGGAAGAAACTGTCCTCTTTTGGGGATAAAAGAGGTATTTGTGCGTGAAAAGGTCCTATTTGAAGGGGGAATCCTGGTATTTCTTGGAGAAGATGTGATCTATTTGGGAGAAATGTGGCATGTCTGGAAGAAACTGTCCTCTTTTGGGGATAAAAGAGGTATGTGTGGGTGAAAAGGTCCTATTTGAAGGGGGAAAGCTGGTATTTCTTGGAGAAGATGATCTATTTGGGAGAAATGTGGCCTTTCTGGAAGAAAATGTCCTATTTGGGGGGAGAAGGCTGGTACTTGTGGGAGAAAAGTTCCTATTTCAGGAGGAATCCTGGTATTTCTTGGAGGAGATGTGATATGTTTGGGAGAAATGTGGCATTTCTGGAAGAAACTGTCCTCTTTTGGGGATAAAAGAGGTATTTGTGGGTAAAAAGGTCCTATTTGAAGGGGGAAAGCTGGTATTTCTTGGAGAAGATGTGATATGTTTGGGAGAAATGTGGCATTTCTGGAAGAAACTGTTCTATTTTGGGATAAAAGAGGTATTTGTGGGTGAAAAGGTCCTATTTGAAGGGGGAAACCTGGTATTTCTTGGAGAAGATGTGATCTATTTGGGAGAAATGTGGCCTTTCTGGAAGAAAATGTCCTCTTTTGGGGATAAAAGAGGTATTTCATGGAGAATAGGTCCTAATTGAAGGGGGAATCGTGGTATTTATTGGAGAAGATGTGATATATTTGGGAGAAATGTGGCCTTTCAGGAAGAAACTGTCCTCTTTTGGGGATAAAAGAGGTATTTGTGGAGAAAAGGGCCTATTTGAAGGGGAAACCTGGTATTTCTTGGAGAAGATGTGGTATATTTTGGAGAAATGTGGCATTTCTGGAAGAAACTGTCCTCTTTTGGGGATAAAAGAGGTATTTGTGGGTGAAAAGGTCCTATTTGAAGGGGGAAAGCTGGTATTTCTTGGAGAAGATGTGATCTATTGGGAGAAATGTGGCATGTCTGGAAGAAAATGTCCTATTTGAGGGATAAAAGAGGTATTTGTGGGTGAAAAGGTCCTCTTTCAAGGGGGAAACCTGGTATTTCTTGGAGAAGATGTGATATATTTGGGAGAAATGTGACATGGCTGGAAGAATCTGTCCTCTTTTGGGGATAAAACAGGTATTTGTTGGTGAAAAGCTCCTATTTCAAGGGGGAAAGCTGGTAATTCTATGAGAAGATGTGATATGTTTGGGAGAAATGTGCCTTTCTGGAAGAAAATGTCCTATTTGGGGGATAAAACAGGTATTTGTGGGAGAAAAGGTCCTATTTGAAGGGGGAAACCTGGTATTTCTTGGAGAAGATGTGATATATTTGGGAGCAATGCGGCCTTTCTGGAAGAATCTGTCCTCTTTTGGGGATAAACAGGTATTTGTGGGTGAAAAGGTCCTATTTGAAGGGGGAAACCTGGTATTTCTTGGGGAAGATGTGATATATTTGGGAGAAATGTGGCATTTCTGGCAGAAACTGTCCTATTTTGGGGATCAAACAGGTATTTGTGGGTGAAAAGGTCCTATTTCAAGGGGAAAGCTGGTATTTCTTGGAGAATATGTGATCTATTTGGGAGAAATGTGGCATGTCCGGAAGAAACTGTCCTATTTTGGGGATAAAACAGGTATTGGTGGGTGAAAAGGTCCTATTTGAAGGGGGAAACCTGGTATTTCTTGGAGAACATGTGATATGTTTGGGAGATATCTGGCATGTCTGGAAGAAAATGCCCTATCTGGGGGGAGAAGGATAGTATTTGTCGAAAAAAAGGTCCTATTACAGGAGGAATCCAGGTATTTCTAGGAGGAGAATTGATCTATTTGGAAGAAATGTGGCATTTCTGGAAGAAACTGTCCTCTTTTGGGGATAAAACAGGGATCTGTGGGAGAAAAGGTCCTATTTGAAGGGGGAAACCTGGTATTTCTTGGAGAAGATGTGATATATTTGGGAGAAATGTGGCATGTCCGGAAGAAACTGTCCTATTTTGGGGATAAAAGAGGTATTTGTGTGTGAAAAGGTCCTATTTGAAGCGGGAAACCTGGTATTTCTTGGAGAAGATGTGATCTATTTGGGAGAAATGTGGCCTTTCTGGAAGAAACTGTCCTCTTTTGGGGATAAAACAGGTATTTGTGGGTGAAAAGGTCCTATTTCAAGGCGGAAACCTGGTATTTCTTGGAGAAGATGTGATATGTTTGGGAGAAATCTGGCATGTCTGGAAGAAAATGTCCTAACTGGGGGGAGAAGGCTGGTATTCCTGAGAGAATAAGTCCTATATCAGGTGGAATCCTTGTATTTCTTGGAGAAGATGTGATATATTTGGGAGAAATGTGGCCTTTCTGGCAGAAACTGTCCTATTTTGTGGATAAAAGAGGTATTTGTGGGTGAAAAGGTCTTATTTCAAGGGGGAAACCTGGTATTTCTTGGAGATGATGTGATATATTTGGGAGAAATCTGGCCTTTCTGGAAGAAATTGTCCTCTTTTGGGGATAAAAGACGTATTTGTGGGTGAAAAGGTCCTATTTGAAGGGGGAAACCTGTTATGTCTTGGAGAAGATGTGATATATTTGGGAGAAATTTGGCCTTTCTTGAAGAAACTGTCCTGTTTTGGGGATAAAAGAGTATTTGTGGGTGAAAAGGTCCTATTTGAAGGGGGAAATCTGGTATTTCTTGGAGAAGATGTGATATATTTGGGAGAAATGTGGCATGTCTGGAAGAATCTGTCCTCTTTTGTGGATAAAAGAGGTATTTGTGGGTGAAAAGGTCCTATTTGAAGGGGGAAACCTGGTATTTCTTGGAGAAGATGTGATCTATTTGGGAGAAATGTGGCATGTCTGGAAGAAACTGTCCTATTTTGGGGATAAAAGAGGTATTTGTGAGTGAAAAGTTCACATTTGAAGGGGGAAAGCTGGCATTTCTTGGAGAAGATGTGATATATTTGGGAGAAATGTGGCATTTCTGGAAGAAACTGTCCTCATTTGGGGATAAAAGAGGTATTTGTGGGAGAAAAGGTCCTATTTGAAGGGGGAACCCTGGTATTTCTTGGAGAAGATGTGATCTATTTGGGAGAAATGTGGCAATTTCTGGAAGAAACTGTCCTCTTTGGGGATCAAACAGGTATTTGTGGGTGAAAAGTTCCTATTTCCAGGGAAAACCTGTTATTTCTTTGAGGAGATGTGATATATTTGGGAGAAATCTGGCCTTTCTGGAAGAAACTGTCCTCTTTTGGGGATCAAACAGGTATTTGTGGGTGAAAAGGTCCTATTTGAAGGGGGAACCCTGTTATTTCTTGGAGAAGATGTGCTATATTTGGGAGAAATCTGGCATTTCTGGAAGAAACTGTCCTCTTTTGGGGATAAAAGAGGTATTTGTGGGTGAAAAGGTCCTATTTGAAGGGGGAAACCTGGTATTCCTTGGAGAAGATGTTATACATTTGGAGAATTGTGGCCTTTCGGGCAGAAAATATCCTCTTTTGGGGATAAAAGAGGTATTTGTGGGAGAAAAGTTCCTATTTGAAGGGGGAAAGCTGGTATTTCTTGGAGGAGATGTGATATATTTGGGAGAAATGTTGCATGTCTGGAAGAAACTGTCCTATTTTGGGGATCAAAAGAGGTATTTGAGGGTGAAAAGTACACATTTGAAGGGGGAACCCTGGTATTTCTAGGAGTAGATGTGATATATTTGGGAGAAATGTGGCCTTTCTGGAAGAAAATGTCCTATTTGGGGGAGATGGCTGGTATTTGTGAATGAGTATGTCCTATATCAGGTGGAATCGTGGTATTTCTTGGAGAAGATGTGATCTATTTGGGAGAAATGTGGCATGTCCGAAGAAACTGTCCTCTTTTGGGGATAAAAGAGGTATTTGTGTGTGAAAAGGTCCTATTTGAAGGGGGAACCTGGTATTTCTTGGAGAAGATGTGATCTATTTGGGAGAAATGTGGCCTTTCTGGAAGAATCTGTCCTCTTTTGGGGATAAAAGAGGTATTTGTGGGTGAAAAGGTCCTATTTCAAGGCGGAAACCCTGGTATTTCTTGGAGAAGATGTGATATGTTTGGGAGAAATCTGGCATGTCTGGAAGAAAATGTCCTATCTGGGGGGAGAAGGCTGGTATTCCTGAGAGAAAAAGTCCTATTTCAGGTGGAATCCTGGTATTTCTTGGAGAAGATGTGATCTATTTGGGAGAAATGTGGCATTTCCGGCAGAAACTGTCTTATTTTGGGGATAAATTAGGTTTTTTTGGGGAAAAGGTCCTATTTGAAGGGGGAAAGCTGGTATTTCTTGGAGAAGATATGATATATTTGTGAGAAATGTGGCCTTTCTGGAAGAAACTGTCCTCTTTTGGGGATAAAAGACGTATTTGTTGGTGAAAAGGTCCTATTTGAAGGGGGAAAGCTGGTATTTCTTGGAGAAGATGTGATATATTTGGGAGAAATGTGGCATTTGTGGAAGAAACTGTCCTCTTTTGGGGATAAAAGAGGTATTTGTGGGTGAAAAGGTCCTATTTGAAGGGGGAAAACTGGTATTTCTTGGAGAAGATGTGATATATTTGGGAGAAATTTGGCCTTTCTTGAAGAAACTGTCCTCTTTTGTGAATAAAAGAGGTATTTGTGGGTGAAAAGGTCCTATTTGAAGGGGAAACCTGGTATTTCTTGGAGAAGATGTGATCTATTTGGGAGAAATGTGGCCTTTCTGTCAGAAACTGTCCTATTTTGGGGATAAAAGAGGTATTTGTGGTGAAAAGTTCACATTTGAAGGGGGAATCCTGGTATTTCTTGGAGAAGATGTGATCTATTTGGGAGAAATGTGGCCTTTCTGGAGGAAACTGTCCTCTTTTGGGGATAAAACAGGTATTTGTGGGTGAAACGGTCCTATTTCAAGGGGGAACCCTGGTATTTCTTGGAGAAGATGTGATCTATTTGGAAGAAATCTGGCCTTTCTGAAGAAAATGTCCAATTTTGGGGAGAAGGCTGGTAGTTGTGGATTAGAAGGTCCTATTTCAGGAGGAATCCTGGCATTTCTTGGAGAAGATGTGATATATTTGGAGAAATGTGGCATTTCTGGAAGAAACTGTCCTCTTTTGGGGATAAAGCAGGTATTTGTAGGAGATAAGGTCCTATTTGAAGGGGGAAACCTCTTATATCTTGGAGAAGATGTGATACATTAGGGAGAAATGTGGCATGTCTGGATGAGACTGTCCTCTTATGGGGACAAAAGAGTTATTTGTGAGTGAAAAGTTCCTATTTGAACGGGGAAAGCTGGTATTTCTTGGAGAAGATGTGATCTATATGAGAAATGTGGCATTTCTGGAACAAAACTGTCCTCTTTTGGGGATAAAACAGGGATCTGTGGGAGAAAAGGTCCTATTTGAAGGGGGAAACCTGGTATTTCTTGGAGAAGATGTGATCTATTTGGGAGAAATGTGGCCTTTCTGGAAGAAAATGTCCTCTTTTGGGGATAAAAGAGGTATTTGTGGGTGAAAAGGTCCTATTTGAAGGGGGAAACGTGGTATTTCTTGGAGAAGATGTTCTATATTTGGGAGAAATGTGGCATGTCTGGAAGAAACTGTCCTCTTTTGGGGATAAAACAGGGATCTGTGGGAGAAAAGGTCCTATTTGAAGGGGGAAAGCTGGCATTTCTTGGAGAAGATGTGATATATTTGGGAGAAATCTGGCATGTCTGGAAGAAAATGTCCTATTTGAAGGGAGAAGGATAGTATTTGTGGGAGAAAAAGTCCCATATCAGGTGGAATCCTGGTATTTCTTGGAGAAGATGTGATATATTTGGGAGAAATGTGGCATTTCTGGAAGAAACTGTCCTCTTTTGGGGATAAATGAGGTTTTTTTGGTGAAAAGGTCCTATTTGAAGGGGGAAACGTGGTATTTCTTGGAGAAGATGTGATATATTTGGGAGAAATGAGGCATTTCTGGAAGAAACTGTCCTCTCTTGTGGATAACAGAGGTATCTGTGGGTGAAAAGGTCCTATTTGAAGGGGAACAACTGGTATTTCTTGGAGAAGATGTGATATATTTGGGAGAAATGTGGCATTTCTGGAAGAAACTGTCCTCTTTTGGGGATAAAAGAGGTATTTGTGGGTGAAAAGGTCCTATTTGAAGGGTTAAAGCTGGTATTTCTTGGAGAAGATGTGATATATTTGGGAGAAATGTGGGCATGTCTGGAAGAAACTGTCCTCTTTTGGGGATAAAAGAGGTATTTGTGGGTGAAAAGGTCCTATTTCCAGGGGAAACCAGGTATTTCTTGGAGAAGATGTGATCTATTTGGGAGAAATGTGGCATTTCTGGAAGAAACTGTACTCTTTTGGGGATAAAACAGGGATCTGTGGGAGAAAAGGTCCTATTTGAAGGGGGAAAGCTGGCATTTCATGGAGTAGATGTGATATATTTGGGAGAAATGTGGCATGTCAGGAAGAAACTGTCCTCTTTTGGGGATAAAAGAGGTATTTGTGGTGAAAAGGTCCTATTTGAAGGGGGAACCCTGGTATTTCTTGGAGAAGATGTGATATATTTGGGAGAAATGTGGCATTTCTGGAAGAAACTGTCGTATTTTGGGAATAAAACAGGTATTTGTGGGTGAAAAGGTCCTATTTGAAGGGGGAAACCTGATACTTCTTGGGGAAGATGTGATATGTTTGGGAGAAATCTGGCATGTCTGGAAGAAAATGTCCTATCTGGGGGAGAAGGATAGTATTTGAGGGAGAAAAAGTCCTATATCAGGTGGAATCCTGGTATTTCTTGGAGAAGATGTGATATATTTGGGAGAAATGTGGCATTTCTGGAAGAAACTGTCCTCTTTTGGGGATAAATGAGTTTTATTGGTGAAAAGGACCTATTTGAAGGGGGAAATGTGGTATTTCTTGGAGAAGATGTGATATATTTGGGAGAAATGTGGCATTTCTGGAAGAAACTGTCCTATTTTGTGGATAAAAGAGGTATTTGTGGGTGAAAAGGCCCAATTTCAAAGGGGGAACATGGTATTTCTTGGAGAAGATGTGATCTATTTGGGAGAAATGTGGCCTTTCTGGAAGAAACTGTCCTCTTTTGGGGATAAAAGAGGTATTTGTGGGTGAAAAGTTCCTATTTGAAGGGGAACAACTGGTATTTCTTGGAGAAGATGTGATATATTTGGGAGAAATGTGGCATGTCTGGAAGAATCTGTCCTCTTTTGGGGATCAAAGAGGTATTTGTGGGTGAAAAGGTCCTATTTGAAGGGGAACAACTGGTATTTCTTGGAGAAGATGTGATATATTTGGGAGAAATGTGGCATTTCTGGAAGAAACTGTCCTCTTTTGGGGCTAAAAGAGGTATTTGTGGGTGAAAAGGTCCTAGTTCCAGGGGGAAACCAGGTATTTCTTGGAGAAGATGTGATATATTTGGGAGAAATGTGGCATGTCAGGAAGAAACTGTCCTATTTTGGGGATCAAAAGAGATATTTGTGGGTGAAAAGTTCCTATTTGAAGGGGGAAAGCTGGTATTTCTTGGAGAAGATGTGATATATTTGGGAGAAATGTGGCCTTTCTGGAAGAAAATGTCCAATTTTGGGGAGAAGGCTGCTAGTTGTGAATGAGAAGGTCCTATTTCAGGAGGAATCGTGGTATTTCTTGGAGAAGATGTGATACATTTGTGAGAAATGTGGCATGTCTTGATGAAACTGTCCTCTTTTGGGATAAAAGAGGTATTTGTGGGTGAAAAGGTCCTATTTGAAGGGGAAAGCTGGTATTTCTTGGAGAAGATGTGATATATTTGGGAGAAATGTGGCATTTCTGGCAGAAACTGTCCTCTTTTGGGGATAAAAGAGCTATTTGTGGGAGAAAAGGTCCTATTTCAAGGGGAAACCTGATAATTCCTGGGAAGATGTGATATGTTTGGGAGAAATGTGGCATTTCTGGAAGAAACTGTCCTCTTTTGTGGATAACAGAGTTATTTGAGGGTGAAAAGGTCCTATTTGAAGGGGAACAACTGGTATTTCTTGGAGAAGATGTGATATATTTGGGAGAAATGTGGCATTTCTGGAAGAAAATGTTCTATTTGGGGATAAACAGGTATTTGTGGGTGAAAAGTTCCTCTTTGAAGGGGGAAAGCTGGTATTTCTTGGAGAAGATGTGATCTATTTGGGAGAAATGTGGCATTTCTGGAAGAAAATGTCCTCTTTTGGGGATAAAACAGGTATTACAGGGTGAAAATGTCCTATTTGAAGGGGGAAACCTGGTATTTCTTGGAGAAGATGTGATATATTTGGGAGAAATGTGGCATTTCTGGAAGAAACTGTCCACTTTTGAGGATAAATGAGGTTTTTTTGGGGAATAGGTCCTATTTGAAGGGGGAAACCTGGTATTTCTTGGAGAAGATGTGATCTATTTGGGAAAAATGTGGCCTTTCTGGCAGAAACTGTCCTCTTTTGGGGATAAAAGAGGTATTTGTGGGTGAAAAGGCCCTATTTGACGGGGGAAACCTGGTATTTCTTGGAGAAGATGTGATCTATTTGGGAGAAATGTGGCATTACTGGAAGAAACTGTCCTATTTTGAGGATAAAAGAGGTATTTGTGGTGAAAAGGTCCTATTTGAAGGGGGAAAGCTGGCATTTCTTGGAGTAGATGTGATATATTTGGGAGAAATCTGGCATGTCAGAAAGAAACTGTCCTATTTTGGGGACCAATAGAGGTATTTGTGGGTGAAAAGGTCCTATTTGAAGGGGGAAACCTGGTATTTCTTGGAGAAGATGTGATATATTTGGGAGAAATGTGGCCTTTCTGGAAGAAAATGTCCAATTTTGGGGAGAAGGCTGCTAGTTGTGAATGAGAAGGTCCTATTTCAGGAGGATTCGTGGTATTTCTTGGAGAAGATGTGATATATTTGGGAGAAATGTGGCATTTCTGGAAGAAACTGTCCTATTTTGGGGATAAAACAGGTATTTGTGGGTGAAAAGGTCCTATTTCAAGGGGGAAACCTGGTATTTCTTGGAGAAGATGTGATATATTTGGGAGAAATCAGGCATGTCTGGAAGAAACTGTCCTAATTTGGGGATAAAAGTGGTATTTGTGGGTGAAATGGACGTATTTGAAGGGGGAAACCTGGTATTTCTTGGAGAAGATGTGATATATTTGGGAGAAATGTGGCATTTCTGGAAGAAACTGTCCTCTTTTGTGGATAACAGAGGTATTTGTGGGTGAAAAGGTCCTATTTGAAGGGGAACAACTGGTATTTCTTGGAGAAGATGTGATATATTTGGGAGGAAATGTGGCATTTCTGGAAGAAACTGTCCTCTTTTGGGGATAATAGAGGTATTTGTGGTTGAAAAGGCCCTATTTGAAGGGGGAACCCTGGTATTTCTTGGAGAAGATGTGATCTATGTGGAGAAATGTGGCATGTCTGCAGAAACTGTCTTATTTTGGGGATATAAGAGGTATTTGTGGGTGAAAAGGTCCTATTTGAAGGGGGAAAGCTGGTATTTCTTGGAGAAGATGTGATCTATTTGGGAGAAATCTGGCATTTCTGGAAGAAACTGTCCTCTTTTGGGGATAAAAGAGGTATTTGTGGGAGAAAAGGTCCTATTTGAAGGGGAAAGCTGGCATTTCTTGGAGAAGATGTGATCTATTTGGGAGAAATGTGGCCTTTCTGGAAGAATCTGTCCTCTTTTGGGGATAAAACAGGTATTTGTGGGTGAAAAGGTCCTATTTCAAGGCGGAAACCTGGTATTTCTTGGAGAAGATGTGATATGTTTGGGAGAAATCTGGCATGTCTGGAAGAAAATGTCCTATCTGGGGGGAGAAGGCTGGTATTCCTGAGAGAAAAAGTCCTATTCAGGTGGAATCCTGGTATTTCTTGGAGAAGATGTGATCTATTTGGAGAAATGTGGCATTTCCGGCAGAAACTGTCGTATTTTGGGGATAAATTAGGTTTTTTTGGGGAAAAGGTCCTATTTGAAGGGGGAAAGCTGGTATTTCTTGGAGAAGATGTGATATATTTGGGAGAAATGTGGCCTTTCTGGAAGAAACTGTCCTCTTTTGGGGATAAAAGACGTATTTGTTGGTGAAAAGGTCCTATTTGAAGGGGGAAAGCTGGTATTTCTTGGAGAAGATGTGATATATTTGGGAGAAATGTGGCATTTGTGGAAGAAACTGTCCTCTTTTGGGGATAAAAGAGGTATTTGTGGGTGAAAAGGTCCTATTTGAAGGGGGAAAACTGGTATTTCTTGGAGAAGATGTGATATATTTGGGAGAAATTTGGCCTTTCTTGAAGAAACTGTCCTCTTTTGTGAATAAAAGAGGTATTTGTGGTGAAAAGGTCCTATTTGAAGGGGAAACCTGTATTTCATGGAGAAGATGTGATCTATTTGGGAGAAATGTGGCCTTTCTGGAAGAAACTGTCCTATTTTGGGGATAAAAGAGGTATTTGTGGGTGAAAAGTTCACATTTGAAGGGGGAATCCTGGTATTTCTTGGAGAAGATGTGATCTATTTGGGAGAAATGTGGCCTTTCTGGAGGAAACTGTCCTATTTTGGGGATCAAACATGTATTTGTGGTGAAACGGTCCTATTTCAAGGGGAACCCTGGTATTTCTTGGAGAAGATGTGATCTATTTGGGAGAAATCTGGCCTTTCTGGAAGAAAATGTCCAATTTTGGGGGAGAAGGCTGGTAGTTGTGGATTAGAAGGTCCTATATCAGGTGGAATCCTGGCATTTCTTGGAGAAGATGTGATATATTGGGAGAAATGTGGCATTTCTGGAAGAAACTGTCCTCTTTTGGGGATAAAGCAGGTATTTGTAGGAGATAAGGTCCTATTTGAAGGGGGAAACCTCTTATATCTTGGAGAAGATGTGATACATTAGGGAGAAATGTGGCATGTCTGGATGAGACTGTCCTCTTATGGGGACAAAAGAGTTATTTGTGAGTGAAAAGTTCCTATTTGAACGGGGAAAGCTGGTATTTCTTGGAGAAGATGTGATCTATATGGAGAAATGTGGCATTTCTGGAAGAAACTGTCCTCTTTTGGGGATAAAACAGGGATCTGTGGGAGAAAAGGTCCTATTTGAAGGGGGAAACCTGGTATTTCTTGGAGAAGATGTGATCTATTTGGGAGAAATGTGGCCTTTCTGGAAGAAAATATCCTCCTTTGGGGATAAAAGAGGTATTTGTGGGTGAAAAGGTCCTATTTGAAGGGGAAAGCTGGCATTTCTTGGAGAAGATGTTCTATATTTGGGAGAAATGTGGCATGTCTGGAAGAAACTGTCCTCTTTTGGGGATAAAACAGGGATCTGTGGGAGAAAAGGTCCTATTTGAAGGGGGAAAGCTGGCATTTCTTGGAGAAGATGTGATATATTTGGAGAAATCTGGCATGTCTGGAAGAAAATGTCCTATTTGAAGGGAGAAGGATAGTATTTGTGGGAGAAAAAGTCCCATATCAGGTGGAATCCTGGTATTTCTTGGAGAAGATGTGATATATTTGGGAGAAATGTGGCCTTTCTGGAAGAAACTGTCCTCTTTTGGGGATAAATGAGGTTTTTTTGGTGAAAAGGTCCTATTTGAAGGGGAAACGTGGTATTCTTGGAGAATATGTGATATATTTAGGAGAAATCTGGCCTTTCTGGCAGAAACTGTCCTATTTTGGGGATAAAAGAGGTATTTGTGGGTGAAAAGGTCCTATTTGAAGGGGAAACCTGGTATTTCTTGGAGAAGATGTGATATATTTGGGAGAAATGAGGCATTTCTGGAAGAAACTGTCCTCTCTTGTGGATAACAGAGGTATCTGTGGGTGAAAAGGTCCTATTTGAAGGGGAACAACTGGTATTTCTTGGAGAAGATGTGATATATTTGGGAGAAATGTGGCATTTCTGGAAGAAACTGTCCTCTTTTGGGGATAAAAGAGGTATTTGTGGGTGAAAAGGTCCTATTTGAAGGGTTAAAGCTGGTATTTCTTGGAGAAGATGTGATATATTTGGGAGAAATGTGGCATGTCTGGAAGAAACTGTCCTCTTTTGGGGATAAAAGAGGTATTTGTGGGTGAAAAGGTCCTATTTCCAGGGGAAACCAGGTATTTCTTGGAGAAGATGTGATCTATTTGGGAGAAATGTGGCATTTCTGGAAGAAACTGTACTCTTTTGGGGATAAAACAGGGATCTGTGGGAGAAAAGGTCCTATTTGAAGGGGGAAAGCTGGCATTTCATGGAGTAGATGTGATATATTTGGGAGAAATGTGGCATGTCAGGAAGAAACTGTCCTCTTTTGGGGATAAAAGAGGTATTTGTGGGTGAAAAGGTCCTATTTGAAGGGGAACCCTGGTATTTCTTGGAGAAGATGTGATATATTTGGGAGAAATGTGGCATTTCTGGAAGAAACTGTCGTATTTTGGGAATAAAACAGGTATTTGTGGGTGAAAAGGTCCTATTTGAAGGGGGAAACCTGATATTTCTTGGGGAAGATGTGATATGTTTGGGAGAAATCTGGCATGTCTGGAAGAAAATGTCCTATCTGGGGGAGAAGGATAGTATTTGAGGGAGAAAAAGTCCTATATCAGGTGGAATCCTGGTATTTCTTGGAGAAGATGTGATATATTTGGGAGAAATGTGGCATTTCTGGAAGAAACTGTCCTCTTTTGGGGATAAATGAGTTTTTTTTGGTGAAAAGGACCTATTTGAAGGGGGAAACGTGGTATTTCTTGGAGAAGATGTGATATATTTGGGAGAAATGTGGCATTTCTGGAAGAAACTGTCCTATTTTGTGGATAAAAGAGGTATTTGTGGGTGAAAAGGCCCAATTTCAAAGGGGGAACATGGTATTTCTTGGAGAAGGTGTGATCTATTTGGGAGAAATGTGGCCTTTCTGGAAGAAACTGTCCTCTTTTGGGGATAAAAGAGGTATTTGACGGTGAAAAGTTCCTATTTGAAGGGGAACAACAGGTATTTCCTGGAGAAGATGTGATATATTTGGGAGAAATGTGGCATGTCTGGAAGAATCTGTCCTCTTTTGGGGATCAAAGAGGTATTTGTGGGTGAAAAGGTCCTATTTGAAGGGGAACAACTGGTATTTCTTGGAGATGATGTGATATGTTTGGAAGAAATCTGGCATGTCTGGAAGAAAATGACCTATCTGGGGGAGAAGTCTGGTATTTGTGGCAGAAAAGGTCCTATTTCAGGAGGAATCGTGGTATTTATTGGAGAAGATGTGATATATTTGGGAGAAATGTGGCCTTTCAGGAAGAAACTGTCCTCTTTTGGGGATAAAACAGGTATTTGTGGGAGATAAGGTCCTATTTGAAGGGGGAAACGTGGTATTTCTTGGAGAAGATGTGATACATTTGGGAGAAATGTGGCATGTCTCGATGAAACTGTCCTCTTTTGGGATAAAAGAGGTATTTGTGGGTGAAAAGTTCCTATTTCAAGGGGGAAAGCTGGTATTTCTTGGAGAATATGTGATCTATATGGAGAAATGTGGCCTTTCTGGAAGAAACTGTCCTCTTTTGGGGATAAAACAGGGATCTGTGGAGAAATGGTCCTATTTGAAGGGCGAAAGCTGGCATTTCTTGGAGAAGATGTGATATATTTGGGAGAAATCTGGCATGTCTGGAAGAAAATGTCCTATCTGGGGGGAGTAGGATAGTATTTGTGGGAGAAAAAGTCCTATATCTGGTGGAATCCTTGTATTTCTTGGAGTAGATGTGATATATTTGGGAGAAATCTGGCCTTTCTGGCAGAAACTGTCCTATTTGAGGGATAAAAGAGGTATTTGTGGGTGAAAAGGTCCTATTTCAAGGGGGAAACCTGGTATTTCTTGGAGAAGATGTGATATATTTGGGAGAAATGTGACATGGCTGGAAGAATCTGTCCTCTTTTGGGGATAAAACAGGTATTTGTTGGTGAAAAGCTCCTATTTCAAGGGGCAAAGCTGGTAATT